>LR990613.1:1028190-1035690 GCA_905147815.2 Phalera bucephala | reverse complement strand
CCTGCGCTATCGTCACGCCGGAGAGCAGTTTGTTCAGCTCCTCGTCGTTGCGTATCGCCAACTGGAGGTGACGGGGTATGATCCTGGTCTTCTTGTTGTCCCTCGCCGCGTTGCCGGCCAACTCGAGCACCTCGGCGGCAAGATATTCCATCACGGCCGCCAGATATACGGGCGCACCGGCTCCTACGCGCTCGGCGTAGTTACCGTTGCGCAGCAACCTGTGTATACGTCCCACCGGAAACTGGAGACCGGCACGGTTGGAGCGAGACTTCGCCTTCCCCTTGACTTTACCGCCTTTGCCGCGACCAGACATCGTTCACTGTCGTGTGTTGCGCGTGTGTTGAACAATTGTCAAAATTATATATTATCCGCGTGGCGTGTGCGTTGCGGACGACAGCGAGAGTTTAAAAAAAATTTTGTGTGTGTGTGTGAATGATCTACGCTGTTGGCCTCGAGGCCTCTACAGCTTCACCGGATTTTAAAGGCGAGCGTGCAACCACTACGCTCCAGCCAGCCAGAAGGGCAAGAGGCGACATACTCGAGGGCGCCTCGGAGAGGCGCCCTCGGTTGGGACAGTCGCTGTAGGGGGACCGGTGCACTACTAAGCGCACCGGTCGACCGCCGGCTATGGGAGGGGATCTACTACTGCGTCTGCGTCTACGGCGTCGCTCGTATTCTGAGCGGAAAGAAGGGATGACAAAGCATCGGGGGGGTCGGTGAGAACATGTCTCGGCCGGCGGTAGCGGCAGGGGTCGCGAGGGAGGTCGTAGTCGGCGGTGGCTACGATTAACGGATTCGCATGGGAAGATGCGTTCGCGAAGTGACGTGTTGACGCCTTTTTAATAAAGGCGCGAATAGGTTCGAGACCTAGATCGGAGTGGAGGTCGACGTTCCGTACGAACCAGGGGGCTCCTACGGCTTTACGGAGGAAGCGGTTTTGAACCGCTTGAAGTCTGTCGATGTGAGAGGGGGCCGAATGCCCGAACACAGCACACGCATAAGTCATGATGGGACGAACGCAAGTTTTGTAAAGCGTCACCTTATTTCTAAGGGACATTTTACTCCGCTTGCAGATTAACGAATGGAGACGACCGAGCACGAAGGATGCTCGGTGACGGACCCGCTTGATGTGCGGGCCGAAGGTCATGGTACTGTTCAGGGTGACCCCTAAATATTTGACCTCTTTGACCCAGGGAATGGGTCGGTCGAACATGGTCACTTGACCTCGGTTCCTTCCGGGGCGGCGCAGAGAGTGGTGCGAAGGTGCACCTCTGGCGAAGAGCACCGCCGCGCTCTTGTCCGGGTTCACCTCGATTCGCCACTTCCTGAACCAATCCCCTAGGGTATTGGCGGCGGTCTGGAGTTTCCTCGTGATGCGGGCCTTGTTCCTATTGGAATAATAAAGAGCGGTATCATCCGCGAATAAAGCTAGTTTAACATCACTCGAACGAGGAATGTCGTTCGTGTAGAGGCTAAACAGGAGCGGAGAGAGCACTGAGCCCTGTGGGACTCCAGCACTGATGGAGTGGGAAGCGGAGCGCGTCATTTCGACGCGATAACGAAAGGCGCGATTCGACAAGAAGTCTCGTAAGATGAGCACGAGTCTGTCCGGCACACCCAATCGGTAGAGCTTGTAGATCAAGCCGTTGTGCCAGACTTTGTCGAATGCCTTCGCGACATCCAGGAAGAGGGCGCCCGTGTAGACGGGTCTTCCGGGCCCATTGAGACCGGAGAGAATGTGCTCCGTGATGCGGTGCACCTGATGGACACAAGAGTGTTTGGCTCGAAAGCCGAACTGCTCGTCGATAAGGATACCCCTGGACGTTATGAAGTCCTTGAGCCTCGCCAGAAGGAGGCGCTCGTATATCTTGGCCAGGGAGTTGAGGAGACTGATAGGGCGGTAGCTCGCGGGGAGATTGCGAGGTTTGCCGGGCTTGGGGATGCCAATGACGTCCGCCTCCTTCCACTTAGCGGGGAAGGTGCAGTTCGTCATGGCGGCGTTCAAGATGGCCACCAAGAGGCAGATGAGTTGGGCGGGCAGGCATTTCAGAACGCGATTCGAAATGCCGTCAGGGCCGGGGGCTTTTTTAGTTTTAAGACCCATGATCAGATCTTCGACCTCCGTTTGCGTGATAGGAGGCAAGGAATCGACGGGGGGGAGGGATGCCCTGCGCTCGACTTCCCTGTCTACCGCGTCGACGTGGGACTGGTCGACGGACTGAGAGCTGGGGGCGCACTGGCTCTCGAGGGAGTCGGCGAGAAGCTCGGCCTTTTCGTCGTCGTCGAAGGCTGGGGGCGCTGCGCCTGAAGGGCGGGACAGCGGGGGCATGTCAGTCGTGGAGTCGGATTTGAGGCTACGCGCCAGCTGCCAGTAGGCCAGATGCGACGGCGCGATTCCCTCTAGGAGGACACCCCACCGTTCCTCCCGGACCTCCGCGACACGACGCTTTACCTCTCGTTGTAAAGCGCGCATCCGGGCCCGATTGGCTTCGGTGGGGTAGGAGTCGTACGCTCGGATGGAAGCATTCTTGGAACGAATGAGATCCCTAACATCGTCCGGCAGTCGAAAGCGGTTGAGGTAGAAATCTTCCGCTTCGACTTGCTTGGACGATCGACTGACCGCCGATCGGATGTGTTCGGTGAAGGCATCTACGGCCTGATCGGTGTCCTGAGGGGACGGGATGGAGTCCGAGCTGAGAGGCAGGGGGGGAGGGTCGGCATCCGCCAAGGCCGTGCTTAGCGCATGCCAATCCACCACCGTCTTTTTGGGTCGCTGAGGGGCGGAAGGGGGGGAACCGAGTCTCATGACTACAGGTCGATGGTCAGAGTCGAGTTCCTGGACTACTTCCAAGGAGTGCAGCCGTAGGGTGACACCCTTCAGAAGCGCCATGTCCAGGACGTCGGGTCGGTGATTGGGATTGTTAGGATAGTGGGTAGGGTGCATGGGTGCGATGACGTCAAAGTCGAGAACGTCGACCAGGGCGTCAAGGCTCCTACCGTTAGGGGTAGTGGTGAGACCGTTCCAGGCCACGTGTTTGCTGTTGAAGTCGCCCGCCAGAATGACGGCGCTTCCCAGATTGAGGAGTGCTTCAAAGTCACTCCTGAGAACGGATTTAGTGGGGGAAAGGTAAACGGAGGCGATCACGATGGGCTGGTGCCCCGTGAGAGAGACGCGACAGACCGAGGCTTCGATGTTGGTGAGCGCGGGGGGATCGAGAGGGATGCAGTGCAGGGACCTCCTGTAATAAATGAGAGTACCGCCTCCGCGGGAGCCGATTCTGTCATTGCGCACGAGGTTGTAGTTTGCGATCCTAGGATCGCGATGTGCGGGCTTCAGGAAGGTTTCCTGCACGAGGAGGATATCAAGTTGGTGATCTCGGAGGAAATCAGCAACCTGATCTCGCTGGGAGCGAAGGCCATCGGCGTTAAAGAACGCCAGGGATAGGTTGTGGGGCTTATGGCGGGGAGGTCGCAGATCCATTATCGGGTGCGGGGGGGTTGGGTTCTGAGGGACGTCAGGACGTCATAGACGTCCCTGTATTCCGCGGCCAGGAGAACCTGGTCCGCCAAGTTGGTGGCGGCGCGGAGACGAAGGGCGAGTTCGCGGACTCTGGGAAACAGAGCGGGGCTTATGACCGCCGAGACACTCATTATGAGGTCCACGTCCTGACTGACGTTAGTGGGCGGAGGGGGACAAGCCGCCACCGGCGGGATCGCCGGCGCGCGCTTCGGGGGGCAGGCGGGGCCCACTGACGCAGGGTGGGAGGCCGCGGTGTAGGGCAGCGGCTTCACCCATGCGTTGGCGCCGAGGGACGGCCTGAGCGGCGGGGGAGGGGGGGCCAGCTTCAGCGTCGCGGGAGCGCGGGGAGCCGCGGTCGCTGGCGCAGAAGGTACCGGACGAGGGTGCGCTGAGGGCGCGGGGGGGTGTTGCGCTGAGGGCGCAGAGGGGGGGGCAACCGCGCGGGGGCGGCGGCGGCCGCCGCGCCTCGCCCGGCCGCGCTTCCCCTTCGGGGCCTTGGGGCAACCGCGATAGTTCGCGGTGTGCCCCTTGGTGCCGCAGAGGACGCAGCTGGGGGGCTCGGCCGCCGTCTCCTTCGAGCGGGCGCACTGGGACGTCGCGTGGTCCCCGATGCACTTAACGCATCGAGGGCGCGCGTGACAGTTACGGGCAGAGTGCCCGTACAGCTGGCAGTTGTGGCACTGCCCGGGCGTGCCACGTTTATGGGGGGCCTCCACGGAGAGGCCAGAGATATGGCACACGGCCTTCAGGTCGAAGACCCTACGGCCGGACTCGGTGCGGTCGAGGACGACCAGCACCATGTCGTACGCCTCCTTGGAGCGCCCATTCACCATTCTGTGCACCTGGCGCACAGGAAGGTCCTGGGACTGGAGGTCGGCCTTGATGACGGCGGTGTCCAGCTCTCTTGGGACACCGCGGATTACCACCCTGAGCTCCCTTTCCTCCTCCAGGGTGTATGTGTGGTATGCGATCTTATTAGATCGCAGGAACGCGGATAGCCGTCGGTGGTCGTCCGAAGACGCCACCTTGACGGCTATGCCTTGCGCGGTGGAACGCGCGTGCGTGTAATTTATTTGGCGATTATAGATCGCCTTGGAGATGCGCTCCCAGGCGCTCTTGTCCTGAATGACAAGCGGCGGGGGAGTGATGTTCGGACGTGCGGGGCGCGCGAGGGGGGAGGCCCTCGCGGCCGCGTCGGGAGACGGAGACGGCCGGGGGCCGGAGGGGCCGGGAGAAACAGAGTCGTTTCCGGCCCTCTGGATTTTGGGCGGCGGCGAGTCGCGCGGTTTGCGCGCCCGCTTCCCATTCGCGATGGGAACGAAGTCGTCCTCCGACGAGAGCGACGGGGACGGGGACCGGGCGGGGGCGGCGCGTCGCGCGGACGCGCGCTCGACCTCCATGTCCGAGTCCGAGAGAGGCTCGGACCCGCATGGCGAGACGGGGCGGTCGGCGGGGGTCTGGGGCTGCGCCCCTACATCAGTTCGCGGCGCGGCGAACGGAGTCGCGGGGCGCGCAGAAGGCGCGGGGTGCGCGGGGCCGGGGGCCGACGCGCGCGCGGGCGACGCGTCGGGCGAGGCGGGCGAGTACGTCGCCTTGAATTCCCGGACTATGTCCGGGCAGCGTAGGACGATGTACTTCGCGAGCTCCCGGACGAACTCCGGAGGGAAGTCTTCCGCCATTTCCATAGGGGAAATGGCAGGTCGAGTGAACTAAAAACAAACAAGAACAAGGGGCCCTAAGACCCGGGCGTGAACGTTGCCCTGATCCCCCCACCGGGTAGCGGCGGGGGGGTGGCACTACCGGGGAGACGCGGTGTGACCCTTCGCCTTAGGGGCGAACGGGCGGCACCAAACCCTATCTGCTCCGGGGCGAAGAGAACCGCCGCACGGAGAATAGGATAGAATAGATATAAGAGAATAAATAAATCGAATTAAAAAACTCACCCTAGAGAAGAAACCGCGGGAGGGCCGGCCGCGCCGTTAGCCGACGCGGCTGCCTAGCAACCCACGTGCTTGGTCACGCCGGGCTATACGCGAACCGTACCTGCACGGGACGCAAAAGCACACGCACAGCGAGTGCAAACACGTAAACACACAAGCACAACACACGCAGGCACAGCCGCGACGAACCACGTAGGTCGCGGAAAACGACCGTTACAAAAAGCGCGGGAAGGCCGACCGCCGTCAGAACGGCGAGTCTACCTAACGGCTCGCCTTGTTGCTACGCGCGAGCCAGACGCGGAGAAGCAACGTCGCAGCCCGTATATGCGTACGTATACACGTATACGAGCTAACCTGATTACCACTCCACGCAAGCGCAGGCGTTTCCAACAAAGCAAGTCGAAATCGAAAAATTACGTAATACGAAAATAGCGAGCGGGCGGGCAGCGCAGTGACACAACCGAACGCGCAAGAGGCACTGCCAGGACTGCGGGCAACGATCCGTTAGTCGCGCTCTTTATATACACACGCTGTCGGTCTCCTCCGGTACGCGCGAGCGGTGCGGAGTGAGAATTTCGTTAAAACGAGACGGCGATAGTTGTTATTTTCGAACAGCACTAAATAATAATAATGAATTAAAAGAAATCATAATATGTAATTAATTACCAATAAATAGATAGATAGATAGATAGATAGATACATACATACATACATACATACATACATACATACATACATACATACATACATACATACATACATACATACATAGGTGTAAATAAATAAAGAAAATTAATAAATAAAAATATAAATGACTTACAATTGATTCGTATTAATCAATTCGATTGTAATCTTTATTGATGCGGACATAATATAGTCAACTATATAACCGGCCACCCCCCGCGTAACTTTGTTATTATTTCTCGTCAAATAAATCTAATCATCATCATCATCATACTAATTACGAGTGAGTGGGTGAGTAAGTGAGTTTGTAAGTAGGTAGGTAGGTAGGTAGGTAGGCAGGTAGGTATGTCTGTCATAATAATATAAATCAAAAAAAAAAAAAAAAAAACGTCGCGACCGCGTACCGTCTTTTGGAAACTTTTGTATAGAACATCAGATACATATGTTGGCCCTGAAAAGGGCCTTTTTAAACCCCCCAAGCACAGTGAGCACAGTGAATGAATGCGCTCTCCTGGAGAGATGTCCGCCGTCCGCGCGTGCGTCGCGCTTAGGCGCGTTCGCCGCGAATCCTCCTGGCGAGCTGTATATCCTTCGGCATGATGGTGACACGCTTGGCGTGGATGGCGCAGAGGTTGGTGTCTTCGAACAGACCCACGAGATAAGCCTCGCTGGCCTCCTGCAACGCCATCACAGCGGAGCTCTGGAACCTGAGATCGGTCTTGAAGTCCTGGGCGATCTCGCGAACCAGACGTTGGAACGGGAGCTTGCGTATAAGCAGCTCGGTGCTCTTCTGGTAGCGACGAATCTCACGCAGAGCGACCGTACCGGGCCTGTAGCGATGAGGTTTCTTCACTCCGCCGGTCGCGGGCGCGCTCTTGCGTGCCGCCTTGGTTGCGAGTTGTTTCCTCGGAGCTTTACCACCGGTGGACTTGCGAGCAGTCTGCTTCGTGCGGGCCATCGTTGATCGTCGTACAATAAAAAAAAAAAATCCGGAGCAAAATTATACGGAGCGCGCACACGTGTCCGTCGACTACGACCGCTCTACCGATAATGGTACGTCAATTATGGAAGCGCCCTCTTTTATACGATCCGGTGGTCGCGCAAGCGCATAGGAGACCAGCCAGTGCAGACCCATTGTTTGTCTCTCTCCCTCTCTTTTTGTCTCTCTCCCTCTCTCTCTATCTTTTATCTTTTTGGTCACCCTGCTACTATTGATTGACTAGCAAGCATGTAAAAGCACACTACACGCAAATCATTGGTTCGAACGATGATGAATTAATGAACTATAGATATATATATATATATATATATATATATATATATATATATATATATATATATATATATATATATTTC
>LR990613.1:998190-1023190 GCA_905147815.2 Phalera bucephala | reverse complement strand
CGCCTTGGGGGCGGCGGCCTTACCCTTGGCCGGCGCAGCGGCCTTCTTGGCGGCGGCGGCGGCGGGCTTCTTCTTGGCGGCCGCGGCCTTCTTGTCCTTGGCGGCGGAGGCCCTGGGCTTCGAGGGCGAGGAGGCGGCGGCCGCCGCCGCCGCGGCGGCGGCCTTCTTCGTCTTGGCGCCGGCCGCCGCGGCGGTGGACTTCTTGCCGCCCTTGCCGGCGGACGCGGCGCCGGATGCTGCGCCGTCGGATTTCGCCGAGCCGGTGGCCTTCTTGGCGGCGCCGGCGGCGGCGGCGCCGCCGCCTGCGCCGGACTTCGTCTTCGATTCGAGCTTGAACGAACCGGAGGCGCCCTTGCCCTTGGTCCTGATCAGGGCGCCGGATTCGACGGCGCTCTTCAGATATTTCCTGATGAACGGTGCCATTTTCTCGGCGTCGACCTTGTACCGCGCGGCTATGTATTTCTTGATCGCCTGCAGGGACGAACCGCTCCGCTCCTTGAGCTCCGTTATAGCGCTCGTTACCATTTCAGATGTCTTCGGGTGCGTCGGCTTCGCCTTAGGCTTCTTAGCACCGCCGGCGGCGGCGGCCGCGGCCGCGGCGGCGGCGGCGCCACCGGCCTGCCTGGGCTTCTTCGCGGGCGTCGCCGGCGCCGGGGCTTCGGTTGCTACTGCTGTGTCGGCCATGTTGATCGCGAATCGATCGGAGATCGTTAGTATTCACAACGGCAATATTATTATTATAATAATAAATCACCACACTATTGGGTAGTTGTGCGTAGGTAGGTAGGTAGGTAGGTAGGTAGGTACGTAGGTATAGGTACCTAATTAGTCGTAGTACGTACACGTATAAGCGAAACGAACCGTGAGAGATGGAGCCACTGATGCGGCGCCGCGACAGTGTAAGCGAGACTTTACCATAACGAGGGCCGCGATGTCGGGAGACCATTTCTCGTATGAACACTTCAAACTTTTCACTAACACCTATCTAATTAAATAAAAATTTACCATGCTTACCGACATATTACGTATCTATAGTTTTTAAATTTAGAATCTTCACGAACGAGACCGCCGTCCGGTTCCAAAGTGAACCGGTAAACGTGAACAGATTCAATTGTGCGATGTTTTATTTTCGTCGATGGTCGCGATGCATACCTCGGGTCCCGTTCAAAACTCATTTTTCTCCATAAAACGGGACACTTATCTTAATTTCGATCGATACATTCACGCCGAGGGTATAGAGCTTGGAACCTAACATGATTTCATATATATCGCTAACGCTTCGGACCTCTCTGGGGCCGCACAAGTGGGGCGTCGTAAAACACCGTCCGGCCTGAATCCGCTTAAGGACCACCGATGATCGTCTCGTCCAGTCGACTCTCTGTTAACGTACAAAGTTTTACAATCACCGAGTTTGTGTATAATTTATTATTATTATTATTAATATTATCATCATCAAATCTTTAAATTATTATAATTGTATATTCCAGGTAGGTGTTGTTGTATGTTATTTATATATGTTGTTGTTATTATTGCTTATTTATTTTTTGTACATTTGGACGGGTGCTATACCCCTCATGCTCGTGACATACATACATACTTACGTACACACTTGCCAAACGATATATATAGTCAATTTGTTCTACAATCATATGACATAACTAGGAAGCGTGCGCGCGAGTAAATTATTATTATTACTAATTATTTTTTTTGTTTAATTCATTATATCTACATCTATCTATAACCTCACGCCAGATCCCTTGCGGGGTAGGCAGAGAGTACAGAGTTCCAACAGGTTCTTTCCTTACATACCTCTCTGGCTTCCTCGACTCTCATAGTATATCTACTTAATATATATATATATATATATATATATATATATATATATATAGAGAGAGAGAGAGAGAGAGAGAGAGAGAGAGAGAGAGAGAGAGAGAGAGAGAGAGCAGAGAGAGCAGAGAAACTTAACCGCAGCAGCAGAGAGAGACACGTTTTCATGACGTAGACACCGCCGCATAGGAAACTTGTCGTTGTTGCGCTGCAAATGTGCGCAATCCGATAACATAACATAACAGAACAGAACAGGGTGACACGAATCGTATTGTGGCCCTGAAAAGGGCCTTTTGTTTTCTTCATCAGCACCACCGGTGCGCGCGCATGTATTGCGCGGATACTGCCGGCGTGTTGTGGAGCGACGTTCGAGGCGAAATTTTAGGCCTTCTTCTCGGTCTTCTTGGGCAGGAGCACCGCTTGAATGTTCGGCAGCACGCCGCCCTGCGCTATCGTCACGCCGGAGAGCAGTTTGTTCAGCTCCTCGTCGTTGCGTATCGCCAACTGGAGGTGACGGGGTATGATCCTGGTCTTCTTGTTGTCCCTCGCCGCGTTGCCGGCCAACTCGAGCACCTCGGCGGCAAGATATTCCATCACGGCCGCCAGATATACGGGCGCACCGGCTCCTACGCGCTCGGCGTAGTTACCGTTGCGCAGCAACCTGTGTATACGTCCCACCGGAAACTGGAGACCGGCACGGTTGGAGCGAGACTTCGCCTTCCCCTTGACTTTACCGCCTTTGCCGCGACCAGACATCGTTCACTGTCGTGTGTTGCGCGTGTGTTGAACAATTGTCAAAATTATATATTATCCGCGTGGCGTGTGCGTTGCGGACGACAGCGAGAGTTTAAAAAAAATTTTCTATTCTTGTCGCATCATTTATACAGTGAGCGCGGAGAACAAACGGCGGCGGGGGGAACGAGTGAGACTTTAGAAAGAGACGACCGACCCACTGCAAGAGAGAGACGGAAACGACTGCTGCTTGAGCGTGCTGCGCGCGCATCTTCGTAGACGAAGACGTGTCTGTCTGTCTGTCTGTCTGTCTGTATATATAAATAAATGTGGGGGGACACACACATAAAAAGAAAAAAAAAAAAATGTAATAATAATAATAATCACACCGCCTTACGCATACGTGTTTTTTTTTTTTTTTTTTTTTTTCATTTTATTAGATTAATAATTTAAGGAAGCGTGGATCGCGTAGTAGCGGTCGGTCGGTAGGTAAGTTTTCAATGAATTAATGTGTTGTAAATAGGTGATTAGGGTGGTTAACCTACCTAGATAGTGTGTAGATAGATGGGCGAGTAGCTAGCACAGTATGTGTAGTATAGTGAATATTATATTATTTATTATCACTAAATAATATATATATGAGTGAACTATACTGATGGAATTTTTTGATTGATTATTTATTTTTTATTTATTTAATTAATTAATTATTAGTCGGGGGGCAGTCGGGCAGTCGGGCGGGCGGGCGGTGTCGCGTGTCGTCACTCGTTTCGCGTGTCGGTTTGACCGATAAAACGCGTAATTAAATAAATTTATATGTGTATATTGCACAGTGAACTAACTGGCATATATAACTAATAGTTACTACGTTGATCGATCGATCAATAAAATAATAAATAATCAGTGTAGCGTACGTGAGCGAGCGTTTGTAGAATAATGTGTGTGTGTGTGTGTGTGTGTGTGTGTGTGTGTGTGTGTGTGTGTGTGTGTGTGTGTGTGTGTGTGTGTGTGTGTGTGTGTGTTTGAAATCGTAATATGTACGTAACTACATAGTTTTTTTTTATTTTTTTATTTTATATGTAGGGTGGGTAGGTAGGTAGGTGGGTTTGGTGCCGGCGGCGGCTGCGTGTAAAACACACTATGCCACTATATCTGGTTACTTTTTGTTCGTTTGTTTACTTAGGTATATGTGTGTGACGTGGTTGGTAGGTAGGTAGGTAGGTAGGTAGGTACCTAGCTACCGCTAGTACTAGTCAGTACTGTACCACTATGGAAACGACGTAAAACGAAGACGTCTCGAATTATTTGTTAGCCCTGAAAAGGGCTTTTTGTTTCGCGAATGCGAGTTTGTGTGACAATGAAACGAATGAATACGAAATCATCATCATCACGCTCTCGCTCGCCAGGTGGATAGGTAGGTAGGTAGAGGTACATCATCGGTCGTCGGCGTCTCGTACGTAATTCGTGTGTGATTATTAGTCGATCGACGACGACAGAAGACGACGACGTCTTATCTCGTGCGAGCGAGCGAGCGAGCGAGCGAGCGAGCGCGCACCTGGCGCACCTGGCTACCGCGTGACGTTTACTTCTTGGCGGCGGAGGCTTTCCTCGCGGCGGCGGCAGGTTTCGATTTGGGCGTGGCGGCGGCCTTCTTGGGTTTGGGCGCCTTCGGCTTCTTGGTCGGGGGCTTGGCGGTCTTCTTCGCCTTGGGGGCGGCGGCCTTACCCTTGGCCGGCGCAGCGGCCTTCTTGGCGGCGGCGGCGGCGGGCTTCTTCTTGGCGGCCGCGGCCTTCTTGTCCTTGGCGGCGGAGGCCCTGGGCTTCGAGGGCGAGGAGGCGGCGGCCGCCGCCGCCGCGGCGGCGGCCTTCTTCGTCTTGGCGCCGGCCGCCGCGGCGGTGGACTTCTTGCCGCCCTTGCCGGCGGACGCGGCGCCGGATGCTGCGCCGTCGGATTTCGCCGAGCCGGTGGCCTTCTTGGCGGCGCCGGCGGCGGCGGCGCCGCCGCCTGCGCCGGACTTCGTCTTCGATTCGAGCTTGAACGAACCGGAGGCGCCCTTGCCCTTGGTCCTGATCAGGGCGCCGGATTCGACGGCGCTCTTCAGATATTTCCTGATGAACGGTGCCATTTTCTCGGCGTCGACCTTGTACCGCGCGGCTATGTATTTCTTGATCGCCTGCAGGGACGAACCGCTCCGCTCCTTGAGCTCCGTTATAGCGCTCGTTACCATTTCAGATGTCTTCGGGTGCGTCGGCTTCGCCTTAGGCTTCTTAGCACCGCCGGCGGCGGCGGCCGCGGCCGCGGCGGCGGCGGCGCCACCGGCCTGCCTGGGCTTCTTCGCGGGCGTCGCCGGCGCCGGGGCTTCGGTTGCTACTGCTGTGTCGGCCATGTTGATCGCGAATCGATCGGAGATCGTTAGTATTCACAACGGCAATATTATTATTATAATAATAAATCACCACACTATTGGGTAGTTGTGCGTAGGTAGGTAGGTAGGTAGGTAGGTAGGTACGTAGGTATAGGTACCTAATTAGTCGTAGTACGTACACGTATAAGCGAAACGAACCGTGAGAGATGGAGCCACTGATGCGGCGCCGCGACAGTGTAAGCGAGACTTTACCATAACGAGGGCCGCGATGTCGGGAGACCATTTCTCGTATGAACACTTCAAACTTTTCACTAACACCTATCTAATTAAATAAAAATTTACCATGCTTACCGACATATTACGTATCTATAGTTTTTAAATTTAGAATCTTCACGAACGAGACCGCCGTCCGGTTCCAAAGTGAACCGGTAAACGTGAACAGATTCAATTGTGCGATGTTTTATTTTCGTCGATGGTCGCGATGCATACCTCGGGTCCCGTTCAAAACTCATTTTTCTCCATAAAACGGGACACTTATCTTAATTTCGATCGATACATTCACGCCGAGGGTATAGAGCTTGGAACCTAACATGATTTCATATATATCGCTAACGCTTCGGACCTCTCTGGGGCCGCACAAGTGGGGCGTCGTAAAACACCGTCCGGCCTGAATCCGCTTAAGGACCACCGATGATCGTCTCGTCCAGTCGACTCTCTGTTAACGTACAAAGTTTTACAATCACCGAGTTTGTGTATAATTTATTATTATTATTATTAATATTATCATCATCAAATCTTTAAATTATTATAATTGTATATTCCAGGTAGGTGTGTGTATTTATTTATATATAAACTTCGTCGTCGTATCGTCGTAATCGTACGTAGTACGTGATGATATGTACGACCCTACGAACAAACGCAATTGTACCAATTATACACCACACATGACCTATTATTACATGCGCTTACATAAATAAATTACAAATACTGAAACCGAGTATGTCACATTCTATGCTGTTTGCATATCCATCCATCCATCATTATCTGTACTACTACTACTACTACTACTACTACTACTACTACTACTACTACTACTACTACTACTACTACTACTACTCGTATGGACTGCTGACTTAACTAAAAGTATTGCAATTTGGTGGTCTATTCTATAGTATATCACATACATACATTTATTCTTTATTAAGTTAAAATTATTATTATTGTTACTAAGAACAGAGTGCAATATACTTAGTGTAAATGTATGTATGTATGTATACTGTGTGTGTTGGTAGACGTGTGCGAGAGCACACGTGAGTACACGTTAAACAAAAGACTTACTGTTAGGTACATGTCTGTAGGAAACTTTCGTGTTATATATACTTCAGAGAAACGTATGCGGCCCTTAAAAGGGCCTTTTTAACAAAATTGCCGTAGTCGCAGACGCACGCGTCGTGGAACCGGGTGGGCGGACGGACTCGGCGGTGGATGGAACACCACCACCACCACCTCCTCCTCTCGCTTAACCACCGAAGCCGTAGAGCGTGCGGCCCTGACGTTTCAGCGCGTACACGACGTCCATAGCCGTGACGGTCTTCCTCTTGGCGTGCTCGGTGTAGGTGACCGCGTCGCGGATCACGTTCTCGAGGAACACCTTCAGGACGCCGCGAGTCTCTTCGTATATCAGGCCGGATATACGCTTCACGCCACCCCTGCGCGCCAAACGGCGAATGGCCGGCTTCGTGATACCCTGGATGTTGTCACGGAGAACCTTCCTGTGACGCTTGGCTCCTCCCTTTCCCAGACCTTTGCCTCCCTTACCGCGACCGGTCATTTTTTGTTTTCAAGTTTTCCTCTTCGCGAAGCAAATGAACTGATCTCTCGGGCTGACGACCGTTCGGACGTAAGTGCTCTACGTGACTGCGGGCAACGTGTGTGTGTGTGTGTGTGTGAATGATCTACGCTGTTGGCCTCGAGGCCTCTACAGCTTCACCGGATTTTAAAGGCGAGCGTGCAACCACTACGCTCCAGCCAGCCAGAAGGGCAAGAGGCGACATACTCGAGGGCGCCTCGGAGAGGCGCCCTCGGTTGGGACAGTCGCTGTAGGGGGACGGGTGCACTACTAAGCGCACCGGTCGACCGCCGGCTATGGGAGGGGATCTACTACTGCGTCTGCGTCTACGGCGTCGCTCGTATTCTGAGCGGAAAGAAGGGATGACAAAGCATCGGGGGGGTCGGTGAGAACATGTCTCGGCCGGCGGTAGCGGCAGGGGTCGCGAGGGAGGTCGTAGTCGGCGGTGGCTACGATTAACGGATTCGCATGGGAAGATGCGTTCGCGAAGTGACGTGTTGACGCCTTTTTAATAAAGGCGCGAATAGGTTCGAGACCTAGATCGGAGTGGAGGTCGACGTTCCGTACGAACCAGGGGGCTCCTACGGCTTTACGGAGGAAGCGGTTTTGAACCGCTTGAAGTCTGTCGATGTGAGAGGGGGCCGAATGCCCGAACACAGCACACGCATAAGTCATGATGGGACGAACGCAAGTTTTGTAAAGCGTCACCTTATTTCTAAGGGACATTTTACTCCGCTTGCAGATTAACGAATGGAGACGACCGAGCACGAAGGATGCTCGGTGACGGACCCGCTTGATGTGCGGGCCGAAGGTCATGGTACTGTTCAGGGTGACCCCTAAATATTTGACCTCTTTGACCCAGGGAATGGGTCGGTCGAACATGGTCACTTGACCTCGGTTCCTTCCGGGGCGGCGCAGAGAGTGGCGCGAAGGTGCACCTCTGGCGAAGAGCACCGCCGCGCTCTTGTCCGGGTTCACCTCGATTCGCCACTTCCTGAACCAATCCCCTAGGGTATTGGCGGCGGTCTGGAGTTTCCTCGTGATGCGGGCCTTGTTCCTATTGGAATAATAAAGAGCGGTATCATCCGCGAATAAAGCTAGTTTAACATCACTCGAACGAGGAATGTCGTTCGTGTAGAGGCTAAACAGGAGCGGAGAGAGCACTGAGCCCTGTGGGACTCCAGCACTGATGGAGTGGGAAGCGGAGCGCGTCATTTCGACGCGATAACGAAAGGCGCGATTCGACAAGAAGTCTCGTAAGATGAGCACGAGTCTGTCCGGCACACCCAATCGGTAGAGCTTGTAGATCAAGCCGTTGTGCCAGACTTTGTCGAATGCCTTCGCGACATCCAGGAAGAGGGCGCCCGTGTAGACGGGTCTTCCGGGCCCATTGAGACCGGAGAGAATGTGCTCCGTGATGCGGTGCACCTGATGGACACAAGAGTGTTTGGCTCGAAAGCCGAACTGCTCGTCGATAAGGATACCCCTGGACGTTATGAAGTCCTTGAGCCTCGCCAGAAGGAGGCGCTCGTATATCTTGGCCAGGGAGTTGAGGAGACTGATAGGGCGGTAGCTCGCGGGGAGATTGCGAGGTTTGCCGGGCTTGGGGATGCCAATGACGTCCGCCTCCTTCCACTTAGCGGGGAAGGTGCAGTTCGTCATGGCGGCGTTCAAGATGGCCACCAAGAGGCAGATGAGTTGGGCGGGCAGGCATTTCAGAACGCGATTCGAAATGCCGTCAGGGCCGGGGGCTTTTTTAGATTTAAGACCCACTATCAGATCTTCGACCTCCGTTTGCGTGATAGGAGGCAAGGAATCGACGGGGGGGAGGGATGCCCTGCGCTCGACTTCCCTGTCTACCGCGTCGACGTGGGACTGGTCGACGGACTGAGAGCTGGGGGCGCACTGGCTCTCGAGGGAGTCGGCGAGAAGCTCGGCCTTTTCGTCGTCGTCGAAGGCTGGGGGCGCTGCGCCTGAAGGGCGGGACAGCGGGGGCATGTCAGTCGTGGAGTCGGATTTGAGGCTACGCGCCAGCTGCCAGTAGGCCAGATGCGACGGCGCGATTCCCTCTAGGAGGACACCCCACCGTTCCTCCCGGACCTCCGCGACACGACGCTTTACCTCTCGTTGTAAAGCGCGCATCCGGGCCCGATTGGCTTCGGTGGGGTAGGAGTCGTACGCTCGGATGGAAGCATTCTTGGAACGAATGAGATCCCTAACATCGTCCGGCAGTCGAAAGCGGTTGAGGTAGAAATCTTCCGCTTCGACTTGCTTGGACGATCGACTGACCGCCGATCGGATGTGTTCGGTGAAGGCATCCACGGCCTGATCGGTGTCCTGAGGGGACGGGATGGAGTCCGAGCTGAGAGGCAGGGGGGGAGGGTCGGCATCCGCCAAGGCCGTGCTTAGCGCATGCCAATCCACCACCGTCTTTTTGGGTCGCTGAGGGGCGGAAGGGGGGGAACCGAGTCTCATGACTACAGGTCGATGGTCAGAGTCGAGTTCCTGGACTACTTCCAAGGAGTGCAGCCGTAGGGTGACACCCTTCAGAAGCGCCATGTCCAGGACGTCGGGTCGGTGATTGGGATTGTTAGGATAGTGGGTAGGGTGCATGGGTGCGATGACGTCAAAGTCGAGAACGTCGACCAGGGCGTCAAGGCTCCTACCGTTAGGGGTAGTGGTGAGACCGTTCCAGGCCACGTGTTTGCTGTTGAAGTCGCCCGCCAGAATGACGGCGCTTCCCAGATTGAGGAGTGCTTCAATGTCACTCCTGAGAACGGATTTAGTGGGGGAAAGGTAAACGGAGGCGATCACGATGGGCTGGTGCCCCGTGAGAGAGACGCGACAGACCGAGGCTTCGATGTTGGTGAGCGCGGGGGGATCGAGAGGGATGCAGTGCAGGGACCTCCTGTAATAAATGAGAGTACCGCCTCCGCGGGAGCCGATTCTGTCATTGCGCACGAGGTTGTAGTTTGCGATCCTAGGATCGCGTTGTGCGGGCTTCAGGAAGGTTTCCTGCACGAGGAGGATATCAAGTTGGTGATCTCGGAGGAAATCAGCAACCTGATCTCGCTGGGAGCGAAGGCCATCGGCGTTAAAGAACGCCAGGGATAGGTTGTGGGGCTTATGGCGGGGAGGTCGCAGATCCATTATCGGGTGCGGGGGGGTTGGGTTCTGAGGGACGTCAGGACGTCATAGACGTCCCTGTATTCCGCGGCCAGGAGAACCTGGTCCGCCAAGTTGGTGGCGGCGCGGAGACGAAGGGCGAGTTCGCGGACTCTGGGAAACAGAGCGGGGCTTATGACCGCCGAGACACTCATTATGAGGTCCACGTCCTGACTGACGTTAGTGGGCGGAGGGGGACAAGCCGCCACCGGCGGGATCGCCGGCGCGCGCTTCGGGGGGCAGGCGGGGCCCACTGACGCAGGGTGGGAGGCCGCGGTGTAGGGCAGCGGCTTCACCCATGCGTTGGCGCCGAGGGACGGCCTGAGCGGCGGGGGAGGGGGGGCCAGCTTCAGCGTCGCGGGAGCGCGGGGAGCCGCGGTCGCTGGCGCAGAAGGCACCGGACGAGGGTGCGCTGAGGGCGCGGGGGGGTGTTGCGCTGAGGGCGCAGAGGGGGGGGCAACCGCGCGGGGGCGGCGGCGGCCGCCGCGCCTCGCCCGGCCGCGCTTCCCCTTCGGGGCCTTGGGGCAACCGCGATAGTTCGCGGTGTGCCCCTTGGTGCCGCAGAGGACGCAGCTGGGGGGCTCGGCCGCCGTCTCCTTCGAGCGGGCGCACTGGGACGTCGCGTGGTCCCCGATGCACTTAACGCATCGAGGGCGCGCGTGACAGTTACGGGCAGAGTGCCCGTACAGCTGGCAGTTGTGGCACTGCCCGGGCGTGCCACGTTTATGGGGGGCCTCCACGGAGAGGCCAGAGATATGGCACACGGCCTTCAGGTCGAAGACCCTACGGCCGGACTCGGTGCGGTCGAGGACGACCAGCACCATGTCGTACGCCTCCTTGGAGCGCCCATTCACCATTCTGTGCACCTGGCGCACAGGAAGGTCCTGGGACTGGAGGTCGGCCTTGATGACGGCGGTGTCCAGCTCTCTTGGGACACCGCGGATTACCACCCTGAGCTCCCTTTCCTCCTCCAGGGTGTATGTGTGGTATGCGATCTTATTAGATCGCAGGAACGCGGATAGCCGTCGGTGGTCGTCCGAAGACGCCACCTTGACGGCTATGCCTTGCGCGGTGGAACGCGCGTGCGTATAACTAATTTGGCGATTGTAAATCGCCTTGGATATACGCTCCCAGGCGCTCTTGTCCTGAATGACAAGCGGCGGGGGAGTGATGTTCGGACGTGCGGGGCGCGCGAGGGGGGAGGCCCTCGCGGCCGCGTTGGGAGACGGAGACGGCCGGGGGCCGGAGGGGCCGGGAGAAACAGAGTCGTTTCCGGCCCTCTGGATTTTGGGTGGCGGCGAGTCGCGCGGTTTGCGCGCCCGCTTCCCATTCGCGATGGGAACGAAGTCGTCCTCCGACGAGAGCGACGGGGACGGGGACCGGGCGGGGGCGGCGCGTCGCGCGGACGCGCGCTCGACCTCCATGTCCGAGTCCGAGAGAGGCTCGGACCCGCATGGCGAGACGGGGCGGTCGGCGGGGGTCTGGGGCTGCGCCCCTACATCAGTTCGCGGCGCGGCGAACGGAGTCGCGGGGCGCGCAGAAGGCGCGGGGTGCGCGGGGCCGGGGGCCGACGCGCGCGCGGGCGACGCGTCGGGCGAGGCGGGCGAGTACGTCGCCTTGAATTCCCGGACTATGTCCGGGCAGCGTAGGACGATGTACTTCGCGAGCTCCCGGACGAACTCCGGAGGGAAGTCTTCCGCCATTTCCAGAGGGGAAATGGCAGGTCGAGTGAACTAAAAAAAAAACAAGAACAAGGGGCCCTAAGACCCGGGCGTGAACGTTGCCCTGATCCCCCCACCGGGTAGAGGCGGGGGGGTGGCACTACCGGGGAGACGCGGTGTGCCCCTTCGCCTTAGGGGCGAACGGGCGGCACCAATCCCTATCTGCTCCGGGGCGAAGAGAACCGCCGCACGGAGAATAGGATAGAATAGATATAAGAGAATAGATAAATCGAATTAAAAAACTCACCCTAGAGAAGAAACCGCGGGAGGGCCGGCCGCGCCGTTAGCCGACGCGGCTGCCTAGCAACCCACGTGCTTGGTCACGCCGGGCTATACGCGAACCGTACCTGCACGGGACGCAAAAGCACACGCACAGCGAGTGCAAACACGTAGACACACAAGCACAACACACGCAAGCACAGCCGCGACGAACCACGTAGGTCGCGGAAAACGACCGTTACAAAAACGCGGGAAGACCGACCGCCGTCAGAACGGCGAGTCTGCCTAACGGCTCGCCTTGTTGCTACGCGCGAGCCAGACGCGGAGAAGCAACGTCGCAGCCCGTATATGCGTACGTATACACGTATACGAGCTAATCAGATTATCACTCCACGCAAGCGCAGGCGTTTCCAACAAAGCAAGTCGAAATCGATAATTACGTAACACGAAAATAGCGAGCGGGCGGGCAGCGCAGTGACACAACCGAACGCGCGAGAGGCACTGCCAGGACTGCGGGCAACGATTGTGTGTGTGTGTGTGAATGATCTACGCTGTTGGCCTCGAGGCCTCTACAGCTTCACCGGATTTTAAAGGCGAGCGTGCAACCACTACGCTCCAGCCAGCCAGAAGGGCAAGAGGCGACATACTCGAGGGCGCCTCGGAGAGGCGCCCTCGGTTGGGACAGTCGCTGTAGGGGGACCGGTGCACTACTAAGCGCACCGGTCGACCGCCGGCTATGGGAGGGGATCTACTACTGCGTCTGCGTCTACGGCGTCGCTCGTATTCTGAGCGGAAAGAAGGGATGACAAAGCATCGGGGGGGTCGGTGAGAACATGTCTCGGCCGGCGGTAGCGGCAGGGGTCGCGAGGGAGGTCGTAGTCGGCGGTGGCTACGATTAACGGATTCGCATGGGAAGATGCGTTCGCGAAGTGACGTGTTGACGCCTTTTTAATAAAGGCGCGAATAGGTTCGAGACCTAGATCGGAGTGGAGGTCGACGTTCCGTACGAACCAGGGGGCTCCTACGGCTTTACGGAGGAAGCGGTTTTGAACCGCTTGAAGTCTGTCGATGTGAGAGGGGGCCGAATGCCCGAACACAGCACACGCATAAGTCATGATGGGACGAACGCAAGTTTTGTAAAGCGTCACCTTATTTCTAAGGGACATTTTACTCCGCTTGCAGATTAACGAATGGAGACGACCGAGCACGAAGGATGCTCGGTGACGGACCCGCTTGATGTGCGGGCCGAAGGTCATGGTACTGTTCAGGGTGACCCCTAAATATTTGACCTCTTTGACCCAGGGAATGGGTCGGTCGAACATGGTCACTTGACCTCGGTTCCTTCCGGGGCGGCGCAGAGAGTGGTGCGAAGGTGCACCTCTGGCGAAGAGCACCGCCGCGCTCTTGTCCGGGTTCACCTCGATTCGCCACTTCCTGAACCAATCCCCTAGGGTATTGGCGGCGGTCTGGAGTTTCCTCGTGATGCGGGCCTTGTTCCTATTGGAATAATAAAGAGCGGTATCATCCGCGAATAAAGCTAGTTTAACATCACTCGAACGAGGAATGTCGTTCGTGTAGAGGCTAAACAGGAGCGGAGAGAGCACTGAGCCCTGTGGGACTCCAGCACTGATGGAGTGGGAAGCGGAGCGCGTCATTTCGACGCGATAACGAAAGGCGCGATTCGACAAGAAGTCTCGTAAGATGAGCACGAGTCTGTCCGGCACACCCAATCGGTAGAGCTTGAAGATCAAGCCGTTGTGCCAGACTTTGTCGAATGCCTTCGCGACATCCAGGAAGAGGGCGCCCGTGTAGACGGGTCTTCCGGGCCCGTTGAGACCGGAGAGAATGTGCTCCGTGATGCGGTGCACCTGATGGACACAAGAGTGTTTGGCTCGAAAGCCGAACTGCTCGTCGATAAGGATACCCCTGGACGTTATGAAGTCCTTGAGCCTCGCCAGAAGGAGGCGCTCGTATATCTTGGCCAGGGAGTTGAGGAGACTGATAGGGCGGTAGCTCGCGGGGAGATTGCGAGGTTTGCCGGGCTTGGGGATGCCAATGACGTCCGCCTCCTTCCACTTAGCGGGGAAGGTGCAGTTCGTCATGGCGGCGTTCAAGATGGCCACCAAGAGGCAGATGAGTTGGGCGGGCAGGCATTTCAGAACGCGATTCGAAATGCCGTCAGGGCCGGGGGCTTTTTTAGATTTAAGACCCACTATCAGATCTTCGACCTCCGTTTGCGTGATAGGAGGCAAGGAATCGACGGGGGGGAGGGATGCCCTGCGCTCGACTTCCCTGTCTACCGCGTCGACGTGGGACTGGTCGACGGACTGAGAGCTGGGGGCGCACTGGCTCTCGAGGGAGTCGGCGAGAAGCTCGGCCTTTTCGTCGTCGTCGAAGGCTGGGGGCGCTGCGCCTGAAGGGCGGGACAGCGGGGGCATGTCAGTCGTGGAGTCGGATTTGAGGCTACGCGCCAGCTGCCAGTAGGCCAGATGCGACGGCGCGATTCCCTCTAGGAGGACACCCCACCGTTCCTCCCGGACCTCCGCGACACGACGCTTTACCTCTCGTTGTAAAGCGCGCATCCGGGCCCGATTGGCTTCGGTGGGGTAGGAGTCGTACGCTCGGATGGAAGCATTCTTGGAACGAATGAGATCCCTAACATCGTCCGGCAGTCGAAAGCGGTTGAGGTAGAAATCTTCCGCTTCGACTTGCTTGGACGATCGACTGACCGCCGATCGGATGTGTTCGGTGAAGGCATCTACGGCCTGATCGGTGTCCTGAGGGGACGGGATGGAGTCCGAGCTGAGAGGCAGGGGGGGAGGGTCGGCATCCGCCAAGGCCGTGCTTAGCGCATGCCAATCCACCACCGTCTTTTTGGGTCGCTGAGGGGCGGAAGGGGGGGAACCGAGTCTCATGACTACAGGTCGATGGTCAGAGTCGAGTTCCTGGACTACTTCCAAGGAGTGCAGCCGTAGGGTGACACCCTTCAGAAGCGCCATGTCCAGGACGTCGGGTCGGTGATTGGGATTGTTAGGATAGTGGGTAGGGTGCATGGGTGCGATGACGTCAAAGTCGAGAACGTCGACCAGGGCGTCAAGGCTCCTACCGTTAGGGGTAGTGGTGAGACCGTTCCAGGCCACGTGTTTGCTGTTGAAGTCGCCCGCCAGAATGACGGCGCTTCCCAGATTGAGGAGTGCTTCAAAGTCACTCCTGAGAACGGATTTAGTGGGGGAAAGGTAAACGGAGGCGATCACGATGGGCTGGTGCCCCGTGAGAGAGACGCGACAGACCGAGGCTTCGATGTTGGTGAGCGCGGGGGGATCGAGAGGGATGCAGTGCAGGGACCTCCTGTAATAAATGAGAGTACCGCCTCCGCGGGAGCCGATTCTGTCATTGCGCACGAGGTTGTAGTTTGCGATCCTAGGATCGCGTTGTGCGGGCTTCAGGAAGGTTTCCTGCACGAGGAGGATATCAAGTTGGTGATCTCGGAGGAAATCAGCAACCTGATCTCGCTGGGAGCGAAGGCCATCGGCGTTAAAGAACGCCAGGGATAGGTTGTGGGGCTTATGGCGGGGAGGTCGCAGATCCATTATCGGGTGCGGGGGGGTTGGGTTCTGAGGGACGTCAGGACGTCATAGACGTCCCTGTATTCCGCGGCCAGGAGAACCTGGTCCGCCAAGTTGGTGGCGGCGCGGAGACGAAGGGCGAGTTCGCGGACTCTGGGAAACAGAGCGGGGCTTATGACCGCCGAGACACTCATTATGAGGTCGACGTCCTGACTGACGTTAGTGGGCGGAGGGGGAGAAGCCGCCACCGGCGGGATCGCCGGCGCGCGCTTCGGGGGGCAGGCGGGGCCCACTGACGCAGGGTGGGAGGCCGCGGTGTAGGGCAGCGGCTTCACCCATGCGTTGGCGCCGAGGGACGGCCTGAGCGGCGGGGGAGGGGGGGGCCAGCTTCAGCGTCGCGGGAGCGCGGGGAGCCGCGGTCGCTGGCGCAGAAGGCACCGGACGAGGGTGCGCTGAGGGCGCGGGGGGGTGTTGCGCTGAGGGCGCAGAGGGGGGGGCAACCGCGCGGGGGCGGCGGCGGCCGCCGCGCCTCGCCCGGCCGCGCTTCCCCTTCGGGGCCTTGGGGCAACCGCGATAGTTCGCGGTGTGCCCCTTGGTGCCGCAGAGGACGCAGCTGGGGGGCTCGGCCGCCGTCTCCTTCGAGCGGGCGCACTGGGACGTCGCGTGGTCCCCGATGCACTTAACGCATCGAGGGCGCGCGTGACAGTTACGGGCAGAGTGCCCGTACAGCTGGCAGTTGTGGCACTGCCCGGGCGTGCCACGTTTATGGGGGGCCTCCACGGAGAGGCCAGAGATATGGCACACGGCCTTCAGGTCGAAGACCCTACGGCCGGACTCGGTGCGGTCGAGGACGACCAGCACCATACAAACTTTACCTCTTTATAATATTAGTATAGATATAGATTCACCTTCACCATAATGATTTCAACCAGTTGTCGTAATAGATGACCCGGCGACAGTCGAAAGTACAGAAAAACACAATTAGAAAGAAAGAAAGTAAGAAAAACTTCTATTGAGTGACACAAAATACACAGCAAATAATATAAAATAAAAATTAAATGTGGCACTGAAATGGTAGACACTCAGCATAATGCCGGGCAACTTAAGTGCCACGACGCTGGTCTTCCGTGTATACCCCGCATCCCGTCAGCTAGTTTCAGTAAATAAATATATAATATTAATGAGTATACATAGTGCTATCTTTTCGTAACATCTATTTAACATAAACCATTTAAAGATCTATCTATCTATATCATCACGCCAAATAGAGGCAGAGAGTACAGAGTTGAAACAGGTTCTTTCGTTACAGACCTCTGGCTTCCTCCACTCTCCTGGTTCGTCTTATTTAATGATAACTTATGATTTTAGTTCGTTCGACAAATGGATAATGAGAAACGAGCGAGACTGCTTCAGTTTGTGACTGGCACGTGTCGAGTTCCTGTGGGTGGATTTGCTGAACTCATGGGATCAAATGGTCCACAACGCTTCTGTATAGAAAAGGTATATCACATATTTCTAAGAATGTTTCATTAAGGAATTCTAAGTTGTTTTATTTTTAATTATATATTGTATGAAGGCCTAGTGGTTAGACCTTTGGACTGCAAAGTCAGAGGTCTCGGGTTCAAACCCAGGCACGAACCTCTGTCTTTTCAAAAGCATGTGCGTGTTAAAAATTAACTATTACTTGCTTTAATGGTAAAGGAAAAACATCGTGAGGAAACATGAATGCCTGAGTTTGTCGAAGGTGTGTAAAGTTATCTAACCCGCACTGGGCCAGCGTGGGGGACTATGGCCTAAGGGCCCGGGCCTCCTGTCCGTTTGAGAGGAGGCCCGTGCCATTTAGGTGCCTTATTGGTTACGTGAAATAATAAAAATATATTTGTATATACGAAATATTTAAGTAAGAGACTAAACTAAGTACTGCATCAAATTAAAAACGAACGGTAAAACTTAGAAGACTGAAATTTGGCATGTTTTGCCTGGAATATGGATTGGTTATGGTTAACAAACAGTAGAAACATGCATTGACATGTAGAATAATTAACTTTACTAAAATATAAAATGACCCATTACCAAATTGGCAACCAAACAGTTAACATAAGAAATCTGAAGAATAGTAAAAAATAATATATCGTTTTTTTATTTAATTTATTTGTAATACATCCATCCATTAAAATGATTTTTCCAAAACCTTTGAAATATTTTTTTTGACGCGGCATGTGTGTAGATCATGACGTCATACGTAACGTCACATGGTGAGCGCAACAATTGTAAATGTATTTATACATTATAGGGCTTTACTTATGTATAATTACTTTTAATGCCCTTATAAATCTAAAATGAATAATAGCTGTCCGGCTTATCCAGATTCCTACGTCTTACCGTTTCCGTGGAAAACAGCTATGACTAGCAGGTTGACAGACAAACTCACGCACGCAAGACTCGCACATGACCGCACTTTATTGTATTTTTTTAACATGTACAAAAAATGTGTACTAGAACCTTTGTATAGTAATATTACACCTGCATACCTATGCTTGTAACTTAAATGTTTGTATTTTATATTTACAGGTTGGGAAAGACACCTGGTTGCCTCGATCGCACACATGTTTTAATAGACTCGATTTGCCACCCTACAAAAGTTACGAGCAACTATGCGAAAAACTTAATTATGCTATTGAAGAAACTGAGGGATTTGGTCAGGAGTAATGTAATTGTTATGTACTATTAGAATCGGTAAATAGTTAATGTAAATTATTATCATATTATGAATGCACCACCTCAACGTGAGCAATTAATCACCAATGGAATTGGTGCTGTCATAGAAAGACGAACCAAATAATTATATGAATATATTTGTAACAAATCCCTACTATATTATAATAACTATGTAGATATCATTAGCTTAATAATAATGTCGGTTGTTTAAGAAATATTTGTTTGAACTATATTTAAAACTGTTCTATAAAGTTCATTAAATAATTTTTAAACGAAATGCATTTTTTATAGATATGATTTTTCGCACCAAAATTATAGCATTACGTCCGAGTTAGTAGCAAGCAGCCTTCAGTGTAGTGTCCGATTTACGTATTATGTTTGCGAGCTTATTGGCAACGACAGATCGGAGAGTAGCGGATCAACTTGGCTTGTAGGCTGCCTGTCCTGTGGATCCGAAGAAAATCCGTTTTTTATATTATCGACAAGTAACACCCTTCGCACGGGTGTGCGTCTTGTGTCACGCGGTTGTGGCGTCAGAGGCGCGGTTAACAGACAAATAAGTACAGTCCATAAGTACGAAGGACGCGTATGCAGTATTTTTATAACGCTCGTTTTGACGAGCATCTAGGTAGTCCAAGGTCGTATGATGAAGCAGGAATAGTAAGTACAATATAAAACTTCTTGATGACTGTACTCGCGCAATCGATTACTAAAACAAATTCTAATGCAAGTATATTGTCATGCAGCCGATTCAACCTTTTTAATTGTCTGTACTAGTGTTTTAATTATTGTATTTATAAGTTCTCAAGTTCCCTATTCACAGTCTACTAAATGCAAGATGCCGTGCCGGCAGCCAAATCGTAACTAGAATGTATCTTGTAGCAACCCTATGCATCGCTACAAAGTTGCTATTACCTAACGACAGATAACGTTGAACATTAGACGACAATTTATACTTAACAAAGACTACCCATTCGATCCGAGAATTATGTAGTTACAAAATAATTTAAAAAATATATTTTATACAGCGCAGATATCTTGCGTAATTCCTATGGCTGCCTACCGGCACCATCATCAGACCCTGGCCACCACTGTGTTCCATAGAACTTATCAAAACAAATCAACAAGCCCAAACACGATGGTGCTATCTTTTTTGGTTGAATAGTTGGTGTAGCCATCTTCCGCCTCCATTATCAGACCATCTAAGTCCGTCAAGACAAGTAAAACTATCTCAAACACGATCAGATTACCTGTTTGAGTAGATGGGCAGTTCGAGTTCCATCTCCATAATTAGATCAGCGTTGTCCCCGAATTTACGTATGCCAAATTTCAGCTCAACTGGATTAGAGCAAGTGCTTGAAAAATTGATCAAAATGAATCACCAAATTTGAACTGGAAAGACAGAAATACGAACAAGTTAACACGTTCCGTGGCAGGGACCCATGTAGTGGGCTCACCCTTGTCGCATCACGGGCACAGAAAACCACGTAGTAGGCTCATTTTAAAATTGCGTGTGTGGTGTGTGTGTGTGTGTGTGTGTGTGTGTGTGAATGAAGGAGGGCGTATACTAGGTGTCTCGCCGTGGTGCTCTGCACCGGTTGGCGGGCAAGGGATTCTTCGACCTCGCCGGCGAGGTCGGTGCCTGATCCTGTGTGCGGTATCTGTATCCGAAAGAAGGGATGTAAGGGCAGCGGGAGGGTCGGTGAGAACATGCCGCGAACGGCGGTAGCGGCTGATAGGAGGGGAGTTTGGTACATAGTCGGCGGCGGCTACGATTAGCGGATTACTATGATTGGACGCGTTCGCGTTGAAATATCGGGATGTCGCCTTTTTAATAAAAGCGCGAATAGGTTCGAGACCGAGATCGGAATGGAGATCGATATTCTGTATTAACCACGGGGCTCCGACGGCTTTGCGGAGGAAACTGGTTTGAACCGTTTGGAGTCTATCGATGTGGGAGCGGGCGGCGTGCCCTAACACCTCACAAGGGTACGTCATGATGGACCGTATACAAGTTTTGTAAAGTGTCACCTTATTCCTAAGGGACATTTTACTCCGCTTGTAGATCTTCGAGAATTTTAAAATTGCTTCTTTTCATCGAGAATTTTAAAATTGCTTCTTTTCATCTATTGAGTAACCTTAGTGCAAAATTTCAAGTTTCGAAATCCACCATTCAGGCTTTGCACCAAGCGTGCAGTCGCATACGCTTGCAATCGCACTCAATCGATATACCCACTTTTTGGCGCGCTATAATGGCAAAATGTGTGAAGTGTTTAAAGTCATTAACTAAAAGATCGCCAGGATTACAGTGTAACAAATGCTCAAAATGGTTACATGCGACGTGTGCTATGATATCCCTTGAACAACTAGTGGCGATATTCTCCACCGATTCCGTCGATTGGAAATGCAAAACGTGTGCTGGCGGTAGTAAAACAAAAAGAGTATCGTGCATCATGCCTGATACAGATGTCGATGAAAACACCGATACAGAGTGTACTAACACCACAAACACTCCAATGAATAGCATGATGCAAAAAATGCTGCGGGACCTGCGTAATGAAGTAAAAGATGTGGTGAGACAAGAATTACAACAAACATTAAAATACTATTCCGATAAAATTGATGAATATGAGATCAAAATTAAAACCTACGAAAAAAACAATAAAGAAGTAAATAACCGTTGCACCGACTTACAAAATAGTATAAAAAATATGAACATAAAACATGATGTATTAGAAAAGAAAATCAACCAGATGGAATAACTGCAGACGGCAAACCAGCTCGAGATATGCGGTATTAAGGAATCTGAAAATGAAAACACAGATGAAATCGCAAGGAAAACCGCCTGTACCATATCCCAAAACTCAGAAGATGTCATAAAGGCATACAGAAAGAAGAAAAATATTGCAAACACACAAGGGAAGAAAGACCAATCCGTTATAACTGTGGTGCTGCGGGAAGGAAAACGAGACCAATGCCTGAAAGCAGCTAAAGCGATGACTAAATCTGCTAGGAACCTGGGCAAAGAAGATGGCAGCAAAATATATTTACGGGAGTGTTTAAGCCCAGCAACCGCCTTCCTACTATGGAAAACTAAAGAAGAACCAACTAAAAGGATTGTGTGCATATATTTGGTGCAAACACGGAAACATACTTGTGCGCAAAAATGAAAAAGGAAAAATTATGTGCATTCGATCAGTACAAGATATAGAAAAAGTAAAGTCGTCGCACAATGGCAGGGAGTAAACCTTCTTTCTGGTATGTAAAAAACTTGAATAACATAATTAAGTATACACTGCATTTCAAACACAACAATGGACACAGATTTTAGATATAACATAGTTGAAACTAACTGCCAAACATGGGACGATTTTACTAATAAACTACCTGCTTCAGAGAATAATTTAATCTTCTTTCACGTTAATATACGGTCAATAAAAAAACTTTGCTGCTATTGAACACATTGTAGCAAACTCTAAATATACTATACACGTATTAATTATGACAGAGGTAAACATAAAAAACGATATGACACAAATGTTTGGGCTTCCAGATTATAACATTTACTCAGAACTTAGATGCAGTAAAAAAGGTGGCGGGGTTATGCTTTATGTGCATAAATCTGTATCCTTTAATAGGTCACAAAATTACTGCACACGTGAGTTTGAATGTGTAGTCGGAGAATTAACGGTAAGTAACCATAAAATAGGACTATGTTGTGTTTACAGGCCACCTGACAATTCTAAAATACGGTTCATTAAAGAACTAACTTCACTAGTTGCGAAATATCCGCGTAAGGAAAATTACATTATTATGGGAGATACCAATATAGACATTAAAAACATTAATCCTTCCTCAAAAATATATTTAGCATTACTGTGCACTATGGGAATCATACCGGGTGTCGAATCATATATTAATAATCATGGCACAAAAATAACAAAATCGTATTGATAATCATGGCACAAAAATAACAAAATCGTATTGATAATCATGGAACAAAAATAACAAAATCATGTATCGATCACATTCTAATTCGCAGTACACGTAATCACAGCATAAATACCGCCGTAGTTAACAGCGCGCCAGCTGATCACTGCATAACCGGTTGCGCGGTAACAGGATTGTTGCGTACATGTGATAATACATACCCTCCCAATTACCAAATAACGTCACTAGATAGCCAAAAGGGTAAACGAGACTGATTGGTCCATACTTATGCAATATAATGATCTCAATAAAATAATGCATTCCATCTATGACAATTTTAAAAATATATATAATAAATGTAAATATACGGTTACAAGGAACAATAACTCTAAACGGAAATTATGCTCATGGGCAAATAAAAGACTACAAAAAATGTGCAAGAAACGTGATGAATTATTCTCTGTGTGGATGAACGATAATAGTAACCCATCAAAAAGACTATTATATAACAAATACAGAAATAAGACCAATAAATATGCACAAAATAAAAAAAAACAAATATATCATGGCTCAGGTTTCCAAAAACTTTCAAAATGTAAAAAAAGTGTGGAATATAATAAATCAACTAACCGGTAAAATTATGCAATGTTTAGAGGTCTTCTTAATGAAAGCCTACAAAGTAGAACCACTAATGCTAGATAATAATTTCGGCAATGAATTTGATAGTAACATCAATAAAATCTGCAATTCATGTGATATACGTATGTTGGACCCCTCCGTGTATGAGATAACGGCTGACAGGGCAATGAGAATTAGGCGAGCTAGTAAAGAAGCGGTAGAAGGCATCATTAAACAAATAAATATAAATAAAAGCCCGGGTTACGATGGCATAAGAGCTATAGATATTAAAAGGTGCAAAAACCTTATACCTATCATTACACATCTCATTAATAGCTGTTTAGATACGTCAATATATCCGGACATTTTAAAAATAGGAGTTATTCGTCCGATATATAAAAAAGGTAAACAAGACGATTATAATAACTATCGCCCAATTACCATATTGTCATGTGTTGATAAAATAATTGAGAGATACTTATTTAATGAAATAAAAACCTTTCTACAATCAAATAATATTATAAATCAACACCAATACGGCTTTCAGAAAAACAAGAGTACCTCTCAACTTTTGCGTAATTTTACTAACGATGTTAATCACTATCTAAATAAGAAAATGCAGGTTTTAGCTCTCTTCATTGATTTCAGTAAGGCATTTGATATGTTAAAATATGATATATTATACGATAAGCTGTGGGTGGCGTAATGGTATACAGGGGCCAGTCCTAAAACTCATAAAAAACTATCACACGAACCGATATACAACAGTCAAAATACAAAATCATCAGTGACAAAATAATGACGTCCAGAGGCACGGCCCAAGGCTCAATCATCGGGCCAATTGAGTACTTGCTTTATGTTAATGACATATGTAACACCATTAGTTCAGGCCATGTATACCAGTTCGCTGATGATACGTGTTTATTAGTGGCACATGAAAATATTCACGAAGCCCAAATGTTGCTGCAGAACAATTACGACCAAATTTGTAAATGGGCACATGATGTATCTAATATTAGGTATTTAATGCGCAAAAAACTAAAGTAATTCACATTCATTCTTGTCAAAACAGCATTAATGTTACCCCAATCATAAAATCACAGGTTCATATGTGTCTCCATAAGCCACTCAGTGGTAACTGCGTATGTCCGAGCTTAGAAACGGTAGATAAACATGTGTATCTGGGTCTTGTAATTGACAGCCGTCTCTGTTGGCGCCCACACATAGACTACATATGTGACAAGTTAAAATCAATAATAGGAAAATTTAGTGTACTGAAATATAAACTACCTTTTAAAGTATTAAGATTGGTATATTTGGCGTTAGCAGATTCTGTTGTTGGATATGGCCTGAGTAGCTACGGAAGAACCTACAAGACATACGTAGATGACATATATAAATTACAATTAAGACTACTTAAACTTATAGTACCCAAATATATAAAAAAGAAACAGAAAGATAACGATACGGAGGTTTTTAAATACTGCAAAGTTATGAATGTTTTTGATAAACCCTCAGAGGTTTACGTGGTGCCGCATTTTATTCATTGTAACGATAGATATAAGTGTTTTGGAAATATAAAAAAAAAAAAAAAGATAATCAGTCACTCACGATACTGTTTTATATGTTCATTATTTATATCATGATCTTTTAAAACTGGTAGAAGACCAATGTTACGAGATCAGAGTAAGTAAGTAAAGGTTACATACCATATACCACAAGACCACGCCGTGGGTTCACTCTAACGCATCTGAAATGCCGAGGACCCCGCTAACGGGTCAACTAGTAAAATGCATGGCGGCATTTATGGGCTACATTAACATGTAGCATTGACAAATGTGTTAATTAAAAGTTTCTAAAAATAATAATATCAGCCTACACTGTTCCACTACTGGGCAAAGGCCTTCTCTTAGAAATTTAGATGAGAGATTAGGGCATACTTACCACGCCGACCCAGTGCGGATTGTTGGAGGCAGGTTTGTGGCCACCTGCTGATGGAACCTATCAAGCCGCCTATACAGCTTCCAAGTTGGCTTTAACGATTACCAAATTACGTGGTAACCAGGATCAACGGCTTAATATGCCTTTCGAAGCACGGAAAAGATCGAATATAAAAATGCTACAAACAGTCACCCAACTTGTGCAGATCGAGCCAGCGCTACTTAACTTCGGTGATCACTAAGAACTCCGCCTTCGCACAGCGCTATCAGCGCCTCAATATGTAGTTATATTATAAATAAATACCCTCTGTCAATAAAAAAATAAAATCGCATCTATTCGTAGATGTATTAAC
>LR990613.1:600000-997990 GCA_905147815.2 Phalera bucephala | reverse complement strand
GATGTTAACGTTAGCACGTTGCAAATTCCATTGTGCCTCCGTTTTTGCCGTCAAGTGACGGGTCTAGCCGTCAAGTGCGTCTTGCCATCTAGTAGCGTGTTTTGCCGTGCTGTTGTTTCGCCGTGACAGCTCGTCGGTTTAACTGTACCAGTTACGTCACGCACTTAACTGGGTAGTTAAACTAACATATTGTAGTGTAATGTTGCTTACTTGTCCGGCAAATTAATTTCAGTTGTTACAAGTTTTTATTTAACTCACTATGTTCGTATATCTGTCTACCTGTTTCAAATATTGGGATCCATTTTTCAAACACTTCTAGACATCCGATAGAGCTAAAATTATATATATGTATGTAAGGTTTGAGCATTAGTCGCTTGGCTCACTAGATATTCGATCCCCGCACGGATAAAACCTTTGTCTAACCCACAAATATTTGTCTTGATCTGGATATTTGTTTATTTAAAAATCATATTTAAAAACACATCGACAATGCTTGAATTATTCGTAGTGTGGAGCAATATTTTTTCTTGCAAAATATTGTTGAGATCTGCATCAGATATGTGCCAACAGGTAAATAAATGTATCTATTGACATTATTATTTTTTTGCTAAAATTCCCAAAAAATCTTATCTATAAAGCATTAATCATAGAACATTTCGCGTTCAAGACAAGCGTAACAAAGTGGCATTGTTGTCGTTAGGCCTGGCCACCCCGGAGACGCCGCATCGTGAAGGTGACATGACCAATCGGTCTCAGGGGACGACTATCGCTTGCCTATTCACGAGATACTTATATTACTCCATTAGGAGTAATATAAGTATTCGAGACAGTCGTAGCCTAAGTTCAAGAAGCGTTCGGGTGGGTCGACCTGGTATGGGTGACCGTTTATGGCAATTCCATCTTCAAGCGTCTCTGTGCTTCGAAAGGCATCAAGCCGTTTGCCCCGGCTGCCATGTGCTAGTCGTTAAGTCGAGTAGGAATCATTATAGGCGGCTTGATAAGTTCCAGCAGGTGGCCACAAACCTGCCTCCACCAATCCGTACCGGGTCCCCGTGGTGGAGCACGAAGAGATTGACGTTAGCATTACGCTATCGAGTTGATATTCCATCCTTTTCAGACAACAAATTTACTAAATAAAAATGAACGTGACAGCACGCTTTCTCGACAATGTTACTATAACGTCAAATTTTCATACTTAGGCCTCTGCTCCTTCAGGGTCAATGGGAGTAAGAGCTTTTTCGGAACTAAGAAGTTCCTTCTTCAGTCTTCAGTCTTTTTCTTCAGTCTTGATAACCATTCCTCTCTCTGTCTTATCACGTGAGATTCCTTGTAGAGCAGGCAGATAGTGCAGAGCTCCAAGAGGTTCTTTCCTTACATACCTCTCTCGTTCCCTCACTATTATGGTTCGCCTTATACGCTCGCCGGTTATCGAGATTATTCACCATCAGACAACCACATCCCTTGCGGATTGAGCAGAGAATACAGAGTTCTAATAGGTTAATTCCTTACAGATATCGTGTCCTCTACTCTCATAGTTTATCTCAAACACGCTCGCCGATACAAAGACTCTTCTCCATCAGATAACCACATCCATTGTATCTTAGGCAGTAGACACAACAAATCACAACAACAAGTCCTTAAATCTCTCGCTTACTCTATACTCATAGTTAGTCTCATACATGCTAGTAACTCTTGTCCATCAGATAAAACATTATTAAACTATTTTTAATTAAGTTATTATTACAAATAATGTTGCGCCACTGCGCCTGCGTGACCTATTCATTAATGGACATTCATTTCTTTGTGGTTTATAGTTCATTTTAAAGCCCCAGTTAATTGATTTTTGAAAACATATGAATATTTGATATATAAATACATTAACTGATAAGTATTTTCATTAAATCAATTATCTCGTTGGTCTAGTGGTATGTACAAAGAGGAGCTGGAAACCGCGAGGTCCTGAGTTCAAATCGTCGGTCGAAAAATGTGTTGTTGAGATTATTATTGTGAAAAATTCTAAGTAGTGTAATTGCAGTTGTGCCTGATATAATTACAGTAGGCTCGTTCCCTATTGCATTGCGACTTAACATCGTCCGCCAAAGGTGTACGCACACCCCTGCCACCCCTGCTTTGAGAATATAGACGTAGTAGTGTTTTAAGTATTTGTACGTTCAAGAGAAAAAGTGAGACCTATCCATTTGCTAATCAGATAATCCCAGATAGGATATGTATTGTGCAACCAAGTCACCATGATATACATATCTCATTCAATACATTCTGATATAGGTATTGCGTTTGTTTGTTTGGTTATAATAATATCTAGAGTGTTAGAGATAAGAACTCCTTTTGGTTATAAACTCATTCTATATAAGATGTCTTTTGGAGATGTACATGAGCTCCGTCAAGACGGCGATATCGTTATTACGTTCTTCGATTAAAATTATTTTATTTTACCGAAGTAATTTGATTGATTTTTGGGCCATAACCCTTCATAAAGTAGGTATGTATAATACCTACCTTATCACCAATCGCTAATTTGACACTCATTTGTTGTGACAATAGTGTTATATGACCAATCATACGTTTGACTATCGTCTGTTTTGAAGATTACGTAATTAAACCTCTTAGACACCCTGATCAATATATCACTGAGTCCTGGGACCGTTTATAATACCACTCCTTCTTGAACAATGATGTATGGAAGGAGACTTGGTGTAACAGTAGGATTACACAAGATATACCATAAACTATTTGATATACACATTTTTTGCTACTCCTCCTGTTTTCTTTCTTTCTAATTATGTTTGTTGTAGATTCCAAGGCAATTACAGCGCTCCATTGGACAATCCAAGGTTCAAACCTTGGATCCTGGCTGACAGGAGTTACAATGATACAACGATGATATGTGGCAGGCTTAGTCCCAGAAAAAACAATTTTATGAGATATTTCCTCATCACTCATAGCCTACCCAATTAAATTTCAGGTTACCAAACCTAATCGATTATTCCGGAATCCCGTCAGCGGGCAATGTTAGTCAACACGACTAATTGTCGACTAATTGCCAACTAATAGTCGTTGCAATAAAGCAAATCGTTTGTTTTGATCGTGTGATTTGGAACTGTCGTGCTGGTGGTCACGTACGCTTGAAACATTAGGAAGTGATTGACAGTAGGTCTACTCTCTCGGAGAGAACTGAGAACTCTGAGAAATAAGAAAAAAAATTTAGGTACATGTAATACGAGGCAAACCTAGTACAATTCCAGATTTGGACTGCTATCTGTAATCTTTCTATCCCCGTTTTGTTAACTCCTCAATTTGAAACACTCCCCTTTTTAGATCCGTATAGTAGTCCTAAAGGCTACTGACATTTTTGATAGAACACCCCCATTAACACAATGTATAAACTTATAACTACACAAAGGTCGCCTACCGCAACTACTTAATTTAGGGAACAGAACGGCCAGCCAAACTAACCTAACCAAACCGCCCACTTTGTGTTCGCACGGATCTACTGCCAATTTACTTGCACTTTGACACTCTACCTTAATGACAGGTGGTTATTCTAATTGTTAATTAATAGCATCATAATTAATAATAGCGTTACAGTGTCGACACGGCGAGGGAGTATATACGTTATTTTGTGTACAGCCCCGCTTTAACAGGAAAAAATGGGTAATTATGTTATAAGAAAAATTAAAGTTTCTTCTATTTGTACTTTTACGCTTGTGCAGTTTTTTTGTAAAAGATATAGCTGTATCTGTCAACTACGCTATCTCGTTTTTAACCAACCTAAAAAAAGATTAGTTTCTATATTCATCTGTATGTGTGTATTTTTTATCTGCACGGGTCCTAAAGGGAATTCCTTCCATCAATGAAATCAATTATTTTTCTTGTTTATATGAATGCTTGTGATATATATGTAAATTTATATATCTAATAATTGGTTTAATAACTAAGAATTTTTGCAAATAACAAGTGTTATCAATTTGAAAAATCAAGTATGTATGTGTTAGTCGTTTACGGTATTTATTCACATTCAAATTATTCATATAAATATTTTTCACATTAAAATTATTCACGTAAAGATTGGAAAATACCTAAGTATTATTGTACCAGTAAGAATAAGAAGAAGGGGCAGACAGCTTGGTCCAGTGCCTAAGAGCTTAAGTCGCTCGGGCCACTGGATCGAGAAGTCGCGGGTTCGATCAACGAGACAAATCTTTGTTTGACCCACAAGCATTTGTTTTGTTTGTTGTTTATTTAAAAACGTAGCCCCACACTAGGATTTATTCCTGTGTCGTGGGTCCGTTTACAAACATGACGATTCTTTTCTTTCTTTTCTTTTTTAAAAAAACGTTGCCCCGCATTAGGATTAATTCCTGTGTCGTGTGTGTGTGTGTGTGAATGATCTACGCTGTTGGCCTCGAGGCCTCTACAGCTTCACCGGATTTTAAAGGCGAGCGTGCAACCACTACGCTCCAGCCAGCCAGAAGGGCAAGAGGCGACATACTCGAGGGCGCCTCGGAGAGGCGCCCTCGGTTGGGACAGTCGCTGTAGGGGGACCGGTGCACTACTAAGCGCACCGGTCGACCGCCGGCTATGGGAGGGGATCTACTACTGCGTCTGCGTCTACGGCGTCGCTCGTATTCTGAGCGGAAAGAAGGGATGACAAAGCATCGGGGGGGTCGGTGAGAACATGTCTCGGCCGGCGGTAGCGGCAGGGGTCGCGAGGGAGGTCGTAGTCGGCGGTGGCTACGATTAACGGATTCGCATGGGAAGATGCGTTCGCGAAGTGACGTGTTGACGCCTTTTTAATAAAGGCGCGAATAGGTTCGAGACCTAGATCGGAGTGGAGGTCGACGTTCCGTACGAACCAGGGGGCTCCTACGGCTTTACGGAGGAAGCGGTTTTGAACCGCTTGAAGTCTGTCGATGTGAGAGGGGGCCGAATGCCCGAACACAGCACACGCATAAGTCATGATGGGACGAACGCAAGTTTTGTAAAGCGTCACCTTATTTCTAAGGGACATTTTACTCCGCTTGCAGATTAACGAATGGAGACGACCGAGCACGAAGGATGCTCGGTGACGGACCCGCTTGATGTGCGGGCCGAAGGTCATGGTACTGTTCAGGGTGACCCCTAAATATTTGACCTCTTTGACCCAGGGAATGGGTCGGTCGAACATGGTCACTTGACCTCGGTTCCTTCCGGGGCGGCGCAGAGAGTGGTGCGAAGGTGCACCTCTGGCGAAGAGCACCGCCGCGCTCTTGTCCGGGTTCACCTCGATTCGCCACTTCCTGAACCAATCCCCTAGGGTATTGGCGGCGGTCTGGAGTTTCCTCGTGATGCGGGCCTTGTTCCTATTGGAATAATAAAGAGCGGTATCATCCGCGAATAAAGCTAGTTTAACATCACTCGAACGAGGAATGTCGTTCGTGTAGAGGCTAAACAGGAGCGGAGAGAGCACTGAGCCCTGTGGGACTCCAGCACTGATGGAGTGGGAAGCGGAGCGCGTCATTTCGACGCGATAACGAAAGGCGCGATTCGACAAGAAGTCTCGTAAGATGAGCACGAGTCTGTCCGGCACACCCAATCGGTAGAGCTTGTAGATCAAGCCGTTGTGCCAGACTTTGTCGAATGCCTTCGCGACATCCAGGAAGAGGGCGCCCGTGTAGACGGGTCTTCCGGGCCCATTGAGACCGGAGAGAATGTGCTCCGTGATGCGGTGCACCTGATGGACACAAGAGTGTTTGGCTCGAAAGCCGAACTGCTCGTCGATAAGGATACCCCTGGACGTTATGAAGTCCTTGAGCCTCGCCAGAAGGAGGCGCTCGTATATCTTGGCCAGGGAGTTGAGGAGACTGATAGGGCGGTAGCTCGCGGGGAGATTGCGAGGTTTGCCGGGCTTGGGGATGCCAATGACGTCCGCCTCCTTCCACTTAGCGGGGAAGGTGCAGTTCGTCATGGCGGCGTTCAAGATGGCCACCAAGAGGCAGATGAGTTGGGCGGGCAGGCATTTCAGAACGCGATTCGAAATGCCGTCAGGGCCGGGGGCTTTTTTAGTTTTAAGACCCATGATCAGATCTTCGACCTCCGTTTGCGTGATAGGAGGCAAGGAATCGACGGGGGGGAGGGATGCCCTGCGCTCGACTTCCCTGTCTACCGCGTCGACGTGGGACTGGTCGACGGACTGAGAGCTGGGGGCGCACTGGCTCTCGAGGGAGTCGGCGAGAAGCTCGGCCTTTTCGTCGTCGTCGAAGGCTGGGGGCGCTGCGCCTGAAGGGCGGGACAGCGGGGGCATGTCAGTCGTGGAGTCGGATTTGAGGCTACGCGCCAGCTGCCAGTAGGCCAGATGCGACGGCGCGATTCCCTCTAGGAGGACACCCCACCGTTCCTCCCGGACCTCCGCGACACGACGCTTTACCTCTCGTTGTAAAGCGCGCATCCGGGCCCGATTGGCTTCGGTGGGGTAGGAGTCGTACGCTCGGATGGAAGCATTCTTGGAACGAATGAGATCCCTAACATCGTCCGGCAGTCGAAAGCGGTTGAGGTAGAAATCTTCCGCTTCGACTTGCTTGGACGATCGACTGACCGCCGATCGGATGTGTTCGGTGAAGGCATCTACGGCCTGATCGGTGTCCTGAGGGGACGGGATGGAGTCCGAGCTGAGAGGCAGGGGGGGAGGGTCGGCATCCGCCAAGGCCGTGCTTAGCGCATGCCAATCCACCACCGTCTTTTTGGGTCGCTGAGGGGCGGAAGGGGGGGAACCGAGTCTCATGACTACAGGTCGATGGTCAGAGTCGAGTTCCTGGACTACTTCCAAGGAGTGCAGCCGTAGGGTGACACCCTTCAGAAGCGCCATGTCCAGGACGTCGGGTCGGTGATTGGGATTGTTAGGATAGTGGGTAGGGTGCATGGGTGCGATGACGTCAAAGTCGAGACGTCGACCAGGGCGTCAAGGCTCCTACCGTTAGGGGTAGTGGTGAGACCGTTCCAGGCCACGTGTTTGCTGTTGAAGTCGCCCGCCAGAATGACGGCGCTTCCCAGATTGAGGAGTGCTTCAAAGTCACTCCTGAGAACGGATTTAGTGGGGGAAAGGTAAACGGAGGCGATCACGATGGGCTGGTGCCCCGTGAGAGAGACGCGACAGACCGAGGCTTCGATGTTGGTGAGCGCGGGGGGATCGAGAGGGATGCAGTGCAGGGACCTCCTGTAATAAATGAGAGTACCGCCTCCGCGGGAGCCGATTCTGTCATTGCGCACGAGGTTGTAGTTTGCGATCCTAGGATCGCGATGTGCGGGCTTCAGGAAGGTTTCCTGCACGAGGAGGATATCAAGTTGGTGATCTCGGAGGAAATCAGCAACCTGATCTCGCTGGGAGCGAAGGCCATCGGCGTTAAAGAACGCCAGGGATAGGTTGTGGGGCTTATGGCGGGGAGGTCGCAGATCCATTATCGGGTGCGGGGGGGTTGGGTTCTGAGGGACGTCAGGACGTCATAGACGTCCCTGTATTCCGCGGCCAGGAGAACCTGGTCCGCCAAGTTGGTGGCGGCGCGGAGACGAAGGGCGAGTTCGCGGACTCTGGGAAACAGAGCGGGGCTTATGACCGCCGAGACACTCATTATGAGGTCGACGTCCTGACTGACGTTAGTGGGCGGAGGGGGACAAGCCGCCACCGGCGGGATCGCCGGCGCGCGCTTCGGGGGGCAGGCGGGGCCCACTGACGCAGGGTGGGAGGCCGCGGTGTAGGGCAGCGGCTTCACCCATGCGTTGGCGCCGAGGGACGGCCTGAGCGGCGGGGGAGGGGGGGCCAGCTTCAGCGTCGCGGGAGCGCGGGGAGCCGCGGTCGCTGGCGCAGAAGGCACCGGACGAGGGTGCGCTGAGGGCGCGGGGGGGTGTTGCGCTGAGGGCGCAGAGGGGGGGGCAACCGCGCGGGGGCGGCGGCGGCCGCCGCGCCTCGCCCGGCCGCGCTTCCCCTTCGGGGCCTTGGGGCAACCGCGATAGTTCGCGGTGTGCCCCTTGGTGCCGCAGAGGACGCAGCTGGGGGGCTCGGCCGCCGTCTCCTTCGAGCGGGCGCACTGGGACGTCGCGTGGTCCCCGATGCACTTAACGCATCGAGGGCGCGCGTGACAGTTACGGGCAGAGTGCCCGTACAGCTGGCAGTTGTGGCACTGCCCGGGCGTGCCACGTTTATGGGGGGCCTCCACGGAGAGGCCAGAGATATGGCACACGGCCTTCAGGTCGAAGACCCTACGGCCGGACTCGGTGCGGTCGAGGACGACCAGCACCATGTCGTACGCCTCCTTGGAGCGCCCATTCACCATTCTGTGCACCTGGCGCACAGGAAGGTCCTGGGACTGGAGGTCGGCCTTGATGACGGCGGTGTCCAGCTCTCTCGGGACACCGCGGATTACCACCCTGAGCTCCCTTTCCTCCTCCAGGGTGTATGTGTGGTATGCGATCTTATTAGATCGCAGGAACGCGGATAGCCGTCGGTGGTCGTCCGAAGACGCCACCTTGACGGCTATGCCTTGCGCGGTGGAACGCGCGTGCGTATAACTAATTTGGCGATTGTAAATCGCCTTGGATATACGCTCCCAGGCGCTCTTGTCCTGAATGACAAGCGGCGGGGGAGTGATGTTCGGACGTGCGGGGCGCGCGAGGGGGGAGGCCCTCGCGGCCGCGTTGGGAGACGGAGACGGCCGGGGGCCGGAGGGGCCGGGAGAAACAGAGTCGTTTCCGGCCCTCTGGATTTTGGGCGGCGGCGAGTCGCGCGGTTTGCGCGCCCGCTTCCCATTCGCGATGGGAACGAAGTCGTCCTCCGACGAGAGCGACGGGGACGGGGACCGGGCGGGGGCGGCGCGTCGCGCGGACGCGCGCTCGACCTCCATATCCGAGTCCGAGAGAGGCTCGGACCCGCATGGCGAGACGGGGCGGTCGGCGGGGGTCTGGGGCTGCGCCCCTACATCAGTTCGCGGCGCGGCGAACGGAGTCACGGGGCGCGCAGAAGGCGCGGGGTGCGCGGGGCCGGGGGCCGACGCGCGCGCGGGCGACGCGTCGGGCGAGGCGGGCGAGTACGTCGCCTTGAATTCCCGGACTATGTCCGGGCAGCGTAGGACGATGTACTTCGCGAGCTCCCGGACGAACTCCGGAGGGAAGTCTTCCGCCATTTCCAGAGGGGAAATGGCAGGTCGAGTGAACTAAAAAAAAAAAAAAAAAAAACAAGAACAAGGGGCCCTAAGACCCGGGCGTGAACGTTGCCCTGATCCCCCCACCGGGTAGCGGCGGGGGGGTGGCACTACCGGGGAGACGCGGTGTGCCCCTTCGCCTTAGGGGCGAACGGGCGGCACCAAACCCTATCTGCTCCGGGGCGAAGAGAACCGCCGCACGGAGAATAGGATAGAATAGATATAAGAGAATAGATAATCGAATTAAAAAACTCACCCTAGAGAAGAAACCGCGGGAGGGCCGGCCGCGCCGTTAGCCGACGCGGCTGCCTAGCAACCCACGTGCTTGGTCACGCCGGGCTATACGCGAACCGTACCTGCACGGGACGCAAAAGCACACGCACAGCGAGTGCAAACACGTAGACACACAAGCACAACACACGCAAGCACAGCCGCGACGAACCACGTAGGTCGCGGAAAACGACCGTTACAAAAACGCGGGAAGACCGACCGCCGTCAGAACGGCGAGTCTGCCTAACGGCTCGCCTTGTTGCTACGCGCGAGCCAGACGCGGAGAAGCAACGTCGCAGCCCGTATATGCGTACGTATACACGTATACGAGCTAACCTGATTACCACTCCACGCAAGCGCAGGCGTTTCCAACAAAGCAAGTCGAAATCGATAATTACGTAACACGAAAATAGCGAGCGGGCGGGCAGCGCAGTGACACAACCGAACGCGCGAGAGGCACTGCCAGGACTACGGGCCTAATTCCTGTGTCGTGGGTGCGTTTACAAACATGAAAATTCACATACACAAATACCCAGGCCGGAACAAATATCTGTGGATCACACAAAGATTTGTCCCGTGCGGGAATCGAACCGCGACTATTAGACACAGTGGGCGGGGCGGGCTAAGCCCTTAACCACTGCGCTAAATCGTTGTTTCTGTCTGGGTGTTTGTGCATATGAGTATTCCATGTTTGTAAACGCACCCACGACACAGAATTAATTTCTAGAGTAAGGTAAAGATTTTAATAAAAAAAATTGGTATTCTATTCATTCATTTTCTAAGTAATATGTGAAAAATCCTATGAAATTATTTTTCATTCGTTTGTTCTCTCGTCAAACCTGCTAGTTGTTTTCATAATAGCTGTTAAAATAACAGGTGACATAAAATCATATGTTTAGCAGATCGATCATAATTTATACTTCACACGACGGCTTGGTGCAGTAATTAAGAGTTTAAGCCCTTTGCCCACTGGATGGAAGTTGTGAATTCGATCCCCGCCCGGAATAAATGTTTGTGTGATCAACAACTATTTGTTTCGGTCTGGGTATGTGTGTGTGAATCTCATGTTTATAAGCTCACACACGACACAGGAATAATTTTTAATGAGGAGTTACGTTCTTTAAAAAAACTTTAGTAGTAGATTAGAAATTGTAACGCTACTTTATACTGATAAAATCATTAGATGTGAAATTTCACATGCGAAATCACTGTGAAATTAAATTGTGTTAATTGTATTTTATCAAATGAAGGTGAAATAAAATCAGCCTCGCCTAGTAAATACACGTGTATCAAAGTTACACGTGGTAAGTTGGTTCAGAGGTCCATTAGTATGCGAAGGTTATTCCTGAAAGTATTGCGAATTGTATAAATATGCTATAATTAATTCTTTGATTATTGTGTTATATTTACGTGTTTTATTTTCGAAAGAAAGAAAGAAAAAATATTTATTCAGCACATAACACATATGAACATCAGAAAATATATGAACAGAACAAAAAAGAAAAACGTATCATCAAACCAGATCCCTTGCGGGTAGGGAGAGAGTTCAAAGTTTGGATAAATTCCGTCCTTACAGGCCTCTCTCGCTTCCTATGCTCTAATTATCAAAATCAAAAGTTTTTTTATTCATGTAGAGCAAAAGTACCCCTTATGAATAGTCAAGAAAGAATGATTCTATAGTTTTTCTATCCAAAAATCCCCAGTATCTGTCCGGAGTCTGTAATTGAGTCCGGTATACTGGCATAGGCTCGCGCCCTAAACATCGTGAGGGCTATAATTCGTGTGTACACAGTACATCTCTGCCACTCCCGCTTGGGGAACTTATGCGTGACGGTGTTTATTTCGTTATTTCTCTGTATTGTCGGATAAACATTGTCCATCTTCCAATTGAGTGGGCAGCCGTGGGCGACGGCAACGATCCAGCATGCACACATGTTGTGAAATAGGAAGAGGCCGTGCGTGTGCGCTGATGAGGATGTGTTCACTTGCGCCGCAATTGCGCCACTCCTCGCTCCTTGCCGCATCCTTAGCCTGCGCACACGGCGCTCAAACTTGGCCGTCTCCGCAACATTATTTACTGTCTTAAGAAAAATAAAACCGAAAACAGTAAATGTTTTGTCACCAGTTTTCTACACTGGCAGAAAATTCAGATGACAATTTTCAAACTTCTTTTTATTGAGGACTGGTCAAAGATTGACCCCTATCTCCTGATGAAAGATTGTTATCTTATCGAACAAAAGAGGGGATGGAGCCGAAGATGTGGCTCGCTAACTCAGTAATAGCCTTCACTCTGAATTAGGCTGGTCTCCTCAGCCAGCAGTTAGACCGTGTCCCGAATCGGACAGCATGGTCGGGTTAGAGCGGCCTCCTCTTACGGTAACTCTGCGCAACATCCCGGAACACAACTGGGTCGCTTGACGGGGTGACTTCGTTAGGAGATTGATGATCAGCCACGGTGATGGTCTATCACTACCTAGGGAGGACGAGTAGGGGATCGAGAAAAAATCCTACGAAAACCAGCAGCTTCGGCCCCCATCTTACCTTCTTGAAGGATTTTTTTAGACAGACATTTTTGGCTTTTATGTCAAAATTTACGTTTTACATTTAACGGTCTGAAAGGTAAAGAATACATTTCAAGGCGATTTAGATGTTAATACAGATTGTGGTAATATGTGTGTTGACAGGTTGTGGTATTTCCATTTTCCAGCGTCAAGTTGGAAGCTTTATAGGCAGCTTGATATATTCTAACAGTAGTTGGTCACAAACCTGCCTCCACCAATCTGCTCTGTACCGGATAGAACCTCTAGGGTGATTTATTATTATTATTACATCTTGGAGGGATTATCAGATGGACATTTTTGGCTTCAAGGTATCTCAGACTTTAATTTATTTTTTACACCTCAATAAATGAAAAAAATGTTCTTCAGCTGATACATCTTCCGTCTGATATGATGTTATACGCATGTGAAAGTATTGCCAACATAGTGAATGTTTCATACAAAACTTGTATTGCGTAAAATTCACATAAGATTATCGAACAATTGCTGATTGTCGTGTAATGTGACCTTCAATCTTTGGTGCCTGTTGACGACAATCCACAGGCTGTTCAAAGACGCTTACACGTGTCATTCTGTGGCCCGTGTGAGACTCCTTGCTAGTGTATAAACATCGGAAACCATAACAGTATTATTACAGCATTAGTTATACGTGAACATGGTTCGTGGTCTGTTTGTTTCGTTGTGGAAAGATGGCGTTTGTAAGTTTTATTATGTAATTTTTTATGTTTATTTTTATTCAATACTCTGCTTCCTTTGTAAGAGAGTGGATAAATGGATTTCCATTCATTTGGTAATTGTCTTTTGAATGATATTTCATTGTTAGTTAGTGGATCGTCAGCGTATATATTACCTATATCACGCTCTCTTTGTTTAATTCAAATTCAAATTCGAATCATTTATTTGCTTGAATATGGGTTACAATATGGCATCTTTTTATTATATATATCATTATGTCCTTATGCCATATTCTACCATTTCATTCATTTGAATTTAAATTTAAGTATAGGAAATTTTCCTTGTGATATTGCCTAGTTAAGAGCATTTGTGGGAACCGATTACTTGATTACTATTTAATAGTAAGCTAAATGGAATATGTTAATTTTTGAATATTTCTGACCAGTTGTACATACAAGTACATATTGTAACGATGTGTAGAATGTATTTTATTTCATTACCGCTGTAATAAGTGAATGTATTTATTTTATATTGCGTAATTCAGATAATACTAAATTTATTTCTTCGGCATCGTTTGATATGTAGCCGTCAATTTAATAACGATATATTATCAATGGCGAATACATCTCACACCTTCGGTTTGCCGATGATATCGTCATCGTGGCAGAGTCACTGGAACAGTTGAGCGGAATGCTGCATAGCCTAAATGGAGCCTCTCGAGGTGTCGGTCTCGGCATGAACTTGGATAAAACCAAGATCATGTTTAATGAGCATGTCACGCCGGGACCGATCTACGTCGATGGTTCGATGCTCGAAGTTGTTCGGGAGTATGTCTACCTTGGACAAGTTGTCCAATTTGGTAGGAACAACTTCGAGAAAGAAATCAACCGCAGGATCCAATTGGGTTGGGCAGCATTTGGCAAACTACGTCACGTTTTCGCTTCGCCTATACCGCAATGCCTGAAGACTAAAGTCTTTAACCAATGCGTTCTACCTGTTATGACTTACGGGGCCGAGACGTGGACACTCACAGTGGGACTAGTCCACAAACTCAAAGTCGCACAGCGGGCTATGGAGCGAGCTATGATCGGCGTCTCTTTGAAGGATAAAATTCGTAACGAGGTAATCCGACAAAGAACCAAAGTTACCGACATAGCTCGCAGACTCAGTAAGCTAAAGTGGCAATGGGCTGGTCACATCTGCAGAAGGACCGACGGCCGATGGAGCAAGCGTGTCCTAGAGTGGAGACCGCGACTTGGTAAGCGTAAGGTAGGACGGCCCCCAGCTAGATGGACCGACGACCTCAAGAAGGTCGCTGGGACGGACTGGATGCGGAAGGCGGGGGACCGTGTGCAATGGCGCGTGTTAGGAGAGGCCTATGTCCAGCAGTGGACTACGATAGGCTGATTGATTGATTGATTGATTGATATTATCAACTGAGTCTATCAAAAAATAATACATTTTATGTAACATAGGCAAAAGTTTGACAATCCCAGCACAATAAACTCGAAGGTATGTGACAACAATCGTGTTCCGCGTGTCGGTGCGCCCGCGCAACGCTGAGCGCTCCCGAGGGATGCGTGGCGCGTAAAGACTACTTACACTTGTACAGATTAAATCGTATCCTTAAAAATACTTCCGTAACTCAAAGTCCACATTCGTCTACAAAAAAAACATAATTTTTAGTCGCGTGTAAGAACCTGTTGGAACTGTACTCTCTGCCTACCCCTTAAGGGATTCAGCGTATAGATAGACTATCTATATCATCAGATATGATCGCTCACGGATAGGCCTCATAAGAAAGCTTATTGACTCTCTGTAGTTATTTGTGTGACCTTGAATTATGCTTGTAGTTTTCATGAGAGATCGAATCAAAACAAAGAGATCAAAACGACGGACGATATAGCGCAGTGGTTAGGAGCTTAAGCCGCTCCGCTCACTGGGTCGAATAGTCGCGGTTTCGATTCCCGCACGGGACATTCTTTGAGTGACCCAGAATCATTTTTTTCGGTCTGGTTATTTGTGCATGTGAATTTTCATGTTTGTAAACGCACCCGTGACCCAGGAATAAATCCTAGTGTGGGGCTACGTTTTAATAATAAAAAAAAATCAAAGTCACCGACATTACGAGTATACTTAGAATTGCGTAACTTAAATAGCATTGGGCAGAGCTCATTACTCGTAGAACCGACCGTCGTTGGGGCAGAAAGATTCTGCAGTGGGGACAACGTACCGGAATACGTACAGTATATAGGCCCACACCTCCCTCCCAGGCCCTCACGAAAGAGACTGATGACCTAATAAAAAATGTAGGTAAACGCAGGGTTTGTACACCATGAAGCAAATCCTCGTGGGGATTTCGGGGAGGCCTTTCTCCTGCAGTCGTGAATCTATAGCAAAGTGACTTATCTTACAAAAAATTCAAGTTTCCGTAACCAGCGAGCATGTACGAGACGAACTATGAGAGTGAGGGCGAGAGAGGTTCGTAGGGAAAGAAACTGTTGGAACTGAATACTCACTGCGTAACGGCAAAGGATCTGGCGTAGGACCATAGATAGAGAGTAAGTAAGCCGTCGGCTCGTGCCGTATGAGCGTGTATCGTCCTTAACATGACGTCATAAACTATTGTCTGTACAACCCAATTTAATAATATACAAACTTCCTTATCTGGCGTGGCTCGCCAGTTAGTCGCTCGTTTGTCACGCCTATTGCTTGCCTCGCCTTGTCGTGTTTACACTGTTCGTCTTGTTAGATGGGGGTGAATGGACTTTGACCTTCAGTATTCCTAAAACCCATATTTCAAGTAAAATATTTTAGATAGCCCTGGTAATATTTGAAGGACGATTTGGTGCAGTGGTTAAAAGCTTAAGCCGCTCCGCCCACTGGATCGAAAAGACACGGGTTTGATCCCCGCACGGAACAACTCTTTGTGTGAGCCATAAATATTTGTTCCGGTCTGGGTGTTTATAAACGCAACGGAATTCGTGTTTGTAAACGCAACTACGATACAGAAATAAGGAATAATGTGGGGTACGATTTTCTTAAAAAAGAAAAATTAGGCATGCCTATTGCTGTAAGTCTGTCTGATTGATGCCAAATGTTTTTTTTAAGCGTCCACAGGATTGGAGGTGGTGCTATTCAATTACCTTTTAGCATTTAGTTCGAGCGTAGTATTCACTGGATCAAGTAATCGCGGGTTTAGTTCCCACGCGAGGCATACTTTTGTGTTGCGGCAGATTTCAGAGGGTGCTAGTTCGCTTCAATGCACTACGTGGCGGCTACTGTCCACAGAAATACGGTGTCTTGTTTGATACCTAATAAAGGCCTAGGACACAGGTACAAATAAGTTAGGGAGGAGCGAGTGGTTATGGTATGCCAACTTTTTTGTATCGAATACTGTAGTACTGTTTACGTAAGAATCTAGTACCCGTAAGAATATAATAGTAAACAAAAAAAATATGTATATGTGTAAACCTACGTTTAAATCAATCTTTATTTTTTAAAGTAAAATTTGTTTTGCTACCCAGCAAGAGGTTATTTTTAAGAAAAGGTTGAGTATAATAGAAAAGTCCCAATGAAATATAATAGTTGGACCCCCTAATAGTGGGACTATATTATACATGGTATATTTAGTCGTCCTGGAGCAAAAGCTCAGGTGATGTATCCAGTGCCTACTATTCACTGGTACTAAAAATAAAATATAATATATAAAGAACACTTGAACAAGTAACATCTATCTACTGCCATTTATAATAGAGTTGGCAACCCTAAAGACCACAGAATGAAGTGGCCAACACTTAAGAAAAGTGTAAAACCACTGCCACGAGTTTCACTATCCAATTATAACTACTACTTCCACTCTTATAAGCTTAATAATTTAAAAATAACATCAAATTATCATTAAATTTCGACTGTTAACAAAACGCGATTACCACATCCATAATTAACTCTCTTTATATCCCGTCAAGCGAAATTATAACTGCGCATACGCAATCACACGACGAATAGACCGCCGTGACGGTTGTAATTTTCACCTTGTAAAAATAACTATAAAGCGGTAATCAAACGCCATTCAAAGTGGAGTTGAAACAATTATTGCTTTCGACGCAGGGGCGGATCGAAAAAGTTATTTCCATTTCCATGTAATATTGAAATTTCAGCTCCAGTTTGGGGATCTGAAAATACAAGTTAGTGGACACTTCTACTTCCCGCAGCGCACTCATGCACACACGCACGCACGCATGCACCCCTGCACGCATGCATGTACCTAATTCTGCATGCAAGCACGCATAAACTCCAATATGGTGAAAATAGGCCTGTCACGACAAAAGGAACTGCCTATATGGCAGTAACAATATTTGTTCTTCCACTATCGTAGTTCGTCTCTTATACACTTGCCGATTACGACTCTTCACTTGCTCATCAGATAAGTTACGGTCTTATACCGACTACGGATCGAATGGTCTTGGAAAGTTGGTTCTATAACTGCTGCCCCCTGACATCGGAACTCCACACACAGCACTGAGAATCTTCTAAAGACTTTTCTGTGTTAAAGAGAAAGAGACAGTTCTTCCCATTTTTGAATTGTTAAAAAAAAAGCCGTTAGCCCTATATTTTCCAAGCGGGGGTGGCAGAGGTGTAACGAGTATACCCACGTTTCACCGACGATTTTAGGTCCCATGTAATAGGGGGCGAGCCTATTGCCCTATACCAGGCATAATTCCAGACTCCGGACTCATACTCGGAATATTGTTCGACCTAGGATTTATTTTTATTTTGTTTTATTTATTTATTTAGGACGACCAGTAATTGTTACATTTGAAACTTATAACTATAACTTGCATAAAAATAAAACTAAATGTACAATTTTTTAAGGTGTCACAGCATACATAAAACAGTAATGTATTGTTTAGGAAAGAATGAAGTCAAACCGGGTGTAAATATTAAGAAAATACAAGGTAAAAATTAATAAAATAACAACAAAAAAACAATAATATTAACCAACACAATTTTTTTTTCATTAAAATTTTAATTAAAAAAAAACAAACTCACCCCACGACAATCACCTGAGTGACTCCAAGACAAGTCTTCGAAATGTATGTAGTGAATCATAAAATATGTCCACTTCACCACCAATCGAGTTAAACGTTTTAGATAATCTGGATATAAGGGAGAAATGTTTGAGATTAGTTCTTGCAGGGGGTTTATGCAAAATGGGAAACGCGCGTGATGCGCGGATTGGCAGTCGGCATGGAACGCGTAAGTTGAAACTTTGCAATAGTGCTGGGTAGTCAATTTTATTTCTTAGTATTTTATAGAGAAACAGCATGTCGAGAAGCTTCCTGCGGACGATTTGAACCCAGGACCTCGTGATGCGCTTTGCCACTACACCAACGAGGCTGTCATTGAATTGTATATCGGTTTAAATACGTCACTGTACTAAATAATTGAGTGTACTCCACTGGCTGCCTCCTTGCTTCGTGGTAGCATGAGCGGTGGGGTCGCGACCGGCGCACGCGCCGGCCTATCTAATTAACGCCGACGCGCCGCCGATGCGCGCGCAGCGTTACATTACCGAGATGGAGGGGGCAACGGTACATTTCTATAGATGTTATTTAGTCTCATATAGAGGCAGACTTCAGGGCTACCACGGATGCCAAGACTTTTCTTGCGCAGAAAAAAAATTGTCAGCCCCTGAGTCTCGTACGCAAGTCAAAATGCCTTGTGCATCAATACAATTCTTGGATCAAGTTATCCCGTGTCAAAATTTTGTCACGTGCAAGAAACACCATTTTAGTATGCACACAAATAAAAAAGAAGAACTTATTTTTCAATATGTTTGCTAATACGTGAGGCATATTGGTTACCTCACGCCTAGGGCGACAAAATCCATGGTATATACATATATTTGTGGCGCCGCCTGTGTTAGCCCTATTAGTCGCCACTTAGGCAATGCCTTTTTATGAGCTATGTTTTACCTATCTACATCTAAAAGACAGGTCAATAGTCTTTGTAGTTAGCGAACTTGTATAAGTCGAATTATGAAAGTTGAATAATTCCTCAACTGTGACTTTCAAAGTGTCAATGTCAGGATGACTTAGTTATTTTCGAAATACTCAAGATCATTTTGGTTAACTGTGGATATTATTTAAAGTACATATTTCGCATACCCATTACCATCCCTTATCAGGATCGGTTATGGAGACTTAGCTATAAACAACACCCTTGGCTAATCGTGGGAGCTTCTGCAGCTTGCGAAAACATTTACCAACAAATGCCATGGCCTTTCCTATTGGTTGATAGTTCCGCCCTTTAATTAACTGATATTGATCAGATATTAAATAGTGCAAGCACTTGGCAAAGAATAATAGTATGGTCAATTCATGAATAATGCAATAATTTGGACAGGTCGAATAAGTGCAATGCAGTCACACATTTGTCGTTTAATTGAAGTCGTGGGTCCAGCTCGCTCAAGGGTGCCTACATCATAAATCCGTCTATACTGCTATATTGCTGAGCAAAGGCCTATTCACAAATCTAGATTAAAGAGATTAGGTTATGCTACATCACACGGAGTCAGTGCAGATTGGTGGAGACAGATGTATGGTCACCTAGTGTTGGAAATTATTAAACCGCCTATAAAGCTTCGAACTTGGCTTAACGACTACCTACCAAAGCGACTAATGTGATTTCCAAAGCGCTGAGGCGCTCGAATATGGAAATGCCATAAACCACACTTACCCGCCAGTTACCCACCTGAGATTGACCGCGCTGAACACTGACTAACCTTGGTGATTACTAAAAACACGTCACGCAACGCAAACCACGCCTCTGGCGCGAGCCACAAGAGTTTATGAACATATCCAATGCGAATGTTTATATGCCGTTCGAAACATATAAATATTGTTCCGTACGGAACATCGAAATACTTTTTCCGCATAGAACACAAAAAAAAAGATATACAATGTGAAAGTGGAAGGATGCAGGTACCGGGGAAGACCTAGACTATCTTACCATGACCAAATAAACCGAGTCTTATCTGATGGAAAAGTCAAGAGTATCCGTAACCGGCGAGCGTGTATGAGACGAACTATGAGAGTCGAGGAAGCCAGAGAGGTATGTAAGGAAAGAACCTGTTGGAACTCTGTACTCTCTGCCTACCCCGCAAGAGATCTGGCGTGAGGTTATAGATAGATAGATAGAACACAAAAAATACTCATTCCATGCATGACACACAAGAGTCCCACACATGGAGATATCCTTCAGAGACTGTATAGTGTTTGAGTTCTATCTTCAATGTCGGTGTCTGTATAGACAGACAGACAAATAAAAAATTAGCTTCACCAACAAATATATTGTAGGCCAACAATGGCAGCCGACACATAATGCGTTACGACGTCACCACATTAGCACTCCACAGATCGGATATCAGCCTCTAATGCATCCACAATGAATGAAAGGGATAAAAAATAATCAGCCAAGTGTGAGTTGGTCACATTCCAGTCGATTCCGTTAATATAAAACCCTCTGCTTCCTCGCAAGAGTTCTGACGCTTACAATTCAAATTGAAGCAATTCAAATTCTGCGTCTTTTTAAATAAACCATTACTTTATAGTCTATTTACATAACAGTTTAACACAAAACAAAATAAAATCTTTAGAATGATTATAGACAATTTAAAAGCTATAAAAGGTAACGGATCTTTTAGGCCGCGGCCAAAATCGGAACTAACGCTGTCATCAAGTGAAATGTCATTTCATGACAGTCGCAGAGTTGTCGTATGCTATGAAATTTACCAAGGGTTTTTTTAATTAGTAACCTAGCGAAGCCACCTGTTGAAATATCTCCTTGGAAGTAGGAACATTTTACTAAATGTTAACCCTAATTTCACCCCAACGCCCTCTGTCAATGTCATCCATGAGCAAAAAGATCCTTGTCGCAATATACTAGGTTTGAATAAATTAATACTGCCTCGTTGGTCTAGTGGCAAAGCGCATCACTTTGTGATCACGAGGTCCTGGGTTCAAATCCTAGGTCGGACAAGTGTAGTTTTTTTAACGAAAACGAGTCCGGAGTCTGGAATTGTGCCCGGAATATTTATTTTTATTTATTTTATTTATTTTATGGCAATAGGCTCGCCCCTTATTACATAAGATCTAACATCGTCGGCAAAACGTAGGTGAACTCAGTACACCTCTATCACCGCCGCTTGGGGAATATAGGCGTGACGGTGTTTTAAAAAATTATATTTAAATTTTAAAGATTTTAGTTAGAGGAGTTTTTTTCACTAATATTATGTTATATATTTTCAAAATACAATGACATTATAATAATTACTTTTTTACACAATATCAGATAAAATAAACAGTAAAACCTTTTCAAATATGCCTAGTTTGAGATGCCGTATCATATCGGAATTCTTTTTAATTTAGATACATAACCCCAAAAACAACACCAAAAGATGTCCTACGCATCACGTATCTGACAAATTTCAGACAACAATGAATGATATAAGGGTTAAATGGATAAAGGCTAACAAAATTAAAAATACAGGTGTTTAGAATAAGTCAAACTAAAAACGACTTTATGACGAAGTAATAGAGGTTACATCAGCGTGTGTGAGGTTTGATGAGGTGTTAGGCCCAGTTGTTGATACGTGAAGGGCTATAGAAAAGCGGCGCGTTTGATGGCGTGTCGGATGTCTCAATCGCGAGGCTTCACTGCGCGGGCGCAGGTCGGCCCCTCCCACATACAGACGTATTCTGTTAACCCGCTTTGTGCTGTGGATCCATCGATGGAATTTCAGGTGTGGGTTATTTGATAAACAAAACGGGTACGGATAAATGAAGGAAAAACGCTTTTGTATTTTTGGCAAAATAGTGTTGGGAAACGTAAATTTAAAATGTTAAAATTGTTTGTACTTTTCCCAACGTATCCCAGTAAATTTAAATTGCTAACTGTAATTAGAATTTACGTAATGTTTGGTAAATATATTCGATTAGGTTAAAGTTCAGAATAAGTAAAAATAATTGTTTCTATGCTAATTAATTTTATACACCTTATTAAATGAAGAATGTGGAAAACATTTAAAAAAATGTAGTATATATTTGCTAAAAAATTCGACAGCCATCCTGAATACACAAAGGTATATATATATGTTTTATTTGGCTCAATAGATTCAGATTACATATTGTAAGGTAATTTGTCTATAGCGTCACTTTTTACACACATGTACATCACGACCGTAATCCTAGAAGAGTCGAGTCGTTATAACAATAGGTTTACACCTACTGCCATGTCATATCTCGATCAATATTTTACAACTTCAGACCTTCATTCGCCTTTTACAACATCCATGTCAATGTGCCAATTTCGGAAAAGTACAAGTCGACGCGAGCGCACCGACGCCGGCGACGCAGGCGCGCCGTACATTTAGAAAATCGTCGGTGATGCGTGAATGCCTCATAAATCGATTTTTTTTAAATAGTGTTATTTTATATAGGTAATTATAGTTTATATCGCATAACTAGATCGCACCCAAATTCGCTTACAAGGCCATCTATTACTACGCATGAATGTAAATGCAACCTGGTCAAAATAAACGTCCATCATTTTGAAATGAGACACACTTACTTCAAATAAATCCAGAAGCCGCGGGCGCGCATGAAATTTAAGCAACAATTACTACTTGCGAAGCTAGTAGTCACTGTCTTGTGTCGTTCTTAAATATTGAATTAATTCTTCCGTCTGTACTTGTCACAGTACAAGACGCGTCCATTTTGTTAGTGTTGCTTGTATAATAATTGTATTGTTTCGTACTTTTATTTGTTGAGGACATTTTTACTTCTAGTAATAATTTAGGTAACTACTACACCATACATGGTTTTAACATTTAGTTAAGATGGTGAGATTATATTTTCCCTACATCAAATGACTACAAACCTCAATAGTTCAAGTCATATCTATTTCTTAAGTTTGATATGCATTAAAATACACATTACCACAACAACTATTTTATTACCATCTATTCTAATGTCATCCACATTTACCCCAAAAAATATTTGCTGGCTGCCAACATTACGCGGGTGGGAAGGGCGCGGGGTGTTTGTTGAATTTTTGTCTTCACCGCGCGGCGTGCAATTACGAGGTCAAATACGGATACGATTGGCGTATAGATACTAGAAAGATTTATTTATTTTTCGACCAACATGACACATGATTTTTTATTACGTATATTTTTAAAATATAAATTACCGAGTTGAGTTCACAACTCCCATGATTACGGGAAATAGTTCTCAGATTTTTAGCTTTTATGATATAGTCTCGATATCTGTACTGGAAAAAACTTGTCTCAGTCTATGTATCTATATCATCACGCCATATCTTTTGCAGGATTGGCAGAGAGTACAAGGTTCCAACAGGGTCTTTTCCTTCGTTCAGCCTGAGTAAACCAAGTTTTCACTTACAATAAACGCAGTCACGTCAACATTCTCCAATCGGGGGTGGCAGAGATGTACTCTGTATACACAGTCACACATCGCCGACAATAATAGGTCTCAATTTAGGTTTTTTAGCCAGACTCCAGACCTGTGACTGAAAATTCCTAGGTAGAAAAAGGTGTTTGTCCAAGCTAGGATTTAAACATTTTTTTTTTTTTTTTTTTTATATTTATAGAAACAAGCTTTTATAGCAAAATAACGACGAAGATATCTCAGTTGAGGAGTTTCTATGGCTCCCTCTCGGCTGCATCATTAGACCTAAATCGGATAACCGCAAGTATTCGAAAAATGGATTACAAGATTTGAACCGGAAAGACGTCTGTCTTTCCGGTCCTGTCTAGACAGACATACGTACAATTAACAAGTCAAATAAAATCTTGTAAAAAGAACTATGTACTGTGGGTGTTCCCACATATCGCCGACGATGTAAGATCCCAATGTAAGCCCAAAAAGTTAGACTCTTGCCATAAAAACCCATATGTAAAAATACGTCGTTTTAAAATTGTCCAGCCATCAGAATAACACTTCTCTTCTCCAACGCGTGTGTGTACAACATAACACATGTTCCAACAACCCACGGTGCCTTTAAATATGTCCAAAGAATAATTACTCCCTATAAATCAGGATGATGAGCGTTGACAGAGGTAATGCGGTGATGACAATTAGAGTCCTTTACCCCACACTAAAACCTACAATGGAATTTCAACCTAACATATAGAAAAGATAGTGTATTCTTGATCGATCGTTGCTGGGGTTTCTAAGCCGTTTTAAAAGGGTTGGGATGTTGGTCCATTGTTCCCATAATGCGGATGTGTTTTTTTATTGCGTCCTAATATGTAGCTTTTGTGTGGGTCAAAGAATTATTTCTTTGTGTGGTGTGGACGAAACAGTGTTATGTACTCGCTGTCTCATTTTTACATAGATATAGTGTTTTATATTATAATGTCACATTGTCGCAACCGCATAGTGCGGCTGACGATCATGAGGTTTAAATCCGAAGTCAAACAAAGGACGATTTAGCACAGTGGTTAAGAGCTTAAGCCGCTTCGCCCACTGTGTCTAATAGTCGCGGGATAAATCTTTGTGTGATCCACAATTATTTGTTTCGGCCTGGGTATTTGAGTATGTGAATTTTCATGTTTGTAAACGCACCCACGACACAGAAATAAATCCTAGTGTCGGGCTACGTTTTTAAAAAGAAAAGAAAAATATGTTATTCAGATTTTTATGGAAAAATTATCGGCATCAGTTCCGTGACGGGCATTTTTCGATTCTAATCAAAAAGGCGTTGTTGGAAATAGGATCATTAGTCTCATATCTTAGTCGTAAGGCATCACACTGGAGCTCGATCATCATCATCAGCCCGTTTCAGTCCACTGCTGGACGTAGGCCTCTCCCATGGCACGCCACTGCTAGCTACAGGGCGCCCTACACTACGTTTGCCGACACGCGGTCTCCACTCAAGAACCAGTCTGCCCCAACGGCCATCGATTCTGCGGCATATGTGACCTGCCCACTGCCACTTCAGCTTGCTAATTCGCTGAGCTAAGTCTGTAACCTTGGTTCTCTGACAAATAACTTCGTTCCGGATTCGATCCCTAAGAGAAACTCCGAGCATAGCTCTTTCCATAGCTCGCTGAGCGACCTTGAACTGGTGGGCAAGCCGCACAGTGAGAGGCCACGTTTCGGCTTCGTATGTCATTACAGGTAGGACGCACTGATTAAAAACTTTCGTTTTTAGGCTATGGGGTATGGACGATAAGAAGACTCGACGGAGTTTTCCAAAGAGCTCGAATAAAGCTTCCTAATTTTAACCTATATATTGTACCCACACAATATGATTGAACAAAAAAATAGAGAAGAATTCAATAAAAAAGACAACCCCTTCAAGTTTCTTCGCTGGATCTTCTCAGTGGAGGCCGCGTTCCGATCAGGTGACCGAGTTAGATTAGGTAAAAAAAAATTTTAATTGACATGTTGTAAGAACCCCGCGGGGTTTATACGAAATTAATTATTTGAGTTTTTGTTTAGGATTTCTCTATAATTATCAGTAGCCGTCTGAAATTTGAAATTTTGGCCAATGTCATAGCAATAACCTCTTCTACCAGTACACTATGACTTATCACCATAGTCATAAAGGTGAAAATAAATTTTTGTTAACTTACTTAATGTACTTGCCACATTTTTTGTTACACAGCATATCATCAGAAAGAGTGTTTTACCCCCAGATCATAGAAGAATCTATGAACTAAGGCTTTACAATATTATCAACACATAACATTGTTGCCGTGTTACTGTAACTAGTGGTCGCCCATTGGTCGAATTTCGACCTACTCTTTCATCGTTTGCTGGTTATGTTTGACTTTCAGTAAGACTATAGACAAATAATATTAAAGACAAACATTATTAATCAATTCCCAATTTGACCACAGACTTTAACAATAAACAAAAGTCAAATGTGTGTCCAATACATGGTAGTGTGTGTAATGTTTTTTTTATTGATTTAATGTATTTTTTTGCATAATTTAAAAAAAAATATTATCAGTCTGCACTCCTTCTCGATATAAACTATAGATGTGGGAAATTTCATACTCCTCCGTCCGCGCAATTTTCGTAAAAAGGGGTACAAAGTTTGTGCTTCACGTATTAATATAATGATTAGTTTTGCAGCCTAAAGCCATCTCATTCTACCGAAACTCAATTATAAATTGATTAAATCATCTATTACTATCCTTTATCCTCCTCCTCGCGTCGTGCTCCTCAGTGCTGAGGGTCGTAAGGGCTCACTATCTTTTATAGATAACCCAAATTAACAAATTAACGATTACACCCTTCTTTTTCTAAAGGGGTCAATAACGTAACCGTTTTATATCAAATCCATTTCACACACAAGTACCTCTTAAAAGCATCATCCTTTCAGCTCACCCCCAATCGACCGCGGCGTAATATAATAACATTTATCAGCCTCCGAGCTTGAACCCACGTACCGACGTAAGTAATCCCACTCGACGCGACCACTACACCGGAAAACGCAAATTATACAACAAAAACGTACAACATCTGCGCTTGCGCATATCTTGAAATATTACTAATATTTCGATCAATTTTGAACTCTATAACTTTGTAATAAAATTATGTAGTGTAGTAAGATGTTGCGGATTTTCTTAGAGACATTTTAAGCCTTATGGCGTAGGGATAAGGTGCTGTAATTGTGAAAGGTTTAAGCTGATTTATTATTGATATAAGATATGTTTAATAAATCTAAAAGGATGCAGCGGCGCGAGCGAATCCTGGTTAAGTGTCTTAGAAAGACCATAAATTTTTTAATATCATTATTTTTCGTTTAAAACCCTTATAATTAAGCATCCTTTATTATCACGTTTTTTATTAAATTGCTTTCCTGTCTGTCTGATTGTCCGTTCAGTAAAATTTGTAATCAGTTTTTAACAGACTTCAGAAAAGGAGGAGGTTCTCAATTCGATTGTATGTTTTTTTTTGCATGTATGTTACGCGATTATTCCGCCAATTATGAATCGATTTTGATGATTATTTTTGCATTGGGTTTAGTATAGCTCCAAGGTGGTCTCATTTTAATTTTTATAGGCATTAGACCTTGGACTTGGAAGATACACCAGGGAACTCCTTAACAACAAACAATATAAATGCGTAGATTGAGATATTATGAGTATTACGTCCATCCTATAGGTACCCTGCCATAGAACTAATCAGAATATTAACCGACTTCAAAAAAGGAGGAGGTTGACAATTCGTCTGTGTTTTTATAACGTCTTTATTTATGAACTGATTTTGATGATTCTTTTTGCGTTTGGTTCTTTAGTTTCGAGATGGTCCCATTTTAATGGAATCGGTATTAAACTTTGGACTTTGAAGATACAGCAGGGGACTCCTTAACGGCCACCAGAACGAATGTATAGATTCCGTTATTATGGTTATTATATCAATCCTGTAGGTACCTCACTGTACAACTCAGCAAAGTAATATAATATAGGTATATAAATATAAGTAATAATTCAGTTGTCCCTAAAAATTGTATAATAAAAATCTTTTTAAAAATAGGTAAACCGACTTCAAACAGCAAAAAATAAATATTTGAAGTCGGTGCCAAGTAACCAATCGCACTAACCGGTTTACTTTTTTGTAAAAAGATTTTTATAAACTAACAACTCCATGAGCTAGGGACATCAAAATTTTGATCATAGCTGAATTTTATTGGTCGTCTCTCGTGACGATCTTTGAGAGAACCCTATATCCTGCAGAAGACGTCTTACGTTTTATGACGATGATAATAAAATGATTAATTTATCAAGTTTTTTTCTTTCGTTTTTGTATGTAGATTTGTCTGTTCCGTATTTTTTTCAATAGATTTAAAAGTAGTATCTGGTTCGCTTCTCTTGAAAAATCTTTGCGTGGTCCACAAAATATATTTATTTCAATCTGGGTATTTATGGAGGTCTATAAACTAAAGTAAGGGCACCCATGACACAGGAATAACTCGTAAAGCTTGGCTTAGTTTTCGTTTTATTAAAACCCTAGTGCTCTTTCACGAAGTGTGGTCACCCTACAGCAATTGCAACACGATACACGCAACATACCCGCAACAAAACGTCGCGAAACATACGCCACTCCGCGCACGCATTATTAAGCAAAACCCTTTGGGAGCCAGCAGACAAAGACACCTTTAGAGGGATCCTTAATACATCCCTTACTTATCTTAGACTAAAAAAATAGATAGACATATCACTTGTAGCAACTACATGTATCGGTTTGAGCATAAGCCTCTTAGCTTTCTGTAGTATAATATTTTGATTGCAGTCAGTCTCCGTACGAGACTATTTGTTAGATCCATGTTTAAGCCTCATTAGTCTAGTTAGTTGGTCGCATGGACTGCCAAAGTCCTGGGGTCGGATAAAGGGCTATTGAGGTTTTCCTGTACGGCCAGTGCGGAGCACCACGGCGAGACACCAAGAATACGCCCTCCCCATAGCGACTGCCCAAGCCGAAGCAGCTCCTTCATGAGGCGCCCTTGAGCTAGTTGCCCTCTTGCCCTTCTAGCTCGAGCGTAGTGGTTGCACGCTCGCCCTTTTGTCCGGTGAAGCTGTAAAGGCCCCGCGGCCAACAGCGTAAATCATTCACACACACAAGTTTTTCTGTCGATAAGTTCTCAAGAAGTATTTAGGACCTGGAAAGAGGTCCGGAAAGATATAATGACAATAAGCTCGCCCACTACTCCGTAACCAAACGTAACAACAATCCTCTAGCTTGTTCAATGTATATATAAACGTAGCTGTTACATTTCGACATTTTATGTTATTATGTGGTGAAAAATATGAATATATTTTACTTTATATATCATTTGATATTAATTTCCAGAAACTCATCTGACATCTATTTTCCTAACTCCGTAGCAACGGTGATCTCCGTGCATATTTATCATAGTCTACGTTATCTATGAACAATTAAAAAATAATCTCTTAAGTAGATATCTACTCAATTTTGTAAAGACTCAAATATAGTATCGCATTTTTTACAAAAAAAGATTAAATATGAAATGAATATAGCATGTTTCGGTACATTACCTTTCTGCGGAGGGTTAAAGCAAATGTTTTCAGTAATGGGATTTTGTGTAAGTGGCACTTTTTGTGAAAGGCACTTTTTAAAAAAACCGGTTTATAACATATATCTTTTGTTTCGATCTTAAAATGGAAGAGAGGGTTAAAAATTTCAAATATTGTGGTTAAATCAAGTGTAAAATGTTTTATGTAATTTGTGGTATCTTTTATAAAATCTTAACTGATTTCGCTTTGAGCAACATGAATTACTTATTGAGTTATTGTGATTAGTTATAGTGATTAGATTTACGCGAATATTACACATGAAATAAAACTATTTTACGGATTTTATCGCGGTTTATTTTTAATTTTTTTGGATTGGCCACAATTGTATGGGCTCCCAAAAATACATAAACCGAATGCTCCCCTACGTCCAATCGTTAGCCAAATCGACACACCAACCTACAGATTGGCTCAGCACGTAGCGAAAGTGCTCTCGCCACTCAAAGGACACACAAGAGCACATGTTAAGAATTCATACCATTTTGTTAGTGAGATCAAAAATCTACATCTTACTGACAATGAAACTATGGTCAGTTTCGATGTCCAGTCACTATTCACGTGCCTACCTGTACAAGTCTGTGTCGAAATTGTAGAAAGGAAACTAGCGGAGAACAACATGCCAGCGGAATACTCAGAACTATTGAGACACTGCCTTACATCTGGCTACTTATTGTGGAAGGAGCAGTTCTACAAGCAAGTAGATGGTGTGGCGATGGGCTCCCTTGTATCTCCCATTGTTGCCGATATATTCATGGAAGACTTTGAGGAGACACCCCTACGTACCTCACCTGTAAAGCCAAGTTTCTACAAGCGGTATGTGGATGATACTTTCACAATATTACCATCTGTCAAAATTGATGTATTCCTAAATCATCTTAACTCCATTAACCCTAAAATTCAGCTTACAATGGAGTTGGAGGCAAACAATTACCTAGCTTTCCTAGATGTCTTAGTAATCCGTAACCCCAACAAGACCTTAAGCCATACGGTTTATAGAAAAAAGACCCATACTGATAGGTACTTAAACGGCGAATCTCACCACCATCCAACACAGTTAGCTACTGCGGGTAAATCATTGTTTCAAAGAGCACAAGGGATCTGTGACAAGAAATATCTGGCTGCCGAGCTTCAACATGTCAAGCAAGTCCTGCACGACAATAAGCTTCGAGTCAACGTCACAGTGACCGAGTGAAACCAGCCACAGTTGAGCGTCTCCCTGCTGTACTACCTTACCTGAGAGGAGTCACGGGCAAGATTGGCTACATCTTGAAGCGTGTTTCGATTAAAACATTTTATAAGCCGCCGAAGAAGATCAGTTAATTTTTACCATCTGTCAAATGTCAGATCCCTCTACAAGTTGCAGGAGTATACAAGCTTGATTGTGAATGTGGTCTCACTTATATAGGACAAACAAAAAGATCCGGTAAAAACTCGGGTTAAAGAACACATAGCTAACCTAAAACACCGTCGCTCAAAGAAGTTTGAAGTCTGTGAACATGTCCTTGACGGCACCCGCCATAACATCAGATTTTATAGACCACAAATCCTCGTGAAAGAACACCGATTCCTACCAAGGATGGTTCGCGAGGCTATTGAAATTAAAAAACATCATGATTTCAATAGAGAAGATGGCTGGGTGCTTTCATCGTCTTGGGATCCGGTAATTAATATAATCAAATCCAAAACCAAGCATAACACTGCAAGACCTCAAGACAGCGTGAGCTCATTCTGCGTAGATCGGACCAACAACAACAAAAATAATTAAGAAGTTTGAGGGTACACCGAAACAACTATGCCTTTTGGACGTCTAACACCTCAGTCCCTCCCGTGACCATGGGTGCTGCAAAGCACTCGAAACGTCGGAAACGAAAAAATCAAAAATAAACCGCGATAAAATGCGTAAAATAGTTTTACTTCATATGAATTACTTAGGTAAAATAGAAGTGAAGTTTTTGACATCAATCATTAGCAAAAAGATTTTACACTTAGTAAATCACCCATATCGCCACGACTTTATTCACCAAACGTTGCCTATGATATCATTAAGTCTAGGCAATAATACGTAGCATATCTGTTATTTCAGTTTATCATCTGATTTTCTGCCAAATTTCATGTAAATTTGCTCAGTCGATTAAATGTGATTGAGTAAAAAACATCTAAATCGTCACATTTATCACATTAATAAGATAGGGCGGGGCTTAAAGGTCTAATTTGACTATATTTCGAAAACGGAATCTACTATATCAAAATATACAACAGTAATCAAACGAACAGTTATCTTACCATGTTTAACCAAATTTTTGGTCGAATTATCTTAGTAGAAATATGTAATTTTTCAATTTTTCTAGACCTTGTCGTCTGTCTCTGTTTTCCCCCATGGTAGGGGTAAAAAGGAACGGCCAAGGGGTCAAAGGTCCAGTAATAATAACAATTGTAATCCAATGAATTTCAAAACTATATTTTTACTTCAAAAGAAGGTCATAACTACTGTAACAATTATTACAAAAGAAAATATTTTTCTTAATTCTAAGTTATATAATATCTAAACAGTCTATATAACTTTGTTGAGCTTATAACAGTCTAATCATTTTTAATTGAATACATTACAAAATTGTTCTTTATGAGTCCTACCACAACCTGACATAACTTTAAAATAGAATAACAAATCTATCTTAAACTTTCAAAATCTTATGAAAAACATTTTTTTTTATCACGAATAAAATTCTTTTCTTAAACGTTTTTAAGCACAAAAATAAAAACCATTTTATTAAAAGATGTTAAACAAAAATAAAATCTTCTCTAATTATAATATAGTTTTAATCTATCTATATCATCACGCCAGATCCCTTGCAGGGTAAGCAGAGAGTACAGAGTTTCAATAGGTTCTTACCTTACATACCATAGTTTTAATTATTACATATATTCTTCTTTTATTTTAATTTAAGAATCATTTTTTGGTATCTCTATTTTATCTTAATCAGACTCATCGTTCTCTGAACCACAATTATTATAAACAAAGTAAATACAACCTCTGTTCGAAATATATTTTTCATGGGCCCATTTCTTGCAAAGATTGCATTGGATCCAACCTTCACCGGGACCACTGCCACTGTATTTCTCGCAGCAAATCAAACAGAAGTATTCATAATCAGAGCTAAAATCACTGTTAACCTCTTGTAAAATCGTTTTTTTTTTACTTTCTAAATATTTTTATTTGCTTTACTTTTCTTGTTTATACATTTAGCCTTTTTCTTTTTTGCGATTTCGTGTTCTTTACGAAGATTTTCCTTTTCTGGTGTGTCCGTCAATAAAGCAGTTTTACGGCGTTTTCTATTGATAGTTGCCTTTCGTGGTCTAGCTTTAGGTAGCGGTCGTACGGCTTCGGGCGAAAAAGCTCCCTGTGGATCAACCAATGTTGATATCTGTGTTTCATACAATATTGAGCGCTGCGGGTCCAATGACGTTGAAGACTGTGGATTAGGCAACACTGTTGACGAAAGAGCAGACAATGACGATAAATGTGGCTCATTATTGTCAGTTCCTATTTCATTCCCGATCCGTTACGTAACTGGGTGCACAATCAGCGTCATTAAATTTATTTTGGTTAAAGGGAAAGATACCTGTTTTTTCGAATCCACTCATTATATTATAAGTTAACGAAGTTCGGACGATTCCAGGAATATCATATATAGTCATTGTTTTTACAGGTCCATATACCGATACGTCAAGTGGCTGTAATTTGTGGGAGCAATGTGGAGGAAAAGTGGGCATAACTACTCCATTTTCTTTAGTTAGATCTAGTTGGTACATATAAGTGTGAAAAGTGATTGTCTAAAACCATCAGAACAGGTGATTCTTTATTAGGCCTAACATGCTTGATAAAATGCTGCATAAATATGAAAAACTCATCATTAGTAATCCAACCGCTACAATTTCCAGCACCAATGCAATCATATAGGACCATCCTGAATGAAATGGTCTTGAAACTTTTTGCGAGGGAAGATGAACATAGGTGGAATCGAAAAACCTGTAGCTGAAACCGCTACTAGTAGGGTTACATTAGTTCCACGTTCACCAGATGTTACTGAACCAATATTTCATTTTCCTTTAGCAAATATTTTTGATGGTTTGGTGACAGTCGTCGACAGCTTCGTCAATATAGAATGCAGGTGAAACTGGAGTATCCCAGTTTCATCTGCATTCCATATTGACGAAGCTGTAAATTTAAATCGGTCCATAACCTCTGCTAATTTTAAGTAAAATTCTTGCACATTAGATTTGTTGAACGACGTAGCTCTACTGAGACTTGTTGCTAATGAAGAGATTTGTATTTTATTTCGGAAAAGCAGACATCCAATCTCTATCGGCCATTTTGTTGGTATGCCATGTTTTTGGTACACTTATTTCATATTTAATGGCACAGTCATAGCGACGAACTTCTTTAGGAACTATCCCGTGCAAAAATTTGTGCAAGTTTGAGCAAGTATTCTGTAAGACTGGCTTCTTGTTCTTTATTAAATATCTGCCTAGGGGTACCATAGCCAAATCTCAAATTGACAGGAGCATTCTTCATTTGTTTAATAAATCTTTATAATGAAGTTTTATTTAATTCAAACTCACGGCATACCTGCCTTTATGATTTTTTTTATTAATAACTAAATCTGCTGCACGTTGCATCAACTCGACAGATTTAGTGCCACGATCAGATTTTCTTTTGAGATTGCGCATTCTGAAACAAAAAAAAAACGTAATAACCATATATATTTATTATGAGGTAAAAAAAATCAATGTGGGCTAAAAGGTCCATATTGTACTTTTTTACCCCAACCACGTGTAAGTGTTTTTACAGATTATAAAAAAATACCGTTCAAACTAGCTTAAAACTAATAATAAATCGTGAAAAACACATAAACAACGTATACTAATAAACGATGTTTAGGCATGGTAAACGAAATAATAATGCTCGGAACTAAAAAGAAAAATAATGATAAATTTTACTTACGTTTAAATTTTGAGACGCAGTCCTGTATCTCCTACTTGCGTCGTCGCTCGACTGTCAACGATACCTCGTTACGCTCCCCGCGACCTCTTCTATCCGCTCGTATAGTTAGAAAAAACGATTCGTCACTAGTTTTCTAGATATATATATATATAGTGGACCTTTATACTTCATATATGTCATGACATACTGAAAGTCTGTTACAGGAAAACCTGGCAAATGTACTTAATAACATTTTTGTAAGTAGAATATTATTTATTTAACAGATCGCTAACCAAACAATATTTACGCACTCTTAAATACCCCCAGCTAAAACAGTTCCTTATTTCATTAAAAAAGTTTGCCATTTAAAACATCAAAGAACTGTTACAATACAAAATAATTGTGAATGCAGACAAAAAATGTCCACTCAATTAAAAATCGAATACAATAACACTTTTAAAGTTGTACTTCTCGATTAAAAGCTCGCCCCGTCTCAAACCCGCGTACCATCTATCTAAAAAATGATATCGTGACGATGACGGCACGTTGTTTGTATATCGATTAATTAATAAATCGAGTACCGAATCGAGAGATCGACATGAAGTATCGATACCGCACCGTGCTTCTAATTGAGTCAAGCCGGCACAAAAGATAATAAACTATACAAAATTACATCTTGCTTATTAAAAATAATTTGCCAACAGAATCTGAACCTTATTACTACTGTTGAATAGCTGTTATAAGTTTGGAAGATGGTATTTGTGAAAGTAATTTGTTAAAAAAAGAAAAAGCCTAAATGCCAAGCATTAACCTGTCATATTATTAAAAAAAAACACTCGATGTTGTATGGGAATCGATACGTTTTTGATTAATGGCGGCCAAACTAGATTATGTTGTTTGAAAAACTCAAGTTGATGGATTGTCTTCGTATTTTTTTTTTTGCAAACCATAAAGGTGCGGTTTGTTTGTGGAAAAAACGATGGCAATGTGTGATACGCATTATTTTGAAAAGTTATGAAGATAAATACGTTTGTTTATGATGATAAGACCTACCTGCAGGTTTTTTTCTATGGCCAGCAAGCATTATATAATAAAGGGAAACGAGCAAATAGGATGATTATTCCATAATTAAAAACTATTTTATCGATAAGTGTAACGATAGATCTAACTACAGAACGTGCGGCGCATTTTCGTTTGATATAAATACACACTTTTTATAATTAAACACGTTATTCTTTAGGTTAGTTATTCAGTAGGAAAAATACTTAATAATTTGATGAATCTGTTAAGAATATATCGTTATAAGTGAACATTACCTACTACAAACACACAAACATAGCCCTCATACTTTCGCAGATTATTATATAAAAACTATTCACCACTACACAATATGACTACTTAATCCCTTATAGTTCGTAGCTTCAACCAAAAAAGATATCATCCGATATCCCACTCTATAAAAAAACGTATAAAGCAACATCAAAAGTGATCGCCAAAATCTATTAGCAAAATCATATTCCAACCGACAGCTAATAAACATTAAGTAACCCTAAACCACCCGCATGTCGGTCCAAAAGACCGAGCCGACACAAAGTTGCATTCGCCATTTTTTTTTCAAGTCTCGTAAAATTCTCCTTCACCCGTTCCCACCTGTTTTAGTTTTCTCACAGAAAACTGTGTTGTGCTATCGGCGTTTTTGACATGTTATATCTGAGTAACGCGATATGTGTCGGCACAATGGGGTTAATCCACAAATTGGTACTGGAAGAATAGGCTGAGAGCGGCTTACGTTTTTGCAGGTTAAAATATTTTTTGTGGAGTTAAAAGTAAAAATTGTGTGCGAATATTTCCTAGTTGAGTATCTGATATTCTTATAGGCAAATTACACGAAACGTGTTGCCACGTTCATTAGAGGATCTACAGAATGACTGCATCAATGAAATCTATAAATACTTTTATTATTTAACTTTAATTATAAAAAAAACACATATTCAAAAACTATTAGCATGTGTTAGCTATGTCACGGGAATAGGCTCACAGCCCTTCGAGGGATGTTTGTGAGCAGTATTATATAATATTAACCATTAAATTAGGTTTGATAGTCCAAATATCTTAATTATCTTTTTTGACATAAATATGAGTGTACATTTTATATAAAAAAAAAATTTAATTTTATATTAAACTTGCAAACTCACAGTTATTACATAAAAAAATTATAAAACACAAGTATTTGCGCCAGTCATTATTGCGCCAATAATGTGAATAATCACATTATTAGTATAAAATACACCGTCACGCCTATGTTCCCAAAGCAGGGGAGTGTAACAGTAATATTATCGTCTCTTTATCACAATAGGCTCATCTTCGACTTCAACAACTCGTTTGGTAGAGTACCAGCATTACCATCCACTTAACCCTCGAACGCTGTCCGGCGATGCAAATAACCCCGGGTCGAGTTCCTGCAGTTAACACCTCGGCTGCAATATTTAATACGGCGTTGTATCGCGAAACTGTATACGGCGGTAACCCGACGCTGGCGGAGCACAAAGCCTCCTTTAAGCCCCGGGTCTTAAAGACCGTGTATTAGCTTACCCGCTCTGTGTAGATTAGTGTTGAATTGGGGGGGTTGAGATAATTACGAATGTTTGTTGGTATTGTGTGACTGCAGGTAGTGAGGGTTTTGAGTCTAGACTTTGATTGCGTAGTCTCTTAAATTCTTACATTTAGATATTGCCGCATCTCACATGATTGACAATGACGCCGAAGATGTTGCTTTCTGACTCAATAATAGCCTATTTACTATGAATTTTATGAGTAAATAGACCGAGAAGAAAGTTAGACCCAGTTCCGAATAGTTGACAGGTTTCGTATGATCGGGCTTGATCCTAGATCGATTACAGCAACATACTAGAACACGACTAGGCTATTTGTCAGTATGACTTTGTTGGGAGGGTGACCAGCCACGGCCGTGGTGGAGTATAACCTTTTCTCTATCAACTCTATTATTGAGAGAAGCATTCTTTCCAGAACGGAACTGGAATGGTACAGGCTGCTTTATTATTACATTTCATAGAAGTATCTGTTAGGCCATGACGGGAACCGATTACTTAATAGAATGTAATTCATCCCGTATAGCCTCTATAACTGTGATTCGTGTATAATAATATTTTCTTCTTCGAGTAGAAAAACACTACGTTACTACGATCTACAATACTACATAGAGAGATTCATAAATTACTTTTTGTGTATCTTCATCCCGAGTCTCTTGCCAGTTCTCACATAAGTTAATCATTAATGAGATCATCAGACTGTAATCTTAATACTTTTTATTCATTGTCCTCAGGGCGGCGCGGGCGCAGTCGCAGCGATCATCGCGCACCGCTGCGCAGGAGTCTGCATCTATTGACATGTCAACATGACACGTCATTTAATGATCATTCAATTGGTTAGCGTGCGTCGGACCGCCATACTGGATGTACGAGTATGTACATTTAAATATCAAGTTCCGTAGGGTTAGGTTAAACTATTTCATTCATACATTTAGATATTGTCATGACAGATTCGTATATAGGTGTCATTAACGAAATTATAAGCGAAAGATAATAAATTATTGGGTACGTGTTTAACTTCTTTGGGCAGGTGTCATTCTTAAAACAAAAGAAATTGCAATAACTAGCAATAATAATTATAGTATCCCGGCTTTTACGCATTGAACATTTTTACTATAAAAACTGATTAGATTTTCTTCTGACCACGGAGTACGGTGTTTTCCAACCATTTTCAAATTAGACATTTACAAATGTGCTTACTATGTCTATATTCAAATTTTATGACAAATAAGATACAACATGGCGAAAACTTCGATTTTCATGAGTCCAAATCAACTTTTGCATGCATATTTCATCACACACATTAAAAGTATCACACAAATTAGAATATTGCACCATTTTAATTCGTATTATCATTAATAAATCACGCGTGCGTTAGTTGCGCGCGAGTTGACATGGAAACTGTTTTAGTGGCGGGTCCACAGAGGGCGCCGCGGCCGCCGCTAATCGGACACGTCACCAGCATCACATCACAATTCGATTACCGACCCTCTAGCTCATCTCTTTAAATATCAAATCAAATATGAGTCACAACGTCCGGACACATTTTAAAAGGATTAGTTTCCAAAAATGCTTAACACGATCTACACACTAACCCCGACACAGCCCGCCGACAACAAAAACAAATTAAATTAAAAGACTAGCCCGCTTTGTTTTTCACCAGACCTTCTCAGTGGAGGCCGCTTTCCAATCCGGTGGTAGATGACAAAAATGTATTAATTTTGACGTTTGTAAGTGCTTTTTATTGGCCTATACAAATTTTTTTTTTGACTTTGACATTGACAAAACGAGAAGTCTAGCAGATTGGTGTCAAAGGCCTTGTTTGGCAGAAAAATGTGAGCGGTTTGTCTTTTTGCGTGCTGCTCGACAACATGTCGCCATCTGGCATGCTCACTCAATGATCAGAATCATTCAACATTTGTTCAGTCACTAACTGCCAAAACAAAATTGCTCATCTCACACTACCGATAATTTTCCGATTTTCAACGATATAATACTGCCGACCAACCCACCAAAGTTCAATGTGATTAGCGCTGGTATTCTTAAGTAGGTACACGGAGAAACCCAGAATATGATATTATTTTCGGTTAATACGCTCATATAATAATTGGGAATGATTGTAACCAAATTACCTCGTTGCGAGTATCAATCCTTACTCTAAGGCGAGGATACTCCAACGACAAGGACTTGACAAGAATTTATTACACTTTCGCCCCATAGACGTATATTGTCAGCTGACAATATACGTCAATGGGGCGAAAGTGTCAATATATGTCTATGCTGGAGAGCTCTCCAGCATAGACAACATATATTGTTGTCTTATTGTTGTATAAAACAACGGCACTGATAATTCGATGTATACAACCTAATTTTAAGGCCTAATCGAACATATCCAATCACAATCATCTTTTCAAAGGGTTATCAGAAACGTTAAAAAAATGTTTTTCAAAACAAACATCCACATTTTAGTAATTTGAGCTCAGATTTTTTAAGTTCCCGTAATACTGCGTATAATTATCATTAGGACTGGCTGTTGATTTTAATATTTATCGTCACCCCAGATTCCTTGCGAGGTAGGCAAATATAGTACGGAATGAGTTTTAACTAGTTTATTTCTTACGACTTTCCTTTCTCCGCACGTATATAGTTCGTCTCATATTTACGCACGCTAATTACAGAGACTTTTGACTATATTTTTATTTCAATAATCTCTTTTTATGACATCCACAACGAATGGTGCTATTCTAATATTTTTTACGGATTTCGGAAACTAGAGACTAGTCGCTTTAGTAGTAATACTTTTCCGAGATAAAGGTATTTTTCATAGAATATGTATATTCGATCTAATCCTAGCTTTTTGACCTATAAACATCACAAACAAAAGACGTCCGGTGACCGACAGATCTTCGGCTAACAATGCTAATTCCATTAGCGAGTATAAAACGGTATTGTCTGGCCGCCGTCTGTGGCCAGCGCGAGATCGCGGCTCGCATCTCGGGGCAGCTGGACAAATACATGGACGATTGTATCGTATCGTGCAACCATAGAACTACGAATAACATTACAATCGGCTGATCTAGGTAAATGTAGTGAACAAAATATGTATTTTTTTATCTTTGACTGCCTCATTGGTCTAGTGGCAAAGCACATCACTTTGTGATCACGAGATCCAGGGTTCAAATCCTAGGTCAGACAAATGTAGTTTTTGTAACGGAAAATTCCCAGTATGAGTCCGGATCCTAAAATTGTGCCCGTATATGGCAATAGGCAAGCCATCTATTACATGTGACCTAACATCTAAAAGTGGGTGTACTCAGTACACCCACTTTTCGCCGACGATGTGAGGGTGTTTTTATTTTTTCCTTAAACATCCTTTATTAGAAGTCAGAAATCCAGAGCGATAGTGCTGATATACTGGACATACTCGTAGACTTCAAAAAAATCTATAGCAAAAATATTGTCTCTCTTGTGCTGTGTCAAATAAATTTTCTTTCTACCAATCTTACTATTGGTATCATGATTTTTTCCGAGTTTCTCTGAGTGTATAAGTATGTTGTTGAGCGGAAAGCCTTTGTAGCGTCATCCGATAAAAGGGCAAGCTTATAACGCTCCAGCCGGTTACATGGTCTGGGATTGTGTACTAAACCAATAAGATGAAAGATCAGCTTCAATTTTACGTTTGGATAGGAGGTGGCCACTGAGTGTTTGCATTTTTAATGTAAGCAAGTAATAAAAATCATTTGATGAGGCATGAAGTTTTTAGTATTTAAGTAAACAATTTTACCTAATGATTTTACCTAATAATTCCGATTTTAGAATTCGGCTCTGATAACAGACCAAATGATAGATATATTATGGTAATAAAAAGAGTTACGACTGATATACTCAATATATAATGCCGCCATGACAGCTCCCATTCCAAATATGGATCTTCTCATTTCAAATACGGAACATAAAAAGTTGGCGCTTAACTGATTCATTCATATTTAAATATCATTTCTATAATTTACTTTGAATTTACTACATAAATAATCCGTGAGAGAGATTGAATAGAGTTCTAATAAAATTAACTCTTAATGCGGAAGTTTGCTTAATGCCAGCTGATTTTGAGTAAAAGTAATTAAATTGTATGTATATGTGTATAGTCTTCTTCTTCTTCATCTGAGCGTGTTCCCGGTAGCATCCTCAGCTGCTGCTTCGTAGCCCGGGGTCCGCTTTCTTGCTTCTACTTTTCCACTTCGCGCGGCCTTCGGCATCCTTTGTGGCGAGGTATATATGTATAGTCATTCAACAAAAAAGGCCCCTACTTATTTAAAAAAAATCAGTATAATAGCTTATTATATTTACAGTTTAAGTCAACCATTGTTGTACTCCAACAAAATAATACAAGTATAATCCAAACAAAAGATAAACGTTAGGACGTTAAAAACAGAACTTCATAAATCCAACAAAAACTTTCAAGATAAATATTAAATTAAAAGGATCAATATTTAAGCAGAATTTTCTAAATCCTAACCCTCTTTTAAAAAATCTCCACCTAATATGGAGGAACAGCAAATTTAATCTTCAAAAAACCGTTTATCTCTTACGAAAAGAATAAAAAAATGTTTGAATAAACAGGCTAAGTTCTAATCCGTTCGTAGCTCTACCACAGGTAACCATTTCATCGATAACTAAATACAATAACTGAAGATTATCTTTCGCTAATAACAGACAAACGATACTTAACCTTACCCCTATAAAGATACAGTTTAAATCCCAACAAAAAAATCCCATTACAGGGTCGCACGGTCAACGAATGTTTCTAATAATTAGTTATCATTGATCATCTGGACTCTGCCACATTAATAAAGATATTAAATGCCTTTGAGATGTGATTAACAAGAAAAAATGTATTGTATAACGATGCGTTAAGGTAGTTTATTGAATGAGATTTTTACAAATGGGCGGTTAGATCAAAGGAAACGGCATCTGTCGGACGGGCCGGCAAAACCAATCATGTGACAGCGACACGAACCGCGCAGTGCAAAGACAAAATAAAAAAGAATGTTTGAACACTCTTTTTTATTTGCAGAGAGTGAGGCGAGGGTAAAAATATCTCCTACTCATCGTGACATGGTGAAGGAAAATTGTGAAATTGGAAAGCAGCCATGTCGGCTCATGAGTCAGTTGTTAAAAAAATCTGGTTATAGAATTTGGTTATAAGAGCAGCGATAGCCTAGTGGTTAGACCGTTGGACTGCTAAGTCAGCGGTCTCGGGTTAAAACCCAGGCAAGCACCTCTGTCTTTTCGAAAGCATATGCGTATTAAAAATTAACTATCACTTGCTTTAACGGTGAAGGAAAACATCGTGAGAAAACCTGCATCGCAACTCGCTCTGGGCCAGCGTGATGGACCATGGCCTAAACCCTCTCAGTTTGAGAGGAGGCCTGTGCTCAACAGTGAGACAGTTTTTTAACAGCGCTAATATTATTATTTTTGTATCTCGTTAATATTGTCTGAAATTCACAGGCTTTGCCCGAACCTTTAAAAGGCTTGTATGAGGACATGGGTCCAACCCGTAGAGGCTCTTTGCGAGAAGTTAATGTTATGCAAGGCGCCTGCCGAGATCAGTCGCTTAAAATGAAGAAATATAAACAGCGATCTGACCCCGATAGGTGCAAGGGTTATTGTAACAGTGCTGCGCTTTCTCCGAAGTTACTCGCGGCGTTATGCACTTTATCCCCTGGAGTTTATCGACGTAGGAGTGCATTATCTGCCTTCGTCGATATTATTATTATCGAACTGCGGGCAGACAAGATGGACTGATGACCTAGTGAAGGTCAAGGGATACATACAGCACAAAGCAGATCGTCGTGGTGATCTTTGAAGAAGGCCTTTGTTCTGCATTGGACATCTTTCGGCTAATGATGAGAGAACTGTTGCTTATTTTGCAATATTCCTCAATATATATAACTCACTGTCGACCCGTAATACATACATACTTCTCACGCCCAATTTTCCCAAAGGGATAAACGGGGATGTACTTAATACACCTACATTTTGACAAAGTGTTTATGGTCCAGTGTACTTCATTATTACTATGAAATCCCAAAACGATGGTTGTACATATGCGGAAAACTGTATGCATTCAAAAGACCACGTTCAACTATCATTATGATAAATAGCTCCAAGACGACCGAGATGAGAAACTACTTGTTGCTTATTAAATAGTCAAAAAAGTACTACAAAAGAAAGTCTGACTTTAATCACTCTTATTAATAAACAAAAATAAAAGTGTATCTGTCTGTAATTACCTACCTCTATACACTTACATAACTCTCACTTCCGCTGTTGCTTCTAGGCGGATAAGGTTTTCTTTATTTAAACAATTATTTTACTAATCTATCTATGTATCCATATTATTACGCTTTTTTAGATCCTTTGCGGGGTAGGCAGAGAGAACAGAGTTCCAACAGGTTCATTCCTTACAGACCTTTCACGCTTCCACTCACCGGTTACGGAGAATTTTTAATTTACCCTTCAGATAAGACGCAGTCCATTTGATAAAGGTAAGATATAAAATAAAAGAAAGAAAGTATGTACCTACATCTGTATACTTTCGCAATGTATAGTTTTTGGGCTGTTTCCAGACATCTTCAGCCCATTATGTTTTCAAAAAGTAATCCTTCAATCAAAATCGAAAGATTTTTATACATGTCTAAGACCAAAAGGCACTTATGAATAGTCAAAAATAGAAAATTATTGATTACTTAAAACTATACCACCCGTTCGGAAAGTCATTCCTGTGGAGAAGAAGGGCAAGAAACTCCAGAGTTACTCCTTTTAAAAATTCCTTTTTAAAAATGAGAGTTTTGCAAAACTTTTTGTATACATTGCATTCATGGGTATGGGAGAACAGTGCGGAACGAGCGAAATAGATGTGCTTAAGTATAGATTAAACATAAGTGTATTTAGATCCATGGTATCAGTCAGTGCCTAAATAGTCCTCTCATTAAAAAAATAGGGACTTTGTAAAGGTATATAATAAACAGTATAATAATAATAGTAAGAGAAAGGGTTACTATAAAATATGTAAAGAGTGCGTACAAAATAATTGGTTATAGCTCCAGTGTGATGCCGAACGAGACGAAATTCAACAGTACTACGGTACATGTTTAATTAGTCAAAGTATAGAGTACGGACCAGCCCCTACTAGCAGCAACCGTTCACGAGTATGACTTTCATACATTAGGTCGCCCAACTTCCACAGCAGTATATATTTATAAATATCAAATGTTATTCTCTTTCCCGCCACATCTACGTTTTGAGTACCTAAAAAGCACTGGCATCCAATGTCTCAGGTCCTCAGAAAACCTTAGCCTAAGGATGCCCCTTCATAGTAGTAGTTTTTATGATAAGTCTTTTGCTGTTCAGGCGGTGCGACTGTGGAATACTCTACCTGTCAGTATACGGCGTGCGTCGTCGCTAGAGAGCTTCAAAAATCAGGTAAAAAAGCATTATTTATCTCTTTGTCCACTGGATCCTACTGTCATATCTAAATAAGTAATTATGTGTATGTTTAGTCATTTTGTATTGTATATCTCTATTATATCTTATTTTGTTGTATGTGTTTGCGTTTGTATATTACATTTTAGTCTATATGTACCGCTAGCTATTTATTGTAAGTATTTTTATAAACCCTCAAAGCCCCTTAAAGGCATTAAAGGCCTAAACCCCTGTCAGTTTGAGAGGAGGTCCATGCCCAACAGTGGGACAGTTTCTTAACAGGGCTTATATTATATTATTATAATTTTTTACTATTTGTTTTTGACTAGTGCACTCCCGTCTATACTACGACCAAATCAATTTCTCTATCCCAAGGTTGCCTGGAAGAGATTGCTTTTTAGCGATAAGTCCGCCCATCGTGTTACATATACAAGGTGTAACATAATAAACGCAAGACCTCAGACACCTCGATTAGAGAATTGCTTCATCAATTCAAAACATTAACCACATTTCCAAAATTAAAGGTATTACCCTTTTTTTAAGCACTAAGCACATACACGTGCAAGTTTCATTGATAATTGGGGTATAAAACCCCAATTATCAATGAAACTTGCACGTGTATGTGTCCAGTTTGAGAAATACGTTTAAGGAATGCATTTTAAATCTCCTTATTGTTCTGAATCAAGAATAAGTTTATTTTTTAGGAAGAAGGAGTAAAAGCATATTTTGCAAATAAAAAAAAAATGTAGTATTGTTGGAATCAATTCAGTTACCGATTTAGAACAAACTACTTTCAGTTCTTGCGTTTATTATGTGACATCTTGTAGGTTTTTTTTTGTTTTTATCTTACCATGTTTGTTATTGGTGCACAATAAAGAGTTATCTATCTATCTATGCATAAGTTTTAAAGTGTGTAAAGTAGATAATTTTAAAATACCTGTTCAGGTACTGACCCCTGTGACTGTAGGTATTGCATCTTACTTGGATGTCCTGAGAATTAGATACTTACTATACCTTACTAAAAGTCATGGAATTGGTGGAGTGAGACTGAAAACATTTTTTTTATTTGAAAAATTATTATACTTACAGTAAAGGACAATAAACATCACCCTTAATAGTCCCCTTTCCCGGGACTTGGGCTACTACAGCCATGCCAGCCAGCGCCTATATTTTTACAAATAATTGACTGCTATTTTAATCTCATTACAATGCAGTCGGTAACGAGGTCGCGTTTAGCAACCGCTGCGCATTGACAGATCGCAATTAAGATATTACGAATGTGTTTATTTGGCAACTGGTTGTTAACTACTTGCGTAATAAGTATACTTCATGATGAGAGACTTAAAAGTAGTATAGTGCGCCTTCTGCTTTTACCTGCTAGAGTTTAGGCCAAACAAGGCCCAAACTCTGCTATTTTTACGTGATATGTCATTATTACATGCTACAATAAACGTTCAATTACAATTGTGACAAAAGTCGGTAGAGTACCATATTTTTCAAAAGCTGCCACGTTAGCATATCAACTCGATAGCATTACGTTAACGTCATCATGCTAATGTAATAATTTGGTCATCTTGTGGAAGGTCTGCGTACAACACAAAGCCGGTCGTCATCCCGATCTTTGGTAGGCGCCTTTCTCCTAGAAGGGACGCCTTTCGGCTGACGATGATGATTGCCTAGTGTTACTCTCCTTTCATTCTCGAGGTCAGTCTGAGTCAAAAATCATAATATTTGTATAGGACACAAATATGCACGTACAGTTGTCAATATCGTTACATTTTGTACCATTACTTACGGATCGAAACGAGGACTTCGCTGAGTAGATTCGGTGGAAATTCGGCGGGCTATCCTTTTAGTAGTTTTAATCGACGATCTTTCTTTGAATGTTTTTTTTTACATTTCACCTATATATTTAGATTCCAATGTAATGGTGCAATGCCTATTGCCATCATATCGGGCACAATTACAGACGCAGGACTACTACCAACTAAGAATTTTAAAGGGATTGAATTGAATAGAAAAACCCAAAGAACGTTTAGTCCGACCTAGCATTCTATTTATGTTAGTGGGTGGGAGCAATCTCTCTCACCCGCTTATCCCTTACGCTGTTGTCCGAGGAGCCTTTACAGCTTTACCGAATAAGATTTTCTTTTTCAACCCAGCCGTACTACGCTACACTAACGAAGTAACCCCCCTACGTTTGTAACAAAAAATGAAAACGTCAATCGAGTGGTATCGCAATTCGTCTTCCCCGCTCGATGTTTATTTATCGATGCAGCCCGCTTATTAGTCGATATCCGATCGAGTTTTTACCGCTAACGACGCCGGCGCACGATGACGCGCGTGATTGATTGGGCGCAGCTCCTTGGTAGGGGTCGCGCAACTTTGGAAATTTCATTGTAATTATCTATCTATCTATATCATCACGCCAGCTCCCTCGCGGGGTAGGCAGAGAGTACAGAGTTCCAACAGGTTCTTTCCTTACATACCTCTCTGGCTTCCTCCACTCTCATAGTTCGTCTCATACACACTCGCCGGTTACGGAGACTCTTGACTTGCCCTTCAGCTAAGACACGGTCTATTTGGTCATGGTAAGATAGTCTAGGTCTTCCCTGGCACCTACATCCTTCCACTTTCGCATTGTATATCTGTTTTGTCATTCTTTCTTCTGGCATTCTTTCTATATGCCCGAACCAACGGAGCATACCCTTTCTCATCTTTACACCGATACTATCTTTCATACCTACTCGCTTTCTTACTACGCTGTTGCGAATACGGTCGGTCAGCGTGACTCCGCACATTTTCCGCAGAGATCGCATTTCGACCGCATTTATCCTGCTTTCGTTCTCCTTCTTATTATCATTAGAAATAACTTGAGTACTAACTAAAAACTATGCTCAGGAAAATAGATACCAACCAAATATTTGAAGTCAGTGCTGGTTGGTGCAGTCGGTTACTTGGCACCAACTTCAAATATTTATTTTTTGCTTTTTGAAGTCGGTGTACCTATTTTTTTAAAAGATTTTTATTCTAAAATTTTAATTGACGAGTGAATTATTTAGTAATATTTATATACCGATATTATATTATTTTGCTGAGTTGTACAGTAAGGTACCTACAGAATTAATATAATGACAATAATACCGGAATCTTTACATTCGTGCTGTTCGCCGTTAAGGAGTTCCCTCTTGTATCTTCAAAGTCCAACGTCCAATACCAATAACATTAGAATAGGACCACCTCAAAACTATACTGAACCCAATGCAAAAAGAATCATCAAAATCGGTTCATAAGCAAAGGAGTAATAAAAAAGGACGAATTATGAACCTCCTTTTTTGAAGTTGGCTAATATACTGTAAATATCGCTGACATACATAAAAAAAAAGCATACATACAACCGAACATAGAACCTCCTCCTTTTTGAAGTCGGTTAAAAAGTAAAGTTTGTGAGTTTGGATGTTCGGGGTAATCTTCGGTACTTCTGATCCGATTTAAATGATTATTTCACCATTGGAAAGCTACCTTATCCAGAAGGTATATAGGTTATATAACATAGACCCGGTAGGTGGCGCTGTTGTCAACCGGGTACGAAGTCGCGGGAAACTGCTAGTCTAGTATAATCATAAATAAAAATGTTATCATAGTATAAGTGACTTTCTAAATGACCATGACATCTAAATTGTGTTTGACTCACATATTAATTTGACTTGCAGTATGACTTGTATGTATATAGTATGACATATAGTATGATTTGTTGTTGTTGACATGATATTTTTTCCATTGAGGTTATTGTTACGCATTACTTTGATTGTATGTTGGTATTGTTGGTATTGTATTGTTATATTCTTTTTATTTGATTAATGTATCTGTTTAATATTAGCATGAAATTTGTACACCCTAAGGGTGAAACATAGTGAGACTATTTCTGTATCAATACCTGATTTTATATCTATGTTTGGCAAATAAATAATTCATTCATTTATTCATAAAAATATATCGGCCCGATACTGTTCCACTGCTAGGCAAAGGTCTTCTCTCACAAATCAAAGTGGTTTATAGTAAACTCGCCACAAACTAACAAGGAGTTGCGAAACACAACAAACTTGTAATGAATTTACAAGGGCCCATCAAAGTGACAGGAATGATAGAGATGTAAATGACAACACAAAGAGGGAGGTTAAATTAAAGATTATCATGTCATCAAACAACACAAGACAAATTTTATTTTTAAGTCAAAAGCCTCTTCAAAACGCGTATTTTTGACTTTCAAACATTTTCAAAAATAAACAGTATTTAGTTTTAAACCATTATAATTGCTGTGACTGGCATCCAGTAATAATTATTTATAAATATTTGATTCCCAGATGTCACTAACAACTTTCATAAATCGTTAATTAATAATTATAGATAACGTTTCAAAACAATCACTTCCAACAAACACAGACAATTTGTACAAGAATAATAATGACCGGCAAAATTAGATTTACCCAACTGCCAAAGAGAATACGTTTTGAAAATGTAATTTCCCCACCAGTTGTATACAAAAACTATAACAAAATAATCTATGGCTCATTTACATTATTACTCTATTCCGACAATACTCGATTGCTAATTAACACATCGACCACCATAATAAAACTGTAATAATTATGATAAAATTATAATTACATTTGTTATTATGCAAATGGTGCGGAAGGTTGCGCGCCCCTGCCGCGGCGACTTCAAACGCGCACCGATCCGTCAGCGTTTTGACATCTTTTGATATCTACCGACAAATAATAACAAAATTATTGTGCACTAGTTATAGGTACAGAGTTTGCTTGCGTAGATTCTAATAATTTCATTAATTTATTCGGAAAGCTGGTCGTGGAAACAAAAACTTATCCTGTTATAGAAAAGGGTCATTTCCTCACCGTGGATGACATAAACGTGACTAAAAGAGAAAATAGCATTTATCATCGAATCAAAAGCTTACAACCGTTGTAAATAGTCTTACTCGTAAGTCTAAGGCGTAGGCTGTTGTAAATATAGTAGGCTAAATGTAGGCGTTATAAATACGAAACTAATAATCGGCGAGGGTGTATGAGACGAACTATGAGAGTGGAGGAAGCCAGAGAGGTATGTAAGGAAAGAACCTTTTGGAACTCTGTACTCTCTGCCTACCCCGCGAGGGAGCTGGCGTGATGATATAGATAGATAGATAATCACTTAAGTCAAAGTAAAAAGCTATTATTTTGTATAAAATGATGGAATTTTACATCTACCAGCGGGTTAGAACACGACCTCTTCTGAAAAAATCCGGCGAGAAACAGCGTATCTACAAGAAAATGGCCCCGAAGTGGGTCTAATATAACACATTGAGTACAACCTACTCGATCTGCTCATATATTAGGGTTTGAATTGAGGGATGCTTTGACCGTCCATAAATATTTATTTATTTTTTATATTTTCTCAAAAATTTTTACAGCTACTATTACAGGAATTCCCAATTTAGTAGTGTAATTAAAATTGATTATTTTTATAATAATTAATAATATCAGTTTAAACTGTCCCACGACTGGACAAGTCTTCTCTCCTAAAGGGAAGTGAAAGAGAACAGGTCATATGCCACCACGCCGACCCAGCGTGGATTTTTGAAGGCAGATTTGTGGCCTTGTGGCCACCTACTGTTCCAGTTTTACAAACCGCCCTTAAGACTTCCAACTTGCCTTAACGAATACCAAATTAAATGGTTACCGCAACCAACAGCTTAACGTGTCTTCCAAAACGGTCACCCATCACAGACTGTCCGAGCCGAACTCTGCTTAACCTTGGTGATCACGTACGGCTGCAAATCTTAACTAGAATGGTGCTCTTATACTAACATATAGGTTAATACTAGATACTTTTACAACTATTATTATGATAGTGTCATAAGTAAGTATTATAATGCGTAATCCGCATAGATTTATACTTAATCTTCTTATGGAGATTTGATTTAATTGGATGTCGTTGCCACATATACGGTCGAGTTTTATTTTTATATTTTTTGTTTCACCTATATCATCCCACTGCTGGACAAAGATCTCCATAATCTTCCACGTATATTTTTTTCAAAACCTAACTCCACACTTTTCGAATTATTCCTGTATCGTGAGTGCGTTTAAAAAACACGAAATGCACATACACGAACGCCCAGACCGAAACAAATATTTGTGGCCCACACAAATATTTGTCTCGTGCGGGGATGAAACCCGCGAATACTCGACCCTACTACTACTAATCGAGCTGGTCATCAGATCTTCCATGGGTTTTATTATAGATATAAAATTCGCTCATTGGTCTAGTGGCGTATAGTAACGATATCGAAGACTTGATTTCGAATCCTAGGTACTAAAACAGTGGGCGGGGTCTCTGAGCGTCCTTCACGAGCGACCCCGAGGAGGACAGCGACGTGGTGTGCCCCACGTCGCCGTGAGCACCGCGTCGGTGCGGAAGAAGCGTGTTATCAAATCTTCTTCAATAGCGATTTTTTCGTAGCGCCGCACAAGAGGGGCATCAGTGCGAACCATACGGAGATCCCGGAGTCCCTCCAAACAGCTGATGTCGTCCACCCTGGGGTTTTTAGTCGGTAGGAATCTGACATGCTTCCCCCGAGGGTCGCGGAAGTCCTATTCAGGATTTTACCCAGGTAAAAAAGGTACTAAATCAGTAATTAAATTGTCAGTAGCAGTCCAAAATCGGATCCTAAGATTGCTGATCTTCATGATTTGTCATTGTGAAAAGTCACAACTATTTTCACTGTGCTAATCATTTCCGGTTTAATGGCAATAGACTTGAGACGATGTCGGCGATGTGTGGGTGTACATAATACACCTCCCCTTAAAACTGTAGGTATGGCAATGTTGTTATTTACTCATAAAAAAAACGTTTCTTTTACTCACTAAACCAGTAGGTTAAGAGGATAATTTCTAAAGAGGATTTTTTAGAAACTATCTTCTGGCGGTCCCAAACAAACGTACAAACAAACAAATCAAGGAATATAAACAAATCGTACAATAACTTAATTATGTTGAACCAAATAAACGGTCGGCAGGTAACGGTTGCTGACAGGCAGTCGGTTCGATACCGCGTCGTGCCGCGTGCCGATGCTTAGAGGAAATAGATGTCGGGATGACGGGTTGCGTTTCAACTTGTAGGTATTTGCTTCGTCATATCAGATATTTATCGAGAGAGGTTTGTAAGAAACCTGTTGGAGCTCTGCCCTCTCTGCCTACCCTGTAAAGAATCTAGCGTGATAGCGTCTTATTCGTACTGATAATACTTTATTTAGTCACATTGATCTTTTTCTTGTTCAATACCTAAATTTAAGAAGCACGTTATTAAAACTAACTACAGCGCTGTAATCAACAAAATGGTTTATATTAAGCAATTTTTGGGCGTTTAAAGCAGGACTATTTTATTGCCTCTGCAGTACTTTATTAGCGATTTTCTAGGGAAACCTATGGTCTGCAGTGGAAGCCTTTCAGCTGATAATGATGACAAGTGTCTCTATCTGTCTATATCATTACGCCAGATACCTTGCGGGGTAGGCAGATAGTACGGAACTCTGTACTTTGCGCACAAACGCTTATCGGCTTATAAAAATTTTCATTATGCGCACGCATAATTCACTATAAAATTAAACAACAATTAATTTAGATTAAACTACCGCATGTTTATGAAAATAACCAATTTATTCAAATGTGCTCACCAGCTTACGTTGGGCGTGGCGCTAACGAAATTATAATTAAACGCAAATAAACAGAATTATGTTATCTGAAACCAAAGTTACGTTCCATTATTAACTTACAGTACTACGCGTTAAAATTTAATTTTTAATAATATATCTGTATTGTTTGACACATTGTTGGTTAATTAAAAGGAATTTGAGCTGCGGCTGTTAAAGCCCAATTAACTGCCCGCAGCGTGCCGGTTGACAAGTGTGCACGATGCTTAATGATGGGTTTACAACCAAATAACCATCGCAGGATGGTCAGAAAGGACTTAAGTAAATAATTTGGAACAATAAAATAATCTTAAATTAAGTTTGTGCCCGGTTCAATAGCATTAGGCTCGCCCCTTATTAAATTGGAATCATAAGCATGATTCAGACCTTCCTATCCAAACTCAACTTAACTCCGAAAATGGACAATGTATAGCACGATCGTCCTAACTTTATTATCATTACCGGAATCCATTACAAATCGGATATCCTATCGCCCTTGTCTTAAGCCCAAATTTGGAAAGTGTAAGAGAGAGAACGTTTCTTAAATAGGAAGTCCTACCAAAAAGTTAGCGATGCCACTAGTTCCGTATTTCACACGGCGTATTTTTGCTTAAATTTTAATGTCCTAACGGAATCCGAGGTACTAAAAAAAGGGTATTTTTAATATGTCAAAACACAAAAAGAAATGTTATAATTTAAATATTTTCGTCTTGAGTAAAAATAGAAAATCCGTATTTTTTTTAAGTTTTATAATCTTTTGTACTTTGCCAAGGTGAAAAAAAGTTGTCAATTCTAGTGTACACATTATACCTCTGCCGCCCCCGCTTCGGGAACGGAACGTGAACGTCACGGTGGCAATCTTCAAATTTGAGAGGCACTGTTCTACGAGGAGGGATCAAAAAGTAGTGAGAATGAGATAGAATATAATGACTATTGATAACTTAATAATTTATTTTTCTACATAGTTTCCGAGTCTCTCTATACACCGAGTCCAGCGCTTTTCCAAGGCTTCAATCACTTTCACAAAAAAAGTTTTGTCTTGGTCCTGCAAAAAGCTCTCCACGGCATCCATCACCTCATTATCGTCTTCGTACCTGTTTCCCCTTAAGTATTTTTTCAATTTGGGGAACATAAAAATCGCTAGCCGCCAGATCTGGTGAATAAGGGGGGTGGTCAACCAATTCGAAGCCAGCTTGCTGAATGGCAGCCATCGCAACTGCCGACCTGTGCGCGGGTGCGTTGTCGTGATGAAACAGCACGCCCCTTCGAAGTTCCCTCTCCTTTTCTCTTTGATGGCATTCCTCAACTTGGGAATTAAAGCTGCATAATATTGGCCTGTAATAGTCGTTCCACGTTCCAGGTAATCAATCAACAATATTCCTTCTGAGTCCCAAAATATTGAGGCCATAACCTTGCCAGCCGATGCCACGACACGAAACTTCTTCGGGGTAGGTGATGATGGCCGTTTGCATTGCGAAGATTGCTGTTTTGTCTGAAGATCAAAATGATGGACCCATGTTTCGTCCATTGTTACGAAACGAGACAAAAAGTTTTCAGAATCTTCTTGAAACTTGTCCAACAATATCTTCGAAATGTCAAGTCGATTTTGTTTCTGACTGTTGGTTAACATTCTCGGCACCCATCTTGCGGAGACTTTTCTCATATTCCAAGATTGTTTCAATATGGATTGAATACTTCCATATGAAATGCCCGTTTCTTGAATTAAGTATCGGATGGTAACTCTTCGATCGCTCACATCGCGATACAATTTTCTCGACTTTCGCAACATTTTCTTGGGTGACTGACGTCGATGGACGGCCGCAACGATGTTCGTCTTCCGTGCTCGTTCTCCCTACTCGAAATTGAGAAGCCCACCTTGCGACAGTGGAATACGGCGGAGCAGACTCTCCTAATGTTGCCTCCAAATCGCAATGAATCTCTTGCGTCGTTAACTTTTTTTAACAGAGGTATTTAATAACGGCTCGCACTTCGTTTTTCTCTATTTTCGAGAACACGTTCCGACACGAAGCAAACAAATGACTACATTCAGAAAAAAACAGAAGGGAATCGAAGATTGTTTTTTTTAATTAATATTACAAATATGTATCTGAGCTATGCCAGTCAGTATTTTTTTTTTTTACCAAGGAGTATGTCGTTCTCACTACTTTTTGATCCCTCCTAGTACTTATCCATAACTACACAAGCTCAGCAATTGAACTGGAAACTACTCAAACCTCCTCATCGCCCACTGCTGGACATACAAAACTACCCAATACTTCAACGAGTAAGCAGATTACTTCCCCTCACAGCTACCCTCAAGACCATCACCCTTCATATCTTAATTAGATCTAATTAACTTTACGAATAATTCACGCCCTCAAATTAATAATTTTTTGACTAATTAACAGTCTTTTTCCTAATTTGTGCCCAGTCCACAATGGTGATCAAATTATTCTTGTGATCACTTTGATCAGACCAAGGCAAGTCAAGAGTCTCCGTAACCGGCGCTCAAACATAAAAACTATGAGAATGGATACAACAGGGGTCTGTTAGGAAAGGTGCTGCTGGAATTCTGTAGTCTCTGTCTACCCCACAAGAGATCTGGCGTCCAAGTTGAAATATACTTTATAATGATGTTCTTTTATAAATAATTGAAGACACAGTAGATATGATCAGCAAATACATCTGCAGGGGTAGCACAAATTGTTTCTCGTCCGTACTAAAATTTTGACGGCCTTAGATTCGAGTCGCGTAAGAACATCAAAATAGTATTGTTTACACGCCAATAAAATACAATTATAGAAACGAGTTTTCTTGTGTCTTACTTTTGTCACGAAACAAGCTAGCACGTAAGACAAAATGGTTATCTCATGCCTAGGGCGACAACTTCCGTGGTATATGTCTTTTCGTGCCGCTTGTCAAGCACAAGCAGGCTCTTGCAGGCTGTACAACTTAAAATTAAGTTTCTTTTTAATTTTTCTGACCCCTAAACTACGTACGCAGACCTGACTCGCGCGCATCGAATTGAAGCAAAAATTACTACTGGCAATGCAGGTTCACGCGAGTAGTCACTCAGTGTCCAAATTAATCGAAATATACCGTCTTGTGTCCTGCCTGTACAAATACTGTTGAGCTCAACTAGCGCATTCAAGTGCCGTATTACTTAAATATTTAATTAATTCTTCCGTCTGTAATTGTGTAAAAGATGCGTCCATTTTGTTGGTGTCCCTAGTATAAAAAAATTATTTTACCCTACTTTTATTTGCTGAGGGCTTTATTACTTCTAGTATTAAATGGTATTAAATTAATTGAGTACTACATCATGGTTCTAATATTTAGTTACGATGATACAAATATATTTTCCCTACATTAAATTACTACATTTCTTTAGTTTAATATGCATTAAAATACACGTTACCGCAACGATAATTTTATTATCATCTACTCGTCAACATTTACCCCAAAAAGTGGTTATCCTTCCGGGCTGCCAACATTACACGGGCGGGAAGTGCGTGAGTGCGGGACGTTTCTTGAGTTTTTGGCTTCACCGCGCGACGTACAATTACGACCGGACGCGGCTTCTGGATTATATTTATTCTAAACCTGTATCTTAGTTAAGTAAGTGGTGAATAAGTGCACCTCAATAACATAGATAACAACACCTTCTGTCGTTACAATGGAAATAAAACACCTAAGTGAAGCAGAGTAGATAAATGTGATAGAAAAAAATGATAATATAGCAGCAACATGCAAGTCGAACGAGCTAAATAAACAAAGTATCAAGAGTGCAGATTGCGATGCGCAAGCAACACGACGCGTGCCGCCCGGTCCCGCGCGCCAGGCGACACCAACATTTTGTGGTGGCGTCAAAACTACTAACCGGAATAACTTAGCTAATTATGTTATTCCGGTTAGTAGTTTTGACGCCAGAGCTTAAGCTCCACTCACTCACCCCGCATTGTGTAGATGTAGTTTCAATACCCCGTACGGGATAAATCGTCGTGTGAGCCATATTTGTTTAGGTCTAGGTGTTTGTGTATGTGAATTTAATGTTTGTAAAAGCATTCATGACGGAGGAAGATTTTCTAATGTGGTGCTATGTTTAGAAAAATAAAAGATTCAACTCATCCTAGTGGATAGTTTACTTTAACAATAAGTGATAATTAACAAATGATTGATGGCATTTTAATAATATTCGGCCTCTTACAGCTTTTATTCATACAGGTACAGATCTTAGGTGTCATTCTACCATTTAAACAATAAGGGTCCCAGATACCACGTTAGGATGCCCGTACAATATACTGTAAATACATTTTCATCATCAGTCGCATCAGTCCAACCCAAGCAAGAGTTACAAGCATTTTATCATGGCATAATTCCTGGAAATGTTTCTAACACCCGTCGGCTCATCGGCGTCCGCGCACCAATTGCAACCAGATTATTCAATCAAGGATGCTTTCTCCGCATCTGCTGACCCTCTTAGCCCCGCCACGGGCTTAGTACTGCAGCTGTATATCCATCAACATAGTAAGATCTTGATTAATAAAAGTTCAGCTGAGCATTCTTTGTGTAGCTCGCTTGAGTGCTAATTTGGACTCGTGTTAGGTTCTTTGTGTTTTATCTGGTACGTGCTAGATTAGCTAGAAAAACATTTGTTTAATTGCGGTAAAGTTTTCGAACCTCGAAGTCAGTTCCTATATAAAATAACATGTTGTAAATTATGAAACTTTATTTAATAAACGCGGTATCTTGAACAATATAATATTCTATACTAATAAAAATTTTTTAGATGAATTTATTATCTATCCATCTCTATCATCACGCCGGATCCCTTGCGAGAAACAGACGTACTATACTTCTAGGAATCCGCCTATGATTGAAAATAAACCAATGTATTATAAATTTTATTTGAGTTACAATATTTAATTTATATTACAACAACCCCTACCTGCTTTTCAGGAAAAACTTCGGTTTTGGATTACTTATATACCTTTCTATATCTCTTTCTGAAGTAACCATCTTCTTTGGAAGTTTGATGCAAGGTACTTGATAAAGTTGGACCTGTTTCCTTACTGGTGTTTTCAGTATTAGCGGTGCAGGAGTGGTCTTTGCCTCATCAGAATCTGCCTCGTAGAAATCCCGACTTTGGGATCTTTTACAACCGCTATGGTATTTCGAATAAAATCTATGCGAGAACGGTATGTAGACTTCTGGCTCCGTGCCCAAAGGAGTCTTTACAGTAACCTTACTTCGTTTCACCTTAACATTAATAGGGGGTGGCATAGTTTTCGGGGTGCTAGGAAGATGGTTGGCTATGGAATCGCTTATACCTTCATTGTAAATGTTTATTCTTGGAGACAGTTGATGCACCGAAGGATCTCTCGATCGGATTTTCAAGAAGGACTTGATAGATCTGACTAATTTTGGTTGTTTTATTTCAGTGCAAGAACCGATATCTCTAACTGCTTCGTCAGGGAATTCGTCTGATGAGTCGTGGCATGTGTAGTCGACGCTTGAATCTTTGTATGTCTTCTTTAAAATTGGGACTGGTGAACACTTCTGCGTGGCATATATAGGCCTACATGGCAATTGCTGATAAGTGTCCCGAACAGCCGCATCAGATATACAAACGGAAACTTCAGAATTCGTCGACGGTTTAGGAGTACAACCGCATGATACGTCCCTCAATTTCGGAGTCATTGTACACTGATCAGAGAAAGTCATTATGTTGTCTTTAAATCCAACAGATTTTATGTTGTTCGGGTACATTTTTGAGTAACAGTTCATGGCGCAGTTCGCACACCTGTAGGTGATGTGTTTTCCCTTCGTAGATGCTTTAATATCCTCATCAGAGACGTCTACATTTGGACACCATCGACAAGCTTGAACAGGGTAAGTAGAAATTGTTTGTCCTTTGTGCTTGTGTTTGTGGTCTGTATAGGAAGTGACTGAGTACGGTGGTTCAATGTTCCTTTTAGGTCCCTTGTAGTATGATGTGAATTCTCTGGGATATTCTTCTGTATTGCTCACTATTTGGCTAATCAACCTAGCTCTAGGACTCTCCGCTACCATTCTGTTCAGATCATCAGAACTTTCCGACGTAGGCCTCCTAAATTCACTTCCGTAATTCTCCATCATCTGTTTAAATCGTCTCGGCCGATTAGCAGCAAATTTTATTTGCTTTTGAGTCATCTTCTGTGTTTAGAAATTGACTTGAATTTATTTACGTAACCATCTTCTTTGAAACGTCAATCAAATTTAGTGTAAAGAGTTATTGAAACAAAAAGTTTGCTCACTTGGAATATTGTCCAAACAGAATGTTATCCGGACGAGTTATAAAACAGCTGAGGCGGAAACACCTAGTTGATCGCAAACCACTTCAATTCATATCCTCGTGACAATAAAGCATTGAGTAACACTCCTTACAAACTTATTTTTACACTTGGATCGTTCGACTTCGATTGAAATGTGTACGTATCAGTGCGTTTACAGACTGCAAGGACAAATTTGTATCTATTAAAGGATCCAGTCCATTGTAATCTGGCCTCCTTGTTTCTCTCCCTCCCTCACCCCGTGAGGAGTGCCGGTGGGCAAGGGGAGTGATTGGTTCAATTTAAGCATCTTATGTCACAGAGGGATCGTGGAGACGGCAGATGCGTGCAATTGTCCAAGTCAAAGATCAGAGGAAGTGGCTGGGTGCGCACGCGCCGCGCGCCGCGCAGCTGCGTGGGCGATGTGCTGCTGAATTATTTGATGTTTGTCACATCTTTATGAGATCATTTATGACTAATCAGTAATTAGTGATCAAAAAGACGAAATGAAAAAAAGTTTTATATGATTCATCATATTTTAATAGCGTAAAAATGGTACGACAGGTTATATGATGAAATCAGCCAATACTAGTTAATTAGGTATATACTTAGGGTTTATGGTCACTTCGCGAATACGCTGTTACTTTTTATCTTACTCACACAGTTTTTTTTAAACGTAACTAACACTAAGAATAATTCCTGTATCATAGGTGCGTTTACAAACACGAAATTAACCTAACCTGTTCACCTGTTGGAACTCTGTACTCTCTGCCTACCCCGCAAGGGATCTGGCGTGAGGTTATAGATAGATAGATAGATAGAAATTCACATACACGAACATTCAGACCGAAACGAACATTTGTGGGTAACAGAAAGATTTGTCTCTTGCGGGAATCGAACCCGCGATTACTCGATCTAGTGGGAGGAGCGGCTTAAGCTCTTTACCTCTGGCCGAAACTGTCCGCTGTTATATTGAGTTATATCAGAGCTAGGTCCAGTTGAAAATCACGTTACTCGCGCGTCTTGCGCCAACCATATGGACTATTAGCAGCTTATCATTTGAGTCGCTACTTATTTATGATTGCCTGGTACACTGATTGCTGAAGTTAAACATCGGGCGCGGTCAGTATTTATTTGGATGGGTTTGGATTTTGGGTGGTGATCAATTGGAAACACCTTTTGAAACTTATCCGCATGATGGATTCAAATGGAGGAAAATGCACTAGAATCCATTAATAGAGCAATATTATGAATCCAAGTGGACGTCGCGTTTTTACTTTACTTCTTTGTTTTGTTTATATTCTTATGTTTCATAAGAAAGTACCAGGCAATCATAAAGCTATAGCGATCAAAATTATGACCCATCTCTATGTATGTGTTCATACATAGATCCAACAACAAAAAGAAGAGACAGCAATAAAACATACATCAACCACACGGTGGGCTGTAATTAAAATTACTCCGCGATAAACATAAGGGGGGAATAAAAATGTTTATGGACCATAAAATAAGTTATGTGTCCATTCTAGATAGTTGGGCAGCTTCTAAAACAATTAGAGTTTATGTCTATCGACCCCAGAAGCCTGTTACAAAGGCACAAATATCATAACGAGATGTTATAATCTAGCTGTCGGAACACTCAACTTGTAACAAGGTCAGAAGGAACAAATCCCGACCCGCATCACATGGCTTTTCAAAACCTATGTTCATTCTATAAATTTTCAAAATACGTACGTAATATAAATGATGTTACTTAAAAAAACTTTGCCCCACACTAGAACTTACTTGCGTTTATATAAATATCTAGACTGATTCACATTTTTATGGGCCATACAAAGATGTATCTCGTCCGGGCATCGGACCCCTGACTAACCAACGAATAGCTATTAACTACGTTGGGATCAATGATGATGAATGTACTGTGGGTATACCTGTTCTGAAGAGTCACCTGCTTTAAGTTATATAAATAAAAAAACACCGTCACGTTTATATTCCCCAAGCGGGGGTGGCAGAGGTGTACTGCGTACACCCACTTTTGCAGACGATGTCAGGTCCCATATAATAGGGCGAGAGCCTATTGACATATACTGGGTAAAATCTCAGAATCCGGACTGACACTAGGAATTTTTACATTTATCCGACCTAGAATTTCAACCCAGGACCTCGTGATCGCAAAACGCACCATTCGCCACTAGTTTAACGAGACAGTCATATACATTGCAGATTTTCTAAATGATGTGTCTGTATTAAGTTTCATAAAAATATCAAAGCAAATATAAATTGTTATTTCCGGATGAGTTGTATCAAGCGCTCTTCGGCGCTATGGGATCTTTTATACTGAATTAACCTATACTTATGCATCAATTTTCAACAAGTGTTGTTTAAATAACCAAATAAAAAATATTCTGATTAAGTAACTATTTAAATCATTTCTAATGCAATTGATAAATTTATTTTATTACGCCATTCTTTTAATCTATCAGCCTTATGTAATACCACTTCAATTTCAATCAACGTGATAATCGTAATATCCCAATCTTTCTACACCCAAAAACTAGTTATTAACACTTAAAACTGACCGTTCCCATCACACCATCACTCCTAATTGAACATATTTTGAAACACATAAATAACAGTCTAACGCATGATAGTAGTAATTTACGGCCCCGTAACATTAACTCTGCACTTAAAATCGCAAAATAATTTATAACACGATAGTCACCTCCGATAACGGACAATAAAAACTTTATTACTTTTAAAAACACAATAAAATGTTTTTGACCAAACAAAGCTTTCTAGTGTAAATAAAAGTTTTCCAAAACAGTGGGAACGCAATGATTTTGAAACTTGTGTACTGCCATTAAAAACTGTTATGGGCGCCATCAATTTCGTGCTGTCTCCGTAGTTTTAGTGTGCGCTTTTAATTTTTGACGTTTACAGCTGTAGGTGCCAGGTGTTGGGTTTTATGCAGGGGGAGTAAGGCTTAGTTTGGTTTGGAAGTTATTCTGTTACGATTTTAATTCGGTTTTTGATAATGATGTTGGAAGACTGTAAGCAGAGTGTCCGCATAATTGCATTCAAGTAACTCCCAAGTGATTAAAGTCAAATAAACCATTTTCATGCTCACTTAGGTACAATGTTATTTTTTTGTGTTCTATATCGCTGCTGTACCATTTACTTTAACATCTTTTGAAGTTTACACTCAATGGAGTGTAAAATTCATAACTTTAACGTTGTCAATATAGTAATAACATAAATAAAGTAAATGAACTTTGTTGATAACAAGATACAGGCGTCTTCTTATATCTTCTTGTGGATAGAGGTCTACCTAGCGTTAGAGTTGCCAAGCCACTAGAAGACCTCCATATTTGTTTAACTACTGCAGTCTAGTGACAATAGGCGCCTAGTGTTGGTCAAAGTCTGCTACACGAAGGCCGCCGCCCTTTTGCTGTGTGAGTTTTCTACCATCCCAACTGGCATACCATGCCGTGCTTGGAGACGACTGTCATCTAGCATCTGCCATCTGGCATACTGATAAAGGATTACGGCACGGTTTAACCAGCCATACCACTGTCAATTTTACCATTACAATTCAACCATTGCAAACGGCTGTGATAGCTGAAATATTATTTACTGAGTTCTTAGATTTACGCGAATATTACACATGAAATAAAACTACTTTTTGTGCTTCCATCGTCTTGGGATCCAGTAATTAATATAATCAAATCTAAAACCAAGCATAACACTGCAAGACCTCAAGACACCGTGAGCTCATTCTGCGTAGATCGGACCAACAAAAACAAAAATAATTAAGAAGTTTGAGGGTACCCCGGAACAACTATGCCTTTTGGACGACTAACACCTCAGTCCTTCCCGTGACCATGGGTGCTGCAAAGCACTCGAAACGTCGGGAACTTAAAAATCAAAATAAACCGCGATAAAATCCGAAAAAAATAGTTTTATTTCATGAAATATTATTACCGGTAATGAGCAGACTACAAAGAACATTCTTTCCATACAAGAGTCTTTGAGCAGCTATAAATCGAATTACCGGCGCTGGCGATAAGTAGACACCCTATGCAGCGAATGAGCACTACATAGCTCCTACATCATTGGTCCGCTAGTAAAATTGATATAGAGCGGAACCACGTAGCGTTAACTGCGCTCACCACACTACCACATTACGCTATAATAAACAAAGTATACACCGTACATAAAAATTATCATTATTTATTAATACGTAGAGTAACTTAATTTTTTTAGAGGTTAGTTTCTGCCCGCGACTTCGTCCGTATTGGCTTTAGACAGGAACCTAACATTTTTCGGGATAAAAGTATCCTATGTGTTAATCCAGGTAATAAGCCGTCTGTGAGCCAAATGTTATTCAAATCCGTTCAGCAGTTTTTGCATGATTGCATGATGTGTCTAAACAACAAAACTTTAACGTTTATAATATTAGTAGGATGTTTTCGGTGCTAGTTGGTTAGAGTGCCTCGTTGTTCTAAAAATCCCAAATGTCTGAGCCGGAATTTCAAAATTTGATCATAGACAAGCCAATCTTCGTCACACTTCTATTAAAAAAATTCGTAAGCCCCTTTACGTTACTCTGTGGCCATACTAGAAATTATTTCTGTGTCGTCAATGACCGAAACAGACATTTATAGGCCACAAAAAGGTTTGTCCTAGACGGGATCGAACCCGTGATCTGTCCATTCAGCGGAGCAGCCTACCCTCTAACCACAAGAAGTAACAGTCGTCAGTCACCTGTTATGGTGTTTAAAGTAACATAATCAAAAAAGATTTATATATGTAGATACCTACCTATCATCAACAGATCTAAACATAAATACATCAATATTTTTAGTTAATCATTTTTATAAAATATGATATTTCCATCAAGCACCTGTTGACACACCTACCGACAGAGGTGGACAGAGGGGAGCACTGAAGAATTGATGGCGCGGCATTTTGGACCCCCGCCGGCAGCCACGGGTTCGAATGACATGTGTCATACACGTAGAGATATAACCACGTGCAAATTTCAAATGACGCACCGTAACGCCTGTATGCCCGAAGAAGGGGTGGCAGAGGCGCATTACGTACACCTACTTTTCGTCGACGTTGATAATTCCCAATATAATATATTATATTGGGCGCAATGCCAGACTGCTTTCAGATACTGGGATTTTTTTTAGAAAAAAATAGTTACCTATTTAGCTATCGGAAAAATCCCAGTAGCAGTCGGCTCGTCCTCTATTACATTAGAACGTCGCAAAATGTTCGTATATACAGTATATCTCTGCCATTTCTACTCGGAGAATGTAGATAAAATCATCGTAGGCCTGTTCCAAGACACGCCACTGAGCCCAGTCCTCGATTCTTATCTTCCAACATAGATAAAATATCTCGAGGAAATTGGAATGTAAATGAAATTGGGTGTACAATATACGAGTACCCCTTTGCCTTTCCAAGCAAAAACGGGCTTCAAAAGTAAATTCTCATACAGTCTACATAAGCTCTGCTCTATCTATCTCTACCATTACGCCAGATCCTTTACCTTGGCCTCAGCTAGGGGTAGAAGTAGGTACATAACCTCTTACTCTCATAAAACATTGCCCAAGGGCAAGCTACCGTTAAATTTTTAAATGAAGCTGTTCGTCAGCGGCGCGCGCGCACCTGTTGACGAGTCCCGCGCGGGGCCGCGATGTAATTGATGAGCGGGACTTATGGACCCCCGCCGGCACCCCAGGGTTACACCTTCAGTACACCCCAAAACATGAACTTATAGCGGTGAATTACATTATGATACTCATAATACATTAATTATATTATACGAATTTCACGATTCTTGGATGGCGACAATGTAAAGTACCATTGTAATAGGGAGCGAACTGATTACCATTCTGTTAGGCAGAATAGTAGAGTCAGTCTGCTACTAAAGATTTTCTAATAGAAAAACATTAACCACGGTTTGTCCGATCCAGGATTTGAGATTAAGACGCTATCTCTAGAAGCACTACAGCCACTAGACTAACAGTTGTGTACCATAAGATTAGCATGTCTACCTGAATTATGCAAAAATCTTTCAACAACATACCCAGTAAGAGTTTTAAATTGGGTTTAGTTATGATATTTTAAACTCAATTTTTTTAAATCTCTAATTGGACTTTGTTTCATAACGGCTTGGGCCAGAAGCCACTATCATATAAGGCCACTTCGGTCACTATCATATCTAGTAGTCGATACCTGCACGAGACCAATTTGAGCCTGGGTATTTGTGTATGTAAATATAATGTGTATTTAAACCCACAAGGGTTATTGCACGACTGCCATCAACTCGTATAATTAACCCCCCAACCGCTCATCTCTTGTACCACGACATTAGGCCCACATACCGCGGGGCGCGTCTCTGCTTGCCAAAATAAAACATTAATACAACAACACTAACATAAGCCTACACCTGCCTTAATAAGCAAAAAACAACTTAATATCTATACTGTAACCGCAGCCTATCGTGGCCTCATAATTAACAAGATTAAAGAAATATTTTTTATAAAATATTTCTTTTATAAAATATTCCTGTTTGATTGTTGGAACCCATCTTAAAAAAAAAGGTATTATAGGGGCAAAATCTGCTCGTATCCCTGGGTAATGCTGAACAAGCAGCACCAGGTGGTAGGCTACGGCCTTGTCTGGTCAACACCCTTCCAGCAAACTCATACTGCCAAGCGACCCAGTCGTGTTCCAACAAATTGCGCGGAGTTGCCTCACAAGTTTTAACCTGATAATACTGGAACTTCAACTTCCGTCTCCTTAGCAAGCCTATTTAAAGGCTAAAGAAGGGACTATTACTGAGTCAGTGAGCTACATCTTTCGCCCCATCGTCACTTTTCATCACGTGAAATAGGAATCAATCGCTGACAGGTCTTGAATAATATTTTTAAAATACCTTATTAAAAACAAACCTTTATAGTAAAAACACAACGAAGATATCTTGCTCAGTTAAGGAGTTCCTATGACTTCCTTCCGGCTCCATTACCAGACCCTGGACACCATCCGAGTATAAAAAGTACCTGTCAAGACAAATTCAACTAACTCAAACACGGCGGAGTTATATTGAGTAGTTGGGTGGTTCCGTTAGCCATCTTTTGGTTTTATCATCAGACTCTAAACATTATCTGGTTGTATAGCAATTTTGAATACCAATCTAACAAACTTAAGCATGAGGGAGTTACGATGTATATTTCACCTGTTCCTATGGCCACCTTCCGACTCCATGATCAGACCAGCTCCATATTATTGCATTGTTACCGAATTTTTTTGTATTTATTTATTTTAATTCTTTATTGTACACATATATGTACAAACAACAGTTGAACGGAAAGTTTATGTACAAAGGCGAGCTTAACTCAATATTGGGTTTTCTTCCAGCAAACCTTAGAGCGATAGAGAGATGAAAATAGAGTAGAGGATAGCAACAAGTGTACCTACAGTAGAAATAAATATAATGTCCTAAACTAACCATACATATTATACAAAATATTACAATAACACAAAAATCTAACTAAATAGTACTAATTATACATACATACATAAATATCTATCTATCTATCTATATCATCACGCCAGATGCCTTACGGGGTAGGCAGAGAGTACAGTGTTCCAACAGGAAATGTTCTTTAGTTCTCTTCTTGTAGGCGTCCAGTGAGATGCTATTGCGGATGAAATGCGGGAGTGAGTTCCACAAGTGCACCGCGTAGACAGTAAAAGAACCATTACATACTTTACATTCGTATTCCAAATTTCAGCTCCATCAGATAACTGCAAGGTCTTAAAAAAGGATAACAAAATTTGAACTGGAAAGACAAACAGACAGACCTACGAACATTGCAATTTATATAAAAGTTTGTAAAAAGAGTAGTGACTCCCACGAGGATGACCGCCGAGATGGCTGCTCTAGCAGTCATACTCGAGAGCGAGTACTGCTAGTAGAGACTGATACACCCTTTACATTGCCCTTCTACACTATCTACACTAATATTATAAAGAAGAAAGATTAGTATTGTTGTATGTTTGTAACGAATAAACTTAAAAACTACTGGACCGATTTCAAAAATTCTTTGGTATTAACATAGGCTATATAACATAGACCTGGTAGGTGGCGCTGTTATTGACCGGGTACGAAGGGGGAACTGCTAGGTATAAATATAATCATTAGTTTCATGTCTGGGGAATAATTTGTAACGAATAATGTGCTTTGCGATTACGAGGTCCTGGGTTCTAATCCTAGTAGACCGAAACATTCCCAGTATCAGTCCGGAGTCTAGAATTGTACCCGGACCTAACATAGTCGGAGAAAAGTGGGTGTACACAGTACATCTCTGCCACCCCCGCTTGGGGGATATAGGCGTGACAGTGTATAATTTGTAACCTGAAAATTTTATATATACAAACATGATAAATTATCTGTGTGGGTACGGATCAATAATACAGTCTCCCCACCGCATGCTGGACTAACAGCAGGTCGTAAGAGGTGACCAAATCCAGCAACAAATACCGCAAGCGGTAGTTCAAGCGAGGCAGTACTCTGGTGCCACACCGGAAAAGGGCTCGCTTGGGCTGAGTGCTGCCGGAAGCAGGGCACCACTCTCTGGAATGGCGATACACATGGCATCTGAAGGCCTAGTTAGTTGGGTTACTGCTAGGAGATCATAACCCACAGGTGCCGTAACAGGTGCCTAAGGGGCTTGTAAGACGAGAGTATGGGCAGCAGCGTCCTCTTAATACTTACTAACGCTATACTGCGATCGCCAACCCGCCTGCCAAGCGTGGCGATTATGGCATCATCCTCCTAATGATTTCCACAAATATTAAACGGCCCCCAGTCCCCGGCGGCCCCGGAAGAGGCATGACTACCGACAACGACGACCATTCGCCCTGGCAACAACGCACACTGCGAACTGACTGAGTTAGAGGAAGCATTGAGCAAGTTACACTGGGATATCATAGGATTATCTGAAGTCCGAAAAGAAGGTGAGGACTCGATAACACTTAAATCCGGTAACTTGCTCTATTTACGGGAGGGCGACCAGCAGTCTCAGGGTGGTGTCGGGTTTATAGTCCACAGGTCTCTCGTGAACAACGTTGTCAAGATCGACAGTGTATCGACCAGGGTAGCGTACCTGATATCCAAAATGACCGAAAGGTATTCACTGAAAATTATACAGGTATACGCACTGACTTCGTCACACCCCGACGATGAGGTAGAGGTTATGTATGAGGATATATCTAGAGCCATACATACCTCTAAAACTCACTACACCATTGTCATGGGGGACTTTAACGCAATACTGGGCAGACGAGGCGACGATGAGCTGAGAGTGGGAACCTTTCGTACTGGACAACGGAATCCCCGGGGTCAAATGCTGGCCGGAGGGAGGGACTCTTTATGATGAACTCCTTTTTCCAGAAGCGGGAACACCGTAAATGGACCTGGGTGAGCCCCGACGGTGTTACAAGAAACGAGATAGACTTCATCATGTCGACGAGGCGGTACATATTCAATGATGTCTCTGTGATCAACGCAGTTAAAACTGGAAGTGATCACCGACTCGTAAGAGGCACATTGAATATCAAATTCAAGCTTGAAAGGTCTAGACTGATGAAGTCTACACTCCGTCCAGCACCTGTCCAGATTCAGGAGCCCGATAGCCTTCAGCTCGAACTGCAGAATCGTTTCGAAGGTCTAGGTGAGTGCATAAACGTGGACGATTATAGCAACAGGGTAATGGAAACGGTCGATACGGTCGGGCACAAGTTCTTAAAAACCCACCGTCCAAAAAGAACCAAAAAGGTCTCAGGCGTTACCCTCAAGCTTATGGAGGAAAGACGCAGGATTATCCTGCAATCTCCAGAAGAAGTTTGCGAATGCCAGCGGCTCAATAGGCAGATCTCTAAGTCTCTGACTCGCGATGTACGCGAGTATAATACTGACAAAATAAGAGAGACTATCGAGCGCAACAAAGGCCCTAAAGTGTTTGCAAGAGATCTGTCTATCGGACAGAGCCGGTTGAGTAAGCTAAAGATCGGAGGCGGAATTCGGTATCATAGACCACATTCATACGCTGTGACAGGTCATACAGAAGACTGAAGAGTACAACCTGCCACTATGCTTAGCGTTTGTGGATTATGAGAAGGCCTTCGATTCGATCGAGACTTGGGCTGCACTACAGTCTCTCCAGCGGTGCCAAGTAGACTACCGGTATATCGAGGTGCTGAAGAGTTTGTACGAAAACGCTACTATGTCAGTCCGCCTTCAGGACCAGAGCTCGAAACCTATTCAACTGCAGCGTGAGATAGGGAGACGTTATATCCCCGAAACTATTCTCCGCCGCGCTGGAAGGTGTCTTCAAGCTTCTGGACTGGAGAGGACTAGGTATCAACATCAACGGCGAGTACATCTCTCACCTTCAATTTTCCGATGATATCGTGCTCATGGCTGATACCCTGGAAGACCTCAGTACCATGCTCGACGACCTTAATAGAGTCTCTCAACAAGTAGGCTTTAAAATGAACATGGACAAGACGAAGATCATGTCAAACGTCCATGTAGTACCAACTTCTATAAAGGTAGGAGACTCTACGCTCGAAGTTGTTGACGATTATATATACCTGGGACAAAGAATCCAACTAGGTAGGTCCAAAATCGTCGAATCCAGCTCGGCTGGGCGGCGTTCGGGAAACTACGTAACATCTTCTCGTCTAAAATTCCGCAGTGTCTCAAGACAAAAGTCTTTGACTAGTGCGTGTTGCCAGTGATGACTTACGGCACTGAGACATGGTCACTTATGATGGGTGGGCCTCATAAGAAGGTTCAAGGTCACCCCAAAGGTGATGGAGAGAGCTATACTCGGAGTTACGCTGCGGGATCGAATCAGAAACGAGGAGATCAGCAGGAGGACCAAAATCACTGACATAGCACTCAGAATTGGCAGTGGGCGGGGCACATCGCTCGTAGAACTGACGGCCGTTGGGGCAGAAAGGTTCTCGAATGGCGACCACGTACCGGAAGACGTGGAGTGGGTAGGCCCCCTACAAGATGGACCGGTGACCTGGAGAAGGTCGCGGGTAGAAGTTGGATGCGTACAGCACAAAGCCGGTCGTTGTGGCGGTCTTTAGGGGAGGCCTTGGTCCTGCAGTGGACGTCTTTCGGCTGAAGAAGAAACATGTTAAAAAAAAGGCAAACCTACAAAGTTTTTCGTCAGATCTTCTCAATGGATGCTGCGTTTTGATTCGGTGTTAAATAGTATGTATAATAGCATGAACATTTGACGGACGATTAAGCGCAGTGGTTAAGAGCTTAAGCCGCTCCGCCCACTGTGTCTAACAGTTGCGGGTTCGATTCCCGCACGTGACAAATCTTTATATGATCCACAATTATTTGTTCCGGTCTAGTTATTTGTGTATGTGAATTTTCATATTTGTAAACGCACCCACGATACAGGAATAGAGCCTAATGTGCCCCTTGTCCTCCTAATGTGTAAAGGTAGCCCCTTTAAAAACAGAAACAAAAAAATATGCAAAATTAACAATTTCTTAGTGCTTCCGTAGAATTGATTAAAGAGTTCATTTCATTGATTTGATGATATCATGAAATTAAGTAGGTGTAAAGTGTTAGTGTACTATGCCGATTTCTCGTCTCATTTACGACTTTAAGATCTTTTTGCCAAAATACTCTCGTAAAGGTTGACTTTTTATTGGTTTATTGACCACATCGGACTGTAAAACTTGATATATATACGTAGTTATTTAAATTAGAATAGAATAATATTAGCCCTGTTAAGAAACTGTCCCACTGTTGGGCATGGGCCTCCTCTCAAACTGAGAGGGTTTAGGCCATAGTCCACCACGCTGGCCCAGTGCGGGTTGGCGAACTTCACACACCTTCGAGAAACTCTTAGGCATGCAGGTTTCCTCACGATGTTTTCCTTCACCGTTAAAGCAAGTGATAATTAATTTTTAATACGCACATGCTTTCGAAAAGACAGAGGTGCGTGCCTGGGTTTGAACCCGAGACCTTTGACTTTGCAGTCCAACGGTCTAACCACTAGGCTATCACTGCTTATTTTTTAGAAATTACTTAATTATCTTATATTAAAAGTGGTTTATTATTGCATGCCGTGATTGCCTATAAATAAGACAATTAATTTAAGTTTTCATTTATTAAGTTTTCAAGTATTGTTATCATGTTGGTGATCCTGAATAAATAAAATATTATTTAATTATAGAAATAAAAAATATCTGTCTGAAGCAGGAATCTCAAAGCTTTAAAATTGGCGAATTTGTTTCAGATGAACCATGGCAGTCGAGGCGTCTGAAAAAGCATATCAGGAAATCTTGTTTGCATTATATCCTAATTTAGTCACAATATATACTACTTATGATACTGTCACGCCTATATTACCCAAGCGGGGTTGACAGAGGAATACAGTGTACACCCACATTTCGCCAGCAGTTTTAGATTAGGTGAGACTCTTTTGATAGAAAAACCAAACAAAAAACACTTTGTCTGATCTAGGCTTCGTATCCAGGAGCTCGAGATTGCCGTACGCGTGATAAGGCGAACGGCGTGGTCACTTGTGCATACAAAATTATGCCAACTGGTTAGTTAATAGGATTTAGATTTAGTATAGTCGTCATATATTTTACCGTAAAATCGTACATATTTAGAAGTACTCCGAACAACCAATCTAGAACTCCATTTTCCTTCTACAACACCTCAATTACCGCCCAATTGAACATTTTCACACAATTTCTCCGCATTTACAACAATATTAAACACCGCGCCACAGAGTTCATACATATACGAACAAAAAAGAACGTAAACCAATTATCCACTTCTAAACTAACGACTACAATGTCTAATGACTTACAATACCATTCTATCGCCGTAGAGGGGTGGGCAGAAACAAAATTACCGGTACAAAAGACTCGCGGGCCTCTCTACGGGGCGCCTGTTACCGCTCCAACTCAACAAAACAGACAAAAATCTCAACTTTCAACTCTAAACTAACTTACATAAGGTTCTATAACCCGCATTTCGTATGTATGTGATTTGTATGAAGTCTTTATTACGAAAATATACATTCGTTAACAATTGTAACTTGTTTGTTAGTGTTCAGATAGGTATCGGGGTCATTTGTGCCCGGCCGGCGCGCGAGGGGTTCGGAATTCGTTTCGGTATTAAAACACGTCAACGCAGGAATTATGTCTTATGTATTTTTAGTATTTTTTTTGGATACGGAAATAATTCGTATTAGGGCTCTTTAGTCAACCTAACCCGTTGCAAAGTAGACCCATGGGACGAATTGGGTAATTCTTATCTAATGATAAAAATGTTTTATGACAACAGCTTTGTCAAGTGTTAAAACGTAGTATAGTAGCGGGTTTGATCCCCGCACTGGATAAAAATCTTTGTGGGTCCTACAAACATTTGTTTTGATCGGGATGTTTGTGCATGCGTTATGTATATTTGTAAACGCACTTACGGCACAGGAATAATTCCAAGTTTGGACAGCAAGTTCTTTTTTAAATGCTCGGCCTATAATTTAGGTTACAGATTCAAATCCCAGCTCATACTTCTATTTTATTTGTCACTTGCTATCGGTAAAAGAAAACATTGTTACGACACCTAAATATCCAAGAGAACCTAACTTATCAACAGACATATGAAATGATGTGTCTAAAAGTGACAGGTTCGCGCCCTTGTTATATTGTTAATTAGTCTAAATGGTGTATATTCTTATTTTTATTCCATTCGAATTAGTTAAATTTATTTATTTATTTATTTAAATAATTCAAATTAAGCACATACATATAAAAAAATGATTAAGCACATACAGCTACCCAAAATGATATTCATATTTGCATAACATCAAGTAATGGCACTAGAAACTGAACAAACAAAAGGAAAAAAAAAAAAAAAATTTTTTTTTTTTTCTTTTGCTATTATTCAGTACCAAGAATGGTCTATGAAAATGTTGTAAATTCGTGTTATGATAAGCATAATACTAAGAAGAATATCATTAAGATGGTTGTTGGGTAAATCACTGACTCATTTCATAACTGAAATGGTGTTGCGCCCATATACATTTCATACATTTTATAATTCAGCGTTACCTTGTGCAACAATTAATAATTACAAAACAAAAAATAGAAGTTATGATGCAAGGTGATTATACATGAATTGTTTTAGTTGAAAAATGTTTATGGTTGTTTGATTCAAATTCTACTGACCTCCGTACTAGCGGGTGCTGTATCACGGTAGATCAGGTGTCCTCATCCTCAAAAACCAGTAGTTTTTCACAGGTAGCAAGTATACTTATCACCATTATTTGAATAAACTAATCACTCGTCATACACTAGCTATAAAATTAACTTTGGATATTATTAAGTAATAACTATAAAAGACGGTAGTACAAAAAAAATACACAGTATAAGTAAAAAGGTTAGACAAAAATTGTTTGTCGTGGTTTTTTTTTTTTTTTTATAAAATATAAATAAGTAGATAAGTTTTTAACTAATGTTAGTGCAATGTATTTATGTGAAGTGTGACTGTGTTAACATGTGTGAGTATGTATGCGATGGAGTAGTTGAGTGTGTATGGAGCATTTATAATTGTAAATGTTTATGTTGACTTTATCAGTCCATGTAATGAGACGATTACATGTAGTGTGCGCGTAGTTAAATGTGTCAATGTATAGTACGTGACTTTAGAGTTACGTCTTTTTAGGATGAGTGTGGGTTCACTTGTGTGAGGAGCTACGCTAGGAGTTTATTGTCAAAAGTTCCTCTGTAGCATCGTAATTTAACTGATAGAGAAACCTTTCAATAGCATCTTTGCAAGAGTACGTAGTTAGATTTCGAAGTTTCACTGTTTTAGATATTTTATTGTATATATGTGGCCCAAGAAAAGGGATAAATCTATTTGAAAATGATTTTTTTTGTGTAGGAATTGAGTATACAATATCACATCTCCGCTTTGATAGAAAATTTGGGCATTTTTTGTGTTGCAATAGTACAGTATTTTTTATGAATAATTGGCGCACCGTTAGTAGTGACAATTGATTGTATAGTAAATGAGTCGGATATATGTATCTCTTGAAGTTCATGACTTTTAAGAGCGCGCGCTGCGCTCTTTCTAAAGTTATAAGAGAAGATTTGTAAGTGCCCCCCCAGGTTGTGATACAGTATGTTAGTACTGATTGACAGAGGCCAAAGTACACCGATCTTAATAATTTAGGTTGGCAAATATTACGTAAGTTTTTAAATATATATATCATTTTTCTGGTACGCGAAGCCAGGGAGGTTATATGATCATTCCAAGTCAAATTCTGGTCTACCGTCAAACCTAAGTATTTAATTGTTGTTACTTTAGACAAGCTATGACAGGCGCATCTCTGAGATGCTTTACATGTATGGAATCTGATATTTATGGAATCTAGCGGAGGTTGAGTATTATTTCTAATGCTGAAAGCTAGGTATTTAGTTTTTTGGGCATTCAGTGTAAGGAGATTATTATCCAACCATGATGCTACAAGAGAAAATCCGTCATTAGCAATTTCGTTGACCTCGTTCCATGTTCTTTCCCTAAAGAGAAGTACGGTGTCATCTGCAAATGTAATAATCCGGCCATGTGTCATTTGGAGGTTGCATAGATCATTTATATAGACCAAGAATAGCGTGGGACCCAGTATACTGCCCTGGGGTACGCCGAAATGGATACTAGCTTGTTGACTTGTGTAACCAGCCACTCTAGTGCATTGAGTTCTATTTGACAGGTAGTCCGTGAATAATTTGAGTGGTACCCCCGAATTCCGATGTTCTCCATCTTTTTTAGTAGTAAAGGGACAGACACAGTGTCGAACGCTTTGGCCAGATCCAAAAATATCCCAATAACTTTGTCACCCTGGTCCAAGCTTTCAACAATAAAATTAGTAAGCTTTTCTACAGCATTTTCGGTGGATTTTTTTTCTCTGAACCCGAATTGGTTGTCTGAAATAATATTATTAGCCTCCAAGTATTTTTTTAATCTAGAATTAATAATGCGTTCAATTATTTTAGACAGCGATGGCAGCAGTGAAATAGGTCTGTAATTTGAAACATTATCTCTATCACTACTTTTGTGAATAGGAATTATTATTGACTTTTTTAGCGCTACTGGAAATATACCAAAATTAAAACATGAGTTACATATTTTAGTTATGGGGTACAAAAAGTTGTCAATGCCTAATTTTAATAAAGTAGACGGTATTCCATCTAAGCCAATGGCGTTCGATGGATTCAAATTAATTATGGTTTGTTTGACCTCTACTTCATCTGTAGGTAATAAGACAAACGAATTCAGTGGTGCATTATTTAAATTAATTTCCTTGACTCGGTCGTTTTCTGTAGCTTGTATTCTAGAAAGTATAGAATTAGCCAGTACAGTTCCTACGTTTGCAAAGTGATTGTTGACAAAGTTTATAGAGTCTTCTGTACTGTTTTTTAGTAACAATAATTCATCACAGTCTTTTACTTTGTTACTTAGGTTACATGTATCTTTCACCAACTGCCATTGCTTTCTTAGGTTATTTTTGTAAAGTTGTAATTGTGATCTTAAGTAGTCATTTTTAAGTTTCTTTAAAATGTTATTGCATGTGTTACGGTACCTAGTGTAGGTGAGTTTTAGCGATACATTTCCGGGATTCCTTCTCAGCTTTTGATGTAAACGGTCTCTGTTCCGCATGCACCGGCAAAGTCCAGGTGTAATCCACGGTTTAATATTACGTTTTCTGTGTGATAATTTCCGTGTAAAAGTGTGTTTATTTATATATTCATTGACGATTGATAAGAATTTATTGGTCATTACATTGGGATCGTCAGTATCTAATATTATTTGCCGATCTATTAGTTTTAAATCATTTATAACCTTATTATAATTAATTTTTGTAAAAGCTTTATTCCTTATTCCTTCATTCTTAGATTTATAAGATAATGATAACATCACCGAATAATGATCAGTTAATGTTGTATGGCAAACAATAGTTTTATTAGAGTTAGTCGTTTTTAAGAAACAATGATCTAGACAGCTCGCAATTAGTCCGTGTGAAGCAAGAAGATCCATATATTTTGTTGATTTAACGTCATTAATGTCTGCAATATTTATGTTTATGTCTCCTATCAAGCAAATATTTCGAAATGATTTATATGTATGGAGTATATTATCTAAAGACAACAGAAAAACGTCTATATTTTTAAACGTAGGTGGTCTGTAAATAGATATAATTGCCATATCATTTTTAATAGTAGTGGCTAGACAATTTAATTCATCTTCAGCTTTTGTTGGTTCTGTCACTTTAACTTTTATGCCATCCCTAACGTAAATAACTACGCCATCATTTTGGTTTATCTGGTTTTTTGTTGAGAATACCTGATATGAAGTTATTTCTGGTAATGTGGTATTAGATGTGAGCCAACATTCGGTTAGAACAATAAAGTCAAATACCATACCTAACCTACTCATCAAGACCTGCAGTTCATCAAAATTGCGATTCAAACTCCTTATGTTTTGGCTAAGTATTTTATAGTTGTTGTTGTTATGAAATATATTTTTACAGTGTTCTGGAATGTCTACGTCATATGCATTACCTACATTGATACTAAGATCAATGTCGGCAGATAAGTTAATTACTTCAACCATAGTTTTTGTGATATGTTAAAGGTACCTTATGTAACATTATAATTGCACAACGCAGATAATCCTGAACACTGTTAACCTTCGCAAATAACCGTGTGTAGCATTTCTCACTGATGTAAGTTGAATGCATAGTAGAAGTGATTTTGTGTAAGTGTGTGTGTGGTAAGTGTGTATGTAGGTAGTATATGTGTATGTTAGTTACTAAATTATTAATATAAATGTTAAATAATAAGAAATTAGTACCAAATATAATATGCTCCGAAATGACTAAGAAATGTAACAAGCTCACTAAAAATACCTGACTTAAAACCAATAACAAAAAATAAAATAAACGTAAATTATCAACGAACTGCTTGGAATTTAGTCATTCTGCGGATCTATAGAAGGCTTGTATTTCTTCTAAAGTTTTCGGTGAGACTGCGGGTCCATTGTCTTCTTTTCGGAGAAGTACTTTCCCTTTAGATATCCAGCAATGTTTAAATAGGCCATCCTTTTTTAATTTGCGAGCGGCAAAGAATATTTTTTTTGTATTCTGGGTTAAGTAGTCAGACACATATATAGGAATGTTACTGCATTCGTTATCCAACATATTCATAGTTATCTTACCTTCCTTAGTTGAATTAAATCTCTTTACTGCTTTTATGATTTTAATTTTTTGCTCGGTGTCTTTATACTCTCCAATAATTGTGTTATTAGTTCCTCTTTTTATTTTATAAGCTTGTTTTATATCGATGTTAGTGCCGTCAAGTTCCAGGATATTATGCAATTTTTTGATTATGGTTTTAGGTTCGACCTTGGTCTCTGTTGGGATATTATTGATTTCTATCATATTCATTCTTTCCTTTTTTTGAAACTTATCCAGTTGTTCTTCTACATAGTTAAGTCTCGTTAATACTACAGCATGGTCTTTTTCCATAACTTGCACTTGTTTTTTTATTTCAATATGCTCAGAAAAGTATCTCTGTAACGTTTCCTGCAATTCGTTATTAGCAGAAATAATTTGTGCATTTTGTTTTTTCAACTCCTCCATGCTGTTATTAAGTACCTGATATCTGTTATCTTGTTCCTTTTTGAACGTTTGCAACAACTGCAATATTTCGTCATATGCATCCGAAGGGCTGGTATCAGTATTTTTTCTCTTTCTTCTAGTTACTGATGATACACTGTCATCACTGTCTGGATAGGATAAGTCAGGTCGTGAAAGAAACTGTTTACCCTTGGGAGGAGAGCGCTGCATTGTCTGATAGTTTTACGTATACTATGGTAGGCCGGTCTACTTGAACAATTGCACAGTCGCATGAAGGTACGCACAAATTAGTCTCAGCTGATACCTTCTCCTTTTGAAATGGATTCTATTGTTATAGCAATATGGTCGTTTTTTATTTATCACTGCCTTTTTATACAAGTAACGGATTACACAGCAAGCGACCGTTCTAAGCGTAAGCCGAACGAGGACTGATATATGGTATAAATATTGGGGAAAGATACATCTAGGCGACATGTAGAGGTACTAATTACCCTTTTTGGAGAAATTGAGCAACAGAACAAATCACTTTCCGATGACAACATAGACATAATTCCACGGCCGATAATAATAACTCATTAAGAAAAATGATAATAACCCAACTTTCTCTTAACAGTATTGTAATACAATAATCTATCCTAATGGAGCACAAGTTACATAGCTTAATGGCTTCATTATATAGATCTGTGGCATGCGCCCGCGCCGCTGCGCCGTGGGCCGGTACATCAGCCGGTAAATATAAATAATAAAGCAGAGTTATATCCGTAACCTACAAGCGGATAATGATGTCCGGATAAATAATTACGGACATCTCAATTTGGTGGAAGCACTCAGGGTTGGTGATTAGACAAAATTAAAAAAGAAACAGAAAACATTATTGACTGCCTCGTTGGTCTAGTGGAAAAGCGCATCGCTTTGTGATCACGAGGTCCTGGGTTCAAATCCTAGGTTGGACAAGTGTAGTTTTTCTAAAGAAAACTTCCCAGTACGAGTCCGGAGTCTCGAATTGTGCCCAGTATATGGCAATAGGCTCGCCCCCTTAATAGGGGGCACCACTTTTCGCCGACGATGGCAGGTCCCATGTAATCATGGGACCTAAAATCGTCGGCGAAAAGTGGGTGTACTCAGTACACCTCTGCCACCCCCGCTTGGGGAATATAGGCGTGACGGTGATTTTTTTTTAAACATTATTTCGGCTGTTGGGGCCGAAAGGTTCTAAGGCGACCAAGTAACTGAAGACGTGGAGTGGACAGCCACCTACAAGATGGATCAATGACTTGGTGAAGGTCGCAGGTTAAATCTGTATGCATAAGTACTACAGCACCAACCCGGTCGTGTCATGGCAATCGTTTGAGGTAGCCAATGTCCTGCAGTATGCATATGTCGGTTGATGATTGCTTTGTTTCTAAATTTCGAAAATAGTTAAATATTAGACATTTGTGATGATCCCCACACCAGGTGTAACCCGTCGCGATCTGTATTTGTTTTTGACAAAATGTTATACGTTCATTATCAAAGGTGCTCCAAATCTAAAATTGAAATTTTTAAATAAAAGGAAACAACAAAAAGAAAGCACTTGTTCTGTATATTAGCATAAAATAATGACTGAATGATTGGTGACGTACTAAGAGTCTATGTTAAAAACATTTCAAGCAATTAAACCTTCGCAAATTCATACTAACATGACCCGCAGGACTTGTTGCAGCAAGGTTCGCGAGTGGCGACCACAGATCACAAGACGTGGAGTAGGCAGGTAGGGCCCCGACAAAATGGACTGAACAAATAGGCGCGGGAAGAGATTTCATCCTTTTGTCATTGATATTTAACCCATTCGTACGAAACGTCTTGCTTTGCCGTTCATAATGGGTACTGCTTAAGAATGGAATTCGCTACCACCATCTGGGTTTCCAGAGAGGTATAACTTAAGTATCTTTAAATTCAGGGTAAATAGCCTATTATTAACTAAGCGAGCGACATTTTCGGCCTCATCATCGCTTTCCATCAGATGAGATAGTGGCCAATCGCATACCAATCCCCGATATAAAACGTGTTCATGCCAGCCCTGCGTTCAATATGTGATCACGCTGCGCGCGCGCCTAATCACGATCTATAGCCGCGACCGATCGGTACTTTTCGGCTCTCCTCGGCCGAATAAATCATTACGTATGCGAATGTCATGATCCGACTTATAATAAAAACTTAGTATTTATGATCACATACAAAATTAAAGACATAATTATTGAGTTGTTTTGGTTTGGTTCTCGTTTATTATGTGTTTTGTAATACATTGAAAGGGTCGCCAAAGACAATTTTGGCGACCATCCTGTGGTTGAATTTATGTTATTGCTAACAACATAAATTCAAACACAAATTTCAGAATGGCCCACCAACGCGCGGTGCTGAAGATTAGCCATGTATTTCATTCCAGCGCTTTAGTGGCGCGCGTTGAAAAAGCGCTCGTGCGAACGTAGGAGTACTCTCAGATTACGATTCCCGCACTATACCCGGTTAACATAAACATAACTTTTCTCAGCTAGAATCTTTAACATATTAATCATATACTTATTTATAAGATTATTAATATTATGGCTATGTATTAGGCATTATATATTACTGTGAATGTGGAAAAATTGCTAATCATTAATATCAACTATAGTATTTTTTATGAAGGAAGTAGGATTTTTTACTGTGACAGATTATACTTTATTCAATGGCAATAAGGGGCATGACCTGTTTTTATACTTATGGTGGCATGCCTTAATACCATTGAATTAAATATTAGTTTTGTTTGGCACTTAGAACTGTCACTACCCATCTTATGTGAAAAAAATATTGTGAATGTCGTTGATCGATAATTAAAAAGGCGTAAGTCCCAAACTTATGATGATGATGAAGTCCAAAACTTAATTATTTTTTAGAACCGGACATACACCGGTGTAAAATATTAACATTACCCAAGAATTGTATGACTCAAATCGTCGTAAAAAGAATAAGTAATAGACATGGGCAAGTTTGGTGCATGATAACACACACTAGTTGAAACAGTGTAACTTAAAATGCATTGCGATTCGGACGCTCGCAGCAACATAAAGCATAATAATATACAGAACATTATAGTTAATAGACTTATTAATAAACTCATAATAAACATAAAAACTTTTTGCTAATACTTTATTCACATACTCGTAAACGAAACGAGCAGAAATGTTACAGATATTTTTATGACTCTACATTAAATTTTATACATTAATAATAATAATAATATTAGCCCTGTTAAGAAACTGTCCCACTGTTGGGCACGGGCCTCCTCTCAAACTGAGAGGGTTTAGGCCATAGTCCACCACGCTGGCCCAGTGCGGGTTGGCGAACTTCACACACCTTTAAGAAACTCTTAGGCATGCAGGTTTCCTCACGATGTTTTCCTTCACCGTTAAAGCAAGTGATAAATAATTTTTTTTTTTAATACGCACATGCTTTCGAAAAGACAGAGGTGCGTGCCTGGGTTTGAACCCGAGACCTTTGACTTTGCAGTCCAACGTTCTAACCACTAGGCTATCACTGCTCTTATACATTACTAAACATTATTTTCGGTTGATTTTTTAAGTCTTAACTAATTAAATTAAGGAAACTATAATTTTAAATTTATTCTACATAATATTTACAAATATTTATCTCAACTCTTTAATATTTTATGACATCGTAAATTACACAGGGACAGCAATAAATTATAATTTACAATTGTTTATGTAACAAATTGCTTAAACAATGAGCCTGCATTGTTTGGGCGCGGCCACGGGGATTACGTTCATCGCTTTTAGTGCAGTCTCTGGCCCAAACTAGACCACTCACTGCCACTTCGTACTGAGAAAAAAGCATTCTTGTCTTTAACTTTTAAAAGGTTCCGTATAAATTATATTGTGATAAATTGTAATAAATTTTGATAATATGATCTGCTAGCATTTTGTTTACTTAATCACTGTTATGGTGTGATGATTTCTTCCTCATTTTAATTAATATTGCCACAAACTTTAAGAACGTTTTCGCTTATATAACTGAATGATGAGTACTACGGTAAATTATAGAAAAAAGAATTGCCGTTACTACAAAAAACCGTTTGATTACAAAGTATAAGCCATATCTATTTGAAATTTACAATACACGCCATCTTCAAAATGTCGCCCATGACTCTTTACTATCTATACCATTACGCCGGATCCTTTGCGGGGTAGGCAGAGCGTACAGAGTTCCAACAGGTTCTTTCCTTACATACCTCTCTGGCTCCTCCACTCTCGTAGTTCATCTCATACACGCTCGGTTACGGAGACTGTTGACTTGACTACATACAATAGAAATAAGTTTTACTTGATTTTGCATGCAGTTTTTCCAACAATACCCTACCACACACCCAGAAAGTCTTAAAATCAAAGTCTTAAACGAACACCCACAGAGTTAGTTTTGAATTATCTCTATGGATCTCTAAAACTAAAGCCAGCTACACAACCCAACAATAAAATATCTACGTTCTCTCCATATTTGTGTCCAAATTTAACAACTGTCGTATACAATCCCGCTTGTTTCCACCCCGTAGTTTTATGGTGCCTCTGAATGGTCAGACAACGACCATTTCACACAATGCCCGGCTAATTTGTTTTGGTTGTATAGAATTGGTGCATTGTTCTGAAGTTTTGTTGCGTTAATTTCAATTTTTTTTGTTCAAAATCTCCGGGGTATTTGGGAAATTGTATTGGTGGAGAATATTAGTTAAATTTCTTGAAAGTTTTGATGAAAACAAAATGTAGTTGAAAATTACTTTAATTTTTTTCAAATATTAATGCAGTTGTATTAGGTATATCAAAATCAGTAAAATAAAAAGTACCAAGTATCGTGTGGTTTGAACCATCGTAACATCACAATAGGCATTTGTTTGAATCTTGTGTCAAATCAAGATTAGTGGAGCTTAGTGCAGGTGTCGGTCATGTAATTCTGGATTTGAATCTTAGGATGGAATATTGGTGGTTTTTTTATAAAAAAAAAAATCATTAATGTCTGAAATTGCGTCCGGTAGGTATAATGGTGATTATTTCGACGCCTATTACTTACGTTAGGAGCTAACATTCGCGGCGTTATGAGTGTACACCTCTGCCACCTCAATTTGGAGAATATAGGAGTTAGGGTGCGTTTTAACATCAAATCAAATCGATTAACGTCATTTCAAGTCCACATAAACAGCGATGATAGAAAATAAAAATATAAAAGAAACTCCTTAGTGTTGCACGGCTTAAAAAAGCTATAACAATGTTGCGCAATTAAAAAAAATTCAATAAGAATATTTTTTTATGAAATCCTCTCACGTCGACACCGATGCGAGTTTATCCGTCGAAAATCGTAAAGTTTAGGAATACAGCTATAAAACGTTGAAATCTAAGAGCCACGGTTTACAGCTGCATAAATCACGGATGGGACAAAACTACATTTTTATGTGTAAATAAAGTTTTTTTTATATAACAAATCGTCTGCGCGTTCTACATCATAGTAAAGTAGACATCGAAGAAGTTTTATTCAATTAGAGGATCAAATGTTATTTTCGGATTATATTAAATAAAAGTAGATATTTTATTCCAATCATTTTATCTATTTTCATCATCATTACTAGAGAAGTTACTACAAACGAAAAATGGCGGGTAACCTGATAACCGCGGGTAGCGGGGATTCTTGCGTTTTATAGATAATGTTTTTCAAGTTGTTCGAACAGTATCTTAGCGCACATAAAGGCATATTTTTTAAATAAAACAGCATTCGAACGTGTCACGTTGCGGCTAAAGTGAACTAAAGTGTATGCATGCACTCTAACTTTTGTTACAAAAAATTAGTTGTGGTGTCATCGTTCGTAGTAGGTACTTAGGTACCTACACAACATCTCACTGTTGTCATCTAGAAATTGCGAATCATTATTTCCCGCCCCTTTCTTTTTATTTTTTCCAGTACTGGCAATCAGCAAACAAATCACAAATTCCAAATTCAATCCGTCAACTTTCGTTCGTGGAACGCACGGGTATCGCGCCATTCAACCAGCGTGTCCCGGGCAGCCATTTTGTTCTATCGCTAAACAATGATAAACACGCATTAGGAGGCATTGACAGCCACCGTGCGGACAATGCGGCCGCACCGGACAATTGAATGGAAATCATTATTTCTTGTTTTGTTTGAAATTTCTACAGGCTGTTGGGGAATTTGGCAGGCCAGAATCTTCAGTTAACGACATAAAATTTGTCCCCGCAGCGTGATGAAATTTCAAATCTTTTTTGAACACCTATGTCTCAACCTCTACTAAATTTATCGATATTTGTATAACAAATTTATCAATGAGTTGCGGTCGGCTTGGTCTACAGGTTAGATGAACCTAGAGTGCTCGGACCACTGGATCGAATAGTCGCGATTTCGATCCCCACCCGGAACAAATTATTATATTTATGCCGTTATTTAAAAAATACTATCTGTTAAGTACCTAATTACCACTGTAGTTTAGTGTCAAAGTTAGTAAAACCACAGTCCTTATATATGAAACACGCGGTTAGTATATTGTAACAATAACACTCCAAATCCACTTGACATCACCCCGTATAAACACAAGGCAACTAACGGGCACGCATCCCAATACCAAGACTAGAAAACCGCGCAGTAGCACCCACCACCCTGATGGATGGGCTTCATCTCCCGCGGAAACACTACTTAAACAAATGTACACCCACAATGAACGCCCCAGCGGGCGGCTAAAGACAATGCAGGATTGTGACAAAACTCCGCAAGAGACCAACACAAAGCTCTGCCAGATTCAAAGAAATTTACTGTTTTTAAAATAAATGGCATCGTAATTTATGTCACTGGCCGCTGCGCAACTCAATGTTGTTGATATTTTGAAAATGGAACGTCATTACAGTTTGTCAGTTATGAAAGAGCAACGTGTTTAGTTTACTTATAAATAAAAAGTATATGTTCTATTTTTGAATGTCAACATTTTGTGTTATTGAAAATTGTCGATAAAACGTCAAGCTTGTTTTCAAATAAGAAAGTGATAAACTATAATTATACACGGCATCACTAGATATTATAATACGTCGCGAAGTTGAAAGAAAGCAAAGAGTGCCAGTGAGAGTCTTCCTTCCTCCTCTTTAGGTACCTCCACTCTCATGTTAAATTTTACACATGTTCTCCGGTTTTAAAGCCTCATGCATCGCCCATAGATAAGACACGATAGATTTGATCTTGTTTTGTTATTAGTTACTTACATTAGACATGCAAAAGGCATGTAGCTAGTTATACATATCACTAAATGCGATCATTTATACAAAGCCAAACCATTTCATTATCACATAGTAATAAAAATAAATAAAAATAGTTTATTTTCTTTTTCTGCACTTAATCTACTTAAATTAACAAAAGGAACACTCCTTTTAAGCATATCAATACCTGTGTTAGGAGGCCCCGCTCTTCTGCTTAAAGATAAATTGAGATCAAGTTTTGTATAAAATTAAAGTAATTGTAATAATTTCTTATATAACAAAACTAATTAAAACGATAATTAAGTAACTTTAAGTATAAAATAACAAAACCACAACTTATACAGTATAAAGTAAGTGGGGTTAATGTGTACCTATATAATATGTTTTAGGATGTTGTTTATATTAATATTCAGATCTGTAACATTCACATGTTCTTATTAAGCAAAACTTTTAACCATGCATTGTATATTAAAACTATGATATTATGTTCAAGATATTATGTCCAACATAACCGACATCTATCATTTTTTAATCCTGATTTACTTATTTACGACACTCCTACGTAAAAAGACAACAATCAATCGAAAATATATCGAAACAAAATCATTAACATTCTCGATCGCATCACCAAAATAACAATTTGTTACTCCCACGCAACAAAACAAAAACTTGTTAATATTTTGTAAACCGAACCTCATTTCATTAATTATGTTTAGGCCATACGTCATTTATAATGTCTCAATCATTAAAAAAATACTGTTGATTGTCTATTAATGACATTTAATAGCGCATACTTGAATTAGAACCGTGTGATTTATTGTAAATTTTCTTTATTAAATGCGTTGATTAGCATAATGTATTCATTATTATATTTTATATGCTACATTTCATAATCGTATGACAGATTATAAAAAAAAACATTGATGAAACGGATCGAAGTTTTAAAATAAATAGTGGATTTAGGTTTATTTCCGAAAATTAAATAAATTGCGCAATAAGCTGGTACCAATTAATTAAATTCTTCGGAGGTCGTGAACATAAATTAAAGTTAGCTGACATGCCTGGTTTCTATTTCATTTCATACGGAAATAATATTAAATTATACAAAATACTTGTTTCGTAATAAGAATATGGTATCCATAGGTATGCTCTACCAATACCATCCTCCTTTTAACATTTTTTTAACTCCGACAATAGTTTATTAACGTCATCATCGAATACACAAAAATATGTGACAGGAAGAAAGATTGCCGTACTCTATCAATTGATCTGACAACAGAGTTAAATTCCTACGATTTGTCGCGTCATTGTGCGTCGTAAATCGGGGACAAAGCGGGAAGAAGCGTGTAATACCGCTCGTAAAACAATAAACCACCCACTGGAGGGCACAGCGCGCGCTGCGAAGCGAATGCGCTTTGTTTCGCTAAACACAAATGCATCCTAAACCATGGCGCGCTGTCAAACTAAAGCGCGCCAATTCTGACGTTTCGTGTCCTGTCGGTGGAAAATGCGAGTTTTTGAGTGACTGATTTTTAATTAATATGAATGAATTATTTCATTTCGATGCTGATCTCCTGGAGAGCAATTCATCCGCCTTTTAATAGGAGTGTCGAATTTATCATCTTCTGCCCCTTTTAGTCGTAGGTTTATTAAAATGTGTGTAAAGGTAAAGGAACTTTATAAATCAAAATGTATGTAAGTAATACGAAAACATAAACGTCATTTTAAATTAGAACCCCTATTACAATTTAGTTTAATTTTTGCCTTTTTTAGAAAAATTTGATCTACCTAAACAGAAAAATGTTTTCTATTTGGATCCGAAGCCATGTTTTAAAATAAATATTTAAACTATAAATAGTAACATTATTATTTTCTTAATCTACATTCAAATTACGTGTCCCCGACTGCGCTAATATCGCTAACTATGAAACTACAAAAGCCATGCATACTGTAACAACTACACGCAAAACCAATCTACTTTCAATCGATTTGTAAGCACAACAATATCGATAATCGATCAAATTGTTTCGATATATCTACGGAACCGGCTAATGAACTGATAGCCATCTCTATTACTTTCACAATTATAACATGTTCATAATTTTATAGTTTTAAGAGATGTTTAAAACAGTAAACTGTACCGACAATTTACTTTTTGGGAATTTGAAACTTACAAAAAGACATTTTTATTAAAAAGGGATAACGTTTTTGCTAAAAAAAAACTGTAACAGTGGTTAAGAGCTTAAGCCGCTCCGCCTACTGGACCGAGTAGTCGCGGGTTCAATTTTCGCAAGTGACAACTCTTAGTTTGACCCACAAATATTTGTTTCGGTCTGGGTGTTTGTGTATGTTATTTTCATATTTGTTAACGCACGCGCGACATAGGGATAATTCCTATTGTCGGGCTACGATTTTTTCAAAAGAAAACCAATTGAAAATTTCATCGAACACTCGGTTGGTGGAATGATAAATACACTTTCATCATTCCACTTCATTTACGTCTCTTGAGGCCTGCAGAAGGCTGACGATTTCGTCTCTTGTGGGGACCGTAACCGCAACTGTTCGATCTAGTAAGCAGAGTACTCCTAGGAGTAACCAAGCCATCGTGGAGTTTTCTCTTCCCCCTCCCCATAAACCTGTAAAATAAACGAAACCATGTTCCATAATATTGACGTCCGAAAACAAATAAATCTATTATGTCAGATGTCTCTGGCGGGCCGTGGCCATCGTCGAATTATTATTTTAATGTTATTATAAGAATTATAATAATCTCGGCGGCCATATTTATGGCTCACAGATAATCGCTTTTGATGCGCCGACATTAAACGAATTAGGGGACACGTGTAGTGGGATGGGAAAACAAATTTTAGGGATTTTTGGTGTAATACATTTTAATATGTAGGTAAAAGACAAGGTCTTCATATGATGTCTGAATGTATGGACTAACCAGGATTTGTAGCAAAGTTTTTTTTCACAGTCATTAGAGTCAAGAGAATATTACAAATTGCTCTCAACTTGCCTAACGCCTCAAGTACTAAATAACACAAATTACTTAAATAACGTCATTCCTATATGCAGTATTGTAAAAAGTGGCTAAATGATAAAAATACAATTAAAAACGATCGAGTGAGATGTGGAATTAAAAACATTTGGAACTACTCCGAGTAGTATTTATGGAGTCATATAAATACTACAATATTATTATGTACTCACTAAAAGATAATAGTTGAGCAGCCCGTACTATCCCACTGCTAAGCAAAGTCCTTTTCTCACAAACCAAGGTAAGAGATTACCTAACATCCACCGCATAAAATAACATATATAATGCACCAAATATATTATTTAAACATAGCTACACCATGTTATTTTTTAATGGCTATTTTTTTTAACAATTACAATAATTCTATAGCAACCCTTCAACCCCAAATAATAAATACTATTATTCTTTTCACCCGAGTACCCGCTCGCCCTACAAAGGTGTAAATGCCTCGTGAAATACGGCCCTAAATATATTGGGGACAATTTATTTTGGTCCGAGATGCCCAACACTAGCTCCTTCCACAAAACAACCCTCAACTTAATTTCAACCTTAACCCTTTTCTATCAACTTCAAATTCCTTTGACAATGTTACAAAGATCGAATAAGAAACTCATGTTATAGGAATTTCAAAGGTAATGACGAATAATTATGATTGGTATTTGAATGGGGATGGTTTATAAAATTGACCGAGTATGGTAGAGCTGGGATGATTGCGGATCGCATAAATAATTCCTCGGCTTGATGTTACGCGCAATTTACTTGTCAACCGCGTAATGTGTTTATTTTTAAAAATGCAAATGACTTTATGAAGCTGTGATTATTAGCTGCCGGCTAAAAGCGACTTACGAATTAGCTGGAAACATTTTTTTAGCATTTTTTGCGTGCGCAATTTTTTATACGATCATTTTTATGCATCGTGTACTACTTAAATAACGCAAAACCTCAGATACCCCGACTAGATTATATTTTATAAATGTAAAACGAATAACTTTCAGCTTGAAAGAATTATTTACCAATTTCTTAAGAACTTTGATACCCAAATACACTACGAAACCTGGCGTTTACAGGCATGATGTTTAGAAATGCAATTGAAATCGCCGCATTGCGGCGACCGGACTGAGGAACTAATATATTTACGTTTTAACGCATTATAGAAAAACAATAGGTTCCTTGCGTGTCGTAGCACTTTGAAACTTCTTACTACCATTTACGCATTATATCCATTAGTATTATGAACATTTTGCACCATTCCCGTCGAATTTCAATTTTTATCGCCTCTTAATACGAACCCACCGTTTCACGCATCGCAAATAACAACGGAACGAACAAAAACACACAATATAACCCGTTCTGGAGGAAGTGTGGAACCAGATCCGTCGCTTCCGCGCGTGGGCGGGGGTTAGCGCGCGATCAAACGCGCCGCCGCTGGGCCACGCCCCCCGCGCTTTGTGCGAGACGCCGACAACCCTTTCACTGCACGCGGCTTCAAATTTTAGTGTTCACATATAGCTTTGTATATAACTTTGCACAGTATTTAAGTGTTCAAGGTAACTATACTGACCTACCTCATGACGCGAGATTAACTCATAAGTTCTACTTACACATAAAAGCTTGTAAAAGAATAATTAAAAAAAAATAACGCCATGCCTTTATTCCCTTTTTTTTCAATATTGTTGTACCAGAAATCGAGGCATATGCAATCCTCCTCAATCAGCGTGGACCGATGACTTGGTGAAGAGATAAGACTTGGAAGCGGACAACACAAAAAAACTGGTCGTCGTCGTGATGATCTTTCAAGCGGCCTTTGGTCAGCAATTAACCTGCAAATACTGACCTATTCTTATTAATCTCAGTGTCGCTTGCGTATAGTTTGAGCATTGTCGCTATAAGACAGTACAGCGTTATATAAAAATATATTAAGATTTATAGACGCGTTGTGTCTTATCTAAATTTTAAATCAAAAGACTCTGTAACCGGCGATCGTGTATGAGACGACCTATGAGAGAGGTGGAAGGAATTCTGTAAGGAAGGAACTTGTTGGAACTCTGTACTATATGCCTACCCCGCAAGGATTAAGGTGTTATGATATAGACAGATAGATTAAGCGTTAGATAGACATGTGTGTTTCGATATGATCAGGACCCATAGAAATATATCCCCCTATTTCTGTTACGCCTTCATTATAAATAAGCTATCCTAATTAGATTATACCAAGTTGGAAATTAACTCAATAACAAATTAATAGACTGCCACTACACACCTGTTAAAATGTTCCCCCCATTTTATCTATGATTGAAGCGTCACAGAAAATTCATTAAATAACGGAATCGGCGGCCATGTTTTTGATAAAAAAACTTAGAAAAGAACCGTTCTCTTTGGCGGCAAAATAAAGGTGGGTTTTATATTACATCATATCTGCATTGTCTGTGGTATCCAATATTTATTTGATAAAAAAGAATAGAAGGTATTTACATAGTTTTAAGGCAGAACTAAATGATAGTCGTTCACACATCGAATCTCACTATTTATTCTTATTATTTAGTGGTGGCTTTTGCGACTAACCGTAGAAGGATTGTCACGCCTGTTTTTTAAGCGGAAGTGGCAGAGGTGTACTGAGTACACCCACATTTCGCCGACCATGTTGGATCTCCATGTAGGTATCCTTATATAATTATGTTATCTACCGAATTTACTGTTTTATGAGGGTTATATAATTCTCACCTAACTGCTTTGTTGGTCTAGTGGTTAAGCGCATCGCTTTGTAATCACGAGGTCCTCAGTTCAAATCCTAGGTCGGACAAATGTAGTTTTTCTAACGAAAAATTCCTATTATGAGTCCGGAGTCTGAAATTGTGCCCGGTATATGGCAATAAGTTCGCCCCCTATTATATGAGTCCTAACATCGTCGGCGAAAAGTGGGTGTACACAGTACACCTCTGCCTCACCCATTTGGAGAATATAGGCGTGATGGTGTTTATATAATTTAATCCATATCATCACGCCAGATCTCCTGCGAGGAAGGCAGAGAGTACAGAGTTCCAACAAGTTCTTACCTACAGATAATAATTTAATTAACAATACATACATAATTTCAATTATAATTACATACTTAAATTACATTTAAGTAACTCAAGAAACTATAATACCTACCTACTTACTAATACAAAATATTTTCAAGCAAATAACATTTAAAACCTTGAATAATGATAAGAAATAATGAAAATTCTGCAGTATCATTCAGTGTACAGTATAAAATACATATTTACCATAAAGAATAATACATAACCTCCTATTTATTATTAAACATCTGTCTGATCCAACAATACATAATTTTACATTAATTATTCATTAATGCTACCCGCGGCTCCTCCCACCTTAAACAATTGCGAAACAGGCGTACTTTGTACACCCAAGAAAAATGCTTGTATGAGAGTAATTATTATTACTTTAACCGTCACGCTTTATTCCTTAAGTGGGGGTGGCAGAGTACCTACTGTATCACCATATATCACCGACAATGTTGAGACCATGTGTAGGTCTGTTGCTTGTATACCGGGTACAATTCTACGGACTAGTATTGAGGATATTGTTAAAGAAAAATTTCATTTTAATATACATCATAAAACTAACCAAATATTCAGGTGCAGTCAAAACCGGTTCAGTATTTTTTGCGTTATGTCCGAACAACCAGACAAACAGTCTTTATTTTTAATCCGTCTTCATTTAAGACCGTTCACAATTTTATAATTTCCATTATAATTATTTACATAATATATTTTCACTGTTGGCAGTTAAGTTTCGTGTAGTTCCCGTTGGTCTAGTCGCGAATAATTGCGATCACGAGGTCCTGAGGTCAAATCCTAAGCCGGACAAATGTAGTTTTTTCGACAAATTCTCAGTGTCAGTCCAGAGTCTGGAATTTTGCCCAGTATACGGCAATAGGTTCGCCCCCTATGACATAAGACCTAACGTCGTCGGTGAAAAGTGAGTGTACACAGTACATCTCTGCCTCCCCCGCTTGGGAAATATAGGCGTCAGGGTCTATATATTTTTTTATGTATGTAAGTGTGGATCGCACGCCGGCCAATTCTCGTATTTAATGGACACAGGCTGAATCTTGACTGAATTGATTTAATTATGAATTAACTTACATTTGGTATTCTGCTCCACTAAAATATCGATCCGATTTAAATATCATCCCAGTCTAACTTCGATATAATGTCAAGTAGTTAAAATTAAAATATATTGTTAATCATTCGTTGATCACATGTTAATCTCAGCTGCCACAGTCTAAATAAAAAATATCCAACTGAAATTTTCAATTTGACGATGTTTTGTATATGTGTAAATTTTATCGGAATATCGTTTACATTATGTTCCACTTTCGATCCAATTTCGATTCGGTCGATGTCGATATTTTACGAGAGTACCATTTGTGGGATTTATGACATTTAGATTAGATCAGGACTGCATTTTGAACACTTTTAATTAGGAGAATTGCCCTTCGATCACACGTTTTTGTCATTCTCCGTTGGATGAAAGTTCAATATTTGCCTGTTATATACATATGAATGCTCGTCTCGACAGACGCAACACTTGAATCAATATAAATACGAGAGAATTAATACTAGTAGGTATTATTTCAGAATGTTTGGTTATGGTGCTGCCATGAAAATTTTCCGTAACGCCAAATGTGTTGACAATGAATACCGCCAATCGTTGTGTGGGTGCAAAAATAAACAAAATATATTTTTTGCACCATATAAATATATTCATGACCACTTTTGAGAGAGTATGCAGTGAATACTCAGCCCTCATTTGCACGAACTATTTTAACGCGTGTTAAAAAGAGTTGTTGGAATGAAATAATGCTTGAATGAAATAGAATGGCTTAGAATTGTAAAGGTTTCTTTTGATAAAAAGTCAAGTCGTGTTTCAATTCATTCAGTAACTATTTAGTTACCATGATAAGGTCTGTCAAACTTGGTCCGTGTTATTTTTTACCGCTTACAGACGAACGACACTACTTATCGACGACAGTCGGCAATGGTCAATCTGTGACAATTGTCGTTCTATGACTTGTGTTACAGTAAAAAGTCCGGACAGCGAAGTTTTAAGCGTTCGCACAACACCACAATGCGGCGATCCATCAAAAAACCATTTCGGACCGCACCTAATCATGCAAGTCTAATATAAAGTTCTACGTTGCGTAGTGCGATTTCGTAGATTTCTACCATGCGTCGTTGCACCGTAGTGTAAACGCCCCTATCACTATACTTACTACTACTATACCTAATACTTCATTCTGCCATAATCCCAGCGAGCTATATGCTTGGGTACAGGCCTGTCGACCCCACACGACTTGTGTTATTACTGTTTTATGTACTTACCTTAGTAGTTGCTCTTTCATGTAGTTCAAATTTAAAAATATGATAAATAATAGAGCGACCACTGTCGCCGATGCACTAGTAATATGAAAAGTCGTACGTCTGCTAGCATTTTTGTTTTCTCGTAGTATAGAGGTTTTACCTCATGATGTTTCCCTTCGCCGCTAAATTGCTATAATTGCACTCAGGTCTTAACAACCCAGAGCAACCATATCCCTGAACTTTGTAGATTACAAGACAATTAGAATCAGAATATTTTTTATTAATGTGAACCATAGTTTATGAATCGTCAGGAAAGTAACTAAGACTCTACCACCACTCTAAATGTCATTCCTGTAATGAAGAATGGCAAGAAATTCAGCGGTTACTCTTTTAAAAGATAAGATTAATTTCTTCTATCTACATTTTCAGGTTGCGGAGTATAAGAGAACAATATAGACTGGTTTATCTAAATTTATTCAGCAAAATTATAACATAGAGAATGTCTACAAACGATCTATGTCTGTCAATGCCTAAATAGTAACGAATAGTGTAAATGTTTATTTAAAACACCCCATGTCAACATCACCAAAACGTAAGACAAACAGATTTGGATGTCTTTTTAACCGGCAATTAGGCACTTGTATCAACTGCAACTGACACACGATATTTTTGTTCTCTGTTCTCAGTAACGTAACCGGAATTATAATAACATGGAAAAACTGTTTCGAAAACAGTAAGCCACTTTTGTGGCTGTATTAAGTTACCGTCGTGTTACCATCGCTGTCATAAACGACGGGACGCATGCTTTGGTAAAGGCGCTTGTTAGCTTGATTTTTTTGTAGAATTTAAAATAACTTTCAAGTTTTAACAGGGAAAGCAGTTACAGCGGTTGATTGCTTATTTTGTCGCTCGAATGCTAAAGTTCAAGACCTGAACAAAAGAAAAAAATATTTGTTTAACAGAATTGGAACTATAACAATTTAACATTTGCATTGATCCTCGCACTGTCCCGTGGGGATCTGTTTTTTATTTTGACAAAATACAATTACTTCTACATATTCGCAACGTTGGTTTTTTTCGAAATATATAGGCAGTTGACGCTTGCTAAGTCGCGCTCTCTAAGCTTTATGACCAAAAAAGTAACAAGTTTTCGAAAGACGTATAATTATTATGCTCAAAAATTGTAATAGACTCGCCCTCGGTCTTATCTGGAGAAATAATACACTCCTGTAAAATTTGGTTGTACTCTAATCTCTGCCTACTTCTTTGGAGAAAACGGGGCGTGAAACTGTAGCAAAATTAAATGAAATTGTATTTTAAGTACTAGTAACGCCATCTCGCAGCGAGTAGCAAAACTAAAAATTAATTTGAGTGTGTATATATGATTTTTATCTTCTATTTCTTAATCTGGCGTGAGGTTATAGATAGATAGATAGATAGATAGATTTCTTAATCTAATCTATCTCTATCTATCTATATCATCACGCCAGATCCCTTACGGGGTAGGCAGAGAGTACAGAGTTCCAACAGGCTCTTTCCTGACATACCTCTCTGGCTTCCTCTACTCTCATAGTTCGTCTCATACACGCTCGCCGGTTACGGAGACTCCTGACTTGTCCTTCAGATAAGACCCGGTCTATTTCTTATTGATTATTTTAATATTTATTAACCAACTAGGTAATTGTTACGTCAATCATAACGGTCCTCGCTGTCATAAAAAAGACGACATTGTTTGACTGTGTAAAGTATTGTATCGTAAGGAGTTCCCTGCACTTACAACTATTTTTTTTTGTTTTGCAGGGGAAACATCTTCAGAAGATTCTGAGTACTCTACGGGGAAAACTAAGGTATGTGGGATTTTTGCACTAAAAACCCCACCTCCCTCAACACGGTAGAGGGCTCCGGGATCTGAAAATAGAACGCACCGATGCCTTCTCCTGTACTTGGCTAGATTGAGCTCATCTTGGGGAGTCAGAATATCTGCCCCCACTCTTTCACGGTGCTCAAGGTAGTATGAAGCCACTCACGCTGCCGACACTCTCCGCATCACTCCGTCAACTAGACTTAAAATAGGAGCTCACACCCCAAGATGTCTGCAATCCCTGGGGCGACGCTATCTTTTAAAGGCCTGGGTAGCAGGGTTGGATCTATAGAGAGATAGATAACACTATATTGTTCCACCAAATATATTATATCAATCCTATATTTAATTATCTATCTTTTCTAGGTCCTTTGCAAGATAGTTACAACCTTATAGACTTTCCTGGTTTGCGAACATAACTATAGACGATCATAGTGAGATAGTGCAAGTCAATTCTGGTACCTAGAACCTTCCAATTCGAATATATTTGTTTCGTTATTCTTTCCTGTGACAGTCTTCCCACACTTTGTTCAAACCACCAAAACCCTATAGTTTTGTATAGTTCATTTATCTCTACCTGTAACTTATTTATTATAATTACTATATTATATTTATTTTTCATTCTTTACCCATTTATATTTATAATTTTATTATTTAGGAATAGTTAATATAGCATCTGTTACGTCACCCTTTCATAGGTGCTGCCAGTATACCTTCGCTGCACTATAAGTTGCCTATGGTGCAGCAACATGCTGCGGCAGAAGCCTGTTTAGCCCACCACAATCTCCGGCATACAGCTACAGATTTGTATATAGAATAGTTACTTTTTTGGATGTGTATGTGAGTGTGTGTGTGTGTGTGTGTGTAGTAATATACATGTTTTCTCTTTCTTTTTTTTTCTTTCTTCATAGTTCGTCTTCTGCTCACACGCCAGGCAAGGAGACTTGACTTATCTACCTACAATAATCTAAGCAAATATTCCGTTCTGTAACACTTATTTCCATGGAATTTCACTATATTATTCTTAACAATACATCAAAAATACCTTGCATTCACAACACTAAACTGATTTTATTTAAGTGTACAAACTCTAATCCTAACAATAGTGACAAAAGAAAATGTCAGCAAGTCACTCGGATTATTCCGCGTCGATGAGTTTCTAAATCAAAGTTCGATTTAACAAGTATTCCGATTCGTGGGAATTGTCAGACTGTGGATTTCGAAAGCGTCAAGTGTTCGAAAGGTGTCGAAAATATTCGGTCCAATGAACATAAGATGTAAAGTGCAAAAGTAAATTAAGTCTTTCAAATTGTCAATTTAGTTAAGCGAATTCGGGATAGTCATGACTTAAAATTTAAAAATAAAATCATATAGACTGCATAAAATCTATGAAAATAAATAATATTGAAGTATCTGTTTGTTACCAGTGATGACATATGGATCAGAGACGTGGTCTCTTACAATAGGTCTCATAAAAAAGCTCAAAGTTGCTCAGCGAGCTATGGAAAGAGCTATGCTCGGCGTTTCTCTACGTGATCGAATCAGGAATGAGGAGATTCGTAGAAGAACCAAGGTCACCGACATAGCCCTTAGGATTAGCATGCTGAAGTGGCAATGGGCTGGCCACATAGCGCGAAGATCGGACGGGCGTTGGGGCAGAAAGATTCTAGAGTGGAGACCACGTATTGGCAAGCGCAGCGTAGGACGACCGCCTGCCAGATGGACCGACGATCTTGTGAAAATCGCAGGAAATCGTTGGATGCAGGTGGCATCGGACCGGTTACGCTGGAAAGCGATTGGGGAGGCCTATGTTCAGCAGTGGACAAGTATAGGCTGAAATGATGATGATGATGATCTGTTTGTAATTTAAAAACAACAGGCTTTTACTAAATGCATACAAAAATACAATTTATTACGTTTTTGTCTGTCTGTTTGTCCCGGCTAATTATCGAAACTGCTGGACCGATTTCGACAGGACTTTCACTGGTAGATAGGTGATGTTATAAGAAGTAACTTAGCTTTTTTTATCAAACTTCAAGCGGGCGAAGTCGCGGACTACACCTAGTCATATAATAAAATCATATAGTGGCAAAGTGCATCGCTTTGTAATCACGCGATCCTGGGTGCAGACTTCCCAGTACGAGCCGGAGTCTGGAATTGTGTTTAGTATATTTCCTTCGATCTGTACAGTTTCAAACACAAAATACACACCAAACTACTTATTAATGTGTAAAAGTTTCATATTTTTCGTTTTCAAGAACGAAAGCGGATAGCAGATATGGCTTTCCCCTTCAAATTATCGAACGGTACTATCGATTGTACGAAGCTACTAGTTAATCTAGGGTTAGTAACATGACCTAGGAACCCCAGCTCACTCCACACACCGCTAGTCAGGGCTACGTATAGACAGAATTCTTTCATGATACGAGCGTATAGGACCTTTAATGTTATCGTTAAAATGAACTTAGATTTGTTCTCAATCTCAATCAATTATCAAAAATCTTGTGACTATTACCACTTCATCATCTGAATCGGTGTCCAGATGGAATGCCACAAACGGTCACCCATCTCACGCCAACCGAGTCCAAAGCTGCTTAACCTTGGTGATCGCTAAAAGCACCGCGGTTGTACGGCGCTTCGAGCGCCTCATTAACATGTCTTATTTATATCCAATCTTAGCCGAGTTTCACGTATGCCGTATGTTGTAAATCGCTTACATTTCCTAAGGGAAAAGATCAATTTTCACCATCGGATAACTATAGTTTAATTTATTCATACCTTGGAATTACAGATGTTTAATACTGATTTTAAATATATCGAATATGATATTAAAATTGACGCAAATGGGACCAATTATCATCACGCCTATTGTATATTCTGCAAGCTTGAGTGACAGCGGTGTACTCATCCGTGCGTGTACTCTTACGTCTTATATGTCTATAGTCAGTTCTATACTGTTCTTTGTGCTGCATGTACAAACTTGTAAATGGCTTTTATTTGTTTAGGCTTTATATTTTATATTACATTACGTTCACGGTAAGTTTCCCAAATACAATAAAATAAAAATAGGCTCGCTCCCATGGGACCTAGCACCGTCGGTGACAAGTTGGTGTACCTCTGCCACCTCCGCTTGGAGAATAATGGCGTGAAAGTTTTGGCGTGACTGTTTATTTTTTTTTATTTAAAATCACAAGAGAAACATCATAGAATTTAATTAATTTAATGTTCAATATTCATCTGAAGCTCAGGATACTTATTTAAGCTATAAATTTCTGTACTGAGGGTCAAATATAGATACCTACGCCCCTTCATGGATTAACCCATTTAATCATTATATGTAATTACATAAAGAGCCAGTCTTTGTACAATAATTAAGCTTTTAATGACATCTATGGTACAATACTATCATCATTAGCACGACATCTGTTATCAAATAGCAAACAACTGTTGATAAGATTACTTATTACGTTTGTACTCGTTATTTCAATTTCTTGGCAGATGGCGCTTTATACATCACAATATACTAGCAGCTTAAGAATATACTATGTTCGCCATCCAACTTATAGACAGAAAAACATGGCAATATTATTTTCAAATAAAGTCGTGCTCGTTACCAGGGCGAGTGCGGGAATTAGGGAGTCTACCACCATTTTGTTTGAGAAATATGGCGCAAAACTCGCGCTCGTGGAGCGAAGCGTGAACCTTCGTACTGTGAGTTGCAACAGGTTACCTTAATACATCTCTGACTTACTCCATTCTCATAGTTCGTCTCATGCACGCCGGTTGTGTTGTGTATAATTAGCAACAAGGCCTACATTTTGCATGCATTCAATAACTGTATAGAAGTTTGTGTATGAATATAATTAATTCTTCAAAAATTTAATGGAATTAATGTAGAGGTGCAAATGGGTAATCTAGTAGTAAATAATCCTAAACCCTAGTTACAATTATGAAAGACGGTTGTTAAATAATGGCGTCCATACGAATGTACAGAAAACCAAGGTTATTTTTATCGTTCTGATATAATTACTGTATTATTAAGTTTGACATGTAACGCAAATGAATGCTATGTTACCCTAAAAAAAAAATTTTTAATTAAACGGTAAGAAACCAGGACAAATGCAAAAGTTTTAGTTGGTATGTAGTGAGGCTGTGCTGGAGCAAGTGAACGATGTAGTATATCTTGAAAGGAGGAATACAGGAAATAGAGTGAATGGTGCGTTAGGCAAGCTACTTAGCAGCCGAAACTTAAGTCAAAAGACACATGTGGCCACGTAACAAATATTAAGTTGTTTGTTTCTTTACAAGTGAATGATGAATTTCTTTAAGAACTGATGCAACTTTACTTACTACTTTACTAATCAGTGTTTTATAGTTATTCTTTCCCATTGAATGACCGGTAATTCATTTTGAACTAAATACTATAAGTATTTGTTTCTGACTAGTTCCGGGGTACCCTCAAACTTCTTAATTATTTTTGTTGTTGTTGGTCCGATCTACGCAGAATGAGCTCACGGTGTCTTGAGGTCTTGCAGTGTTATGCTTGGTTTTGGATTTGATTATATTAATTACCGGATCCCAAGACGATGGAAGCACCCAGCCATCTTCTCTATTGAAATTAGGATATTTTTTAATTTCAATAGCCTCGCGAACCATCCTTGGTAGGAATCGGTGTTCTTTCACGAGGATTTGTGGTCTATCAAATCTGATATTATGGCGGGTGCGGTCAAGGACATGTTCACAGACTGCAAAAATCCGTAAAATAGTTTTATTTCATGTGTTATATTCGCGTAAATCTAAGAACTCAATATGTACAAACTTACTCATTTGTGTCAAAAAGATTTTAATTTTCTGCTACTGATAACTTGAATTTCACTAGATTTTATAATAATTGTATTACTTTATGTCCCTACAACAATATAAAGCCATTTTAGCGCGATAAAACGAAGATTTACAGAAATCGAAAAAGTGTCATATTAAATCCGAAAACTGAAATTGACCCAAGACACTTATAAACTAACTGAAATGATTACGATCCCCTCAAAAACGTTCCGAAGAGTACAGCATCATTGACGTAGAGTCATTGACGTTGATTTAAATAAGCAAATAAGCTTCCAAGATTGTTATATTAATAAAGACATAGCTTCAGCTTGTCTACAGTAAAAAGGTTTAATTTATAGATTTATTTAACAGATTAAGCACTTTATAATTTTATGTAAACGTATGTCGTAGGAACTCATAACTCTAAAACTACAATAATCCAGCCACCATTAACAGAGATTCTCATTACTCGGAAACCCGGCAAGGAAACAATAATACGTACTAGGTAGTAGTTGCATAGGTTTGTCTTCTGTGGTCCGAAAATTAAAGCGTGTTCTTTTCACTTTCTTATGCCAAATACTCAAAAGCCAGAGCTTAGCCAAGTGTCATGCATTGTGAACTTACGATTTATTTTATCTTTACATTTATAGACAATTTATACAGTAACGACACTCCATAATTATTTATGGAGATACAGCACAAATACAGAAGGCTTACGTTCAAATAACCAGATAAGATTTTCATATGCCTGTTTTTGAAATATTGTCGTTATGGTCACCCTAATTAACCCCTAACTAATTTGAAATTCCAAAAAATTGAACCAGCTTTACACCCCTTTTAGACAGCAAGTTTTTAACCATTTTTTAATGAGAGATTTCACTCTACATTGCATAAAATATATAGAATCAAGGCGAAATTCGGCTTTATTACGAAAGTATATCAGCCATATTGTTTCTATTGTGCTTTGAATGTTGCCATGTAAAATTTGCTAGTTACTACTATCGACTAAATACTATTATGAAAAAAATAGGATAGAATTAAATAGAATTTAAATATTATATGAATCTTGTTATAAGACAAAGACGTCTATTTCATATAAATTTTATGTTAAGTCAACGTAAGCAAGAATGTTTTAATGACAGGTAAATGAGGAATAGAAAACTACGACTCTATTTTTTTAAATTTTGTACTGGTAATTGCAAGAAAGGGACGAACCCCCTATAGTCTTGTCTCGCTCGGAACGTTTTTCTCCTTTTGATTAATTAAACAAATATGAACTTGATCATAGTTATAAAGTACATTTTCAGATCCTAACATTTGTGTCGTGAGCATTCCAGATAGTATTAAAGTTTCTTGAATTGACCCTTAAGCAAGGCGCCAATATTTCAAATTGTTTGTTCTACTATTTTTTGCTGCCGTGGGTACCACCCCCGCACGACACAAATCTTGCGTAACCCACAGGATATTTGTTGATCAGCCTATAGCAGTCTACTTTTAGAGGTAGGCCTCTTTAATTATATATATATAATTGTAACAAACCGGAATAATTATCATTGTAGAGCGAGATTAAAAGAAAGTCATTATGATGTGATATGAAACTATGTTTCGGACTTTATCAAGTTTTAAAAAAAAAAATTATGTTCCCGTAGTTCGAGTACTTTGCAGCACCCACGGTCACGGAAAGAACTGCGGTATTAAACGTCCACAAGGCATAGTTATTCCGGGGTACCCTGAAACTTCTTAATTATACTTGTTGGTCTAATGTATGCAGAATGAGCTTGCGGTGTCCTGAGGTCTTGCAGTGTTATGCTTCGTTTTGGAATTAATAATATTAATCTGGCTCCCAAGTCGATAGAAGCACCCAGTCTATCAAATCTCATGTTATGGCGGTGTTGTCTAGGATATGTTTACAGACTGCAGACTTCTTGGAGCGATGGTGTTTTACGTCAGCTAAGTGGTGTTTTACTCGGTACCGGTCTTTTCGTTTAATCTATGTAGAAAGACAATATGCCTAACAAAATAAATGAAGCACCAACTTAAACTTTATTAGTAACTAGCTGCCCGTTCCGGCTTCGCACGGGTGGACATTTATTTTTTTAACATAGCCTATGTTACTCAGGGATAATGTAGCATTCTAATGGTGAGAGTTTTTGAAATCGGTCCAGTAGTTTTTGAGTTTATTCGTTATCAAACATACAAAAATACAAATCTTCCCTCTTTATAATATTAGTATAGATTCATATTATCTATGTTATACCTTTATTATGGCCATTATTTTCTTACGGGTTAGATGTCCTGGTAAATAACGCTGGCACCAACAGCAGGACGAATCTGGAGCACACAGACACGGCCAGTTTCGACCGCCTCTTCGCGTTCAACCTACGACGAGTGTACTCTACAACCGCAGCAGACTGTTAACGCCAGTACTGAACGAGTCTAAAAGCAACATAGTAAACGTGTCCAGCGTTTCCGCCACCGTAGTCGCTTTTGGCAGCTGGCCTAATGGCAGGTAATATTACTAGGGACTTTGCCTATATCTGCATCTACCTTACGGATTTTAATAGCACGACACTTGGTGACTATGTGGCGAGTTGCTATAATATAATGGTTTATGGAAATGGTTTTCACTGCATTAATCACTCAATTTTAACTTCCACAAATCTCCACAATTGCAGGCATCACTTCGCACGGCTGATAGCCTTGATACCTAAAGGCGTGAGGGGCAACATGGTCAGTCCTGGATATGGCGGGATACACAAAGCTAGACGCCTTGGAGATCTTGGGGTGGCCTTTGTTTTGCAGTGAACGACAGGCGGTGCTAATAGGCTGATTTGTTTCCAGAATAAAATCAAGGCCAGAGATTTCAATTGACATAAGGAAAATCATTTTGCATGTCCTTTACTTAATGGACCCAAGTTATGTCGCTATTGTCGCCGACACATCATTTCATGTTCTTCAGAAACTTCATAGGTTCTCTCAGATGTTTTTTTCCTCACAATAATTTCTTTTACCTATAATTAGCGAGTAGGTAATTGTTACTGAAAATAGCATTCAATTATAATTTACCTCTGTATTGCATTACAGATAAGCACATTAGTCAAACGACTCGCATTATATTGACGAGCAGTGCATACGTGGCTAAGGAGCGTAGAGGAAATAGTATCAATGCGGTAGGTGGACAATGGAAATGATATAGCGAGAATGATCGTGTTCATATCGAGTGATAACTGTCGCCTGGTAACTGGCGCCCCGTGGTACCGGTTGATGGAAGAGTCCAGTTCACCGGTGACCCTGAGTTGACGAGGAAGCAGATACAATAAATAAATAGTCGTCAATATTTTTACTAACACTCATTTGACTAGAAGTCGACATAGGACGACAAAATACGGAAGTATCTTTTGACACGCCGCCTATGTTAGTCCTGTGTTAGTTAGGTGAGCGATAGGCATGTTTACAGTATTAGTATATTATCTATGGGCATGTTCATAGTCACAGTCAAAAATAATTTATTTGTATAGGTCAATACAACAGCTCTTACAAGGTGGACAGACGAGTTCAGGTAGGTAGTGCAAGGAGGTAATAAGTCGCTCCACAAACTAATTGTAAGGAGTTTGTATGAGAATTAGGTAGGTCGTTAAACGCTAAGAAAACTGAGAAAACATCATTAAATTCTTTTCTAGCACTGATTGAAATCAAAATTTTAACGAACTTTTAATTAAATATTTGCGAATTTTTAACTTTTTATTTTATATAGGTATTTTTTTATTTGACTCGCATCGTATGGCATTACCTAATATTTTATTTTACTTTGATAGATAGATAGATATAGTACTCTTTATTGTACACCAGTAAATTGCAGTTAATAAACAGATTAATAATAAGCTTATTACAGACAAACACGAGGCATGCCTTTTAAGTTCTGTCGTTTCCATATTTCCCGGCAATTTTGAATTTGGAACTGTTCTATATTCGAATGTGTTTAAATTTTGAATCTCAAAACAGTTGAAAGTATTAGGATTAATGCTATTGTTTAGTCACAGCGTCGATTGGAATCTGTCAGGTTACGTACGAAAATGAATCTTTCTAAGGAAAATGCTCGTGCAATAATTTTCTACAACTTTAGAAGAGGCCTGACACGGCTTCAGTGTTTTGAAGAGCTAACATCTGTGTTCAGTGATGAAGCCCCATGTCTGCGGACTGTCGAACGCTGGTATTTAGAATTCCAGCGTGGACTTACTAGTCTTAGTGACAAATCTCGCGAAGGACGCCCAAAATCCGCCTTCACTGAAGATAACATCATTGCTGTGAGACAACTAATTCTCGAAGATCGTCATGTGACATATCGAGAGATAGAGGCTCTATTAGGCATCTCAGGGACAACCATTCAGAAGATCTTGCATGAAGCGCTTGTTGTGAGAAAGCTAGTTTGCCGTTGGATACCGCATCTGCTTTCCGACGATCACAAGGCGGCCCGCGTCAGATGGTATAAGAAAACTCTGCAAAGGTTCAACCGAGGAGAGTCAAATCACGTCTACGACATCATCAGTGGTGACGAATCTTGGATCTATGCCTACAATCCTGATTCCAAACAACAATCTACAATCTGGGTCTTTCAAGACGAGCCAAAGCCGACTAAAGTTGTTCGTTCTCGAAGCACTTCAAAGAAGATGGTGGCCACGTTCGTTGGAAAAACCGGCCATGTTGCGACTATTGCACTTGAAGATCGTAGAACGGTTAACGCCGAGTGGTATACCACAGTTTTTTAACTCAAAGCGACGCATCATCCTGCACCACGACAACGCAAGCTCACACAGCGCTCGTCAAACGATTGAGTATTTGAAGCAGGAAAAAGTAGAAATTCTTGACCATCCTCCATACAGTCCTGACCTAAGCCCTAACGATTTCCTTACATTTCCTAAAATTAAGAAAGTCTTCGTGGTCAAAGGTTCCAGTCCGGTGAAGAAGCAGTCGAAGCTTTCAAGTCAGCCATTTTGAACACCCCCACTTTGGAGTGGAATAAATGTTATAATAACTGGTTTGAGCGAATGGAAAAGTGTATTAAGTTACGTGGTGAATACTTTGAAAAACAATAAAAAGTACTATAAGGTTCTAGTTGTGTTTTTTCCTTCAAACGACAAAACTTAAAAGGCATTCCTCGTATGTACCATTGGCGGTCTTGTTGCTAAAAGTAATTTCTTCCAGAGAACCGATACAATAGAAGATATACCCAGGCAGGTTCATATTTCGTTTCATTCCACTCGGAATAAGTACAGTTTATTTTTAATATCTCGCATGGTTTTATCCCGTTTCCATTCCACTCACATGTCCATTCCACTCACGTTTCCGTTATCGTTAATTCTGATGTGCGCTCTACATCTCCAATTAACAACCGTCTCCAACCAACAGACTACAGACTCATATTTATTTCCGCAAATCATCCACTTGATTTGCTCGTTATCGTAATCAGTGCAGACATGAACGACCAAGTCAGGATTTATCTAATCTTTATCTATATATACATACCGATATCACCTATCTGCCATGGTAAGCAAATTTTTTTGGGTTCCATTCCCTTGGACGAAAGGGTATCTAAAACGTCAATTTGAGTCTATGTTTTTGACTGTTTTATGTTAAGAAGTATGATTTAAATGTATATTGTTCTAAATGACGCACACGGTACCGTAAGTATGATTTTATAACTAGACAGCAACAACCTACGTACATATTAACTTGTTCATTATAATCTTATGTGAAGGTGTAATAGAGAGAAAGAGAGAAACTATTTGAAAGTATAAAAATAAAATAATGCCAAACTGTAAATCGATAGTTGGTCATCATTAACTTATCTGTTTGTCTAATAGTTTTTTATGTGTGTGTGTGTGAATGATGTACGCTGTTGGCCGCGAGGCCTTTACAGCTTCACCGGACTAGTTTTTTATGTGGGCGCTGCGACGCGTTAAATTAGCAGAAAAGTAAAAAAACGCTATTTGTACGGGTTAGACTGTACTCGTACAGCGTTTTTTGATGATGATAAATGATACACTTGATATTGTAATAATTAAAAGGTTTATTGATAGTCCAAATTATCACTATTCTATTTAATGATTTAATGATAAATGAGAATTAATGTATGATATGATATATATATATGAATGTGAGCACGCGCGATTCTCTTGCTAACCGATTGCGAACTGATGATCGTAATTAAAATAATGTGCATGCGGCGTAAAAATGCTGATGATGCAAAATGGACGGGCTGGCCCGTACATGCTCCCGGGCGAGAGATGAGAGAGATTGATGTTGGATGAATGAATGCAAATGATTACAAGATGATAAACAATATAGTCTTAAAACTAAACACATGCTTCTTGAATATTACAAACAGAATGAAATATAGGAGAAGTGCTCCTATTCTCTCTTAGAGGCACTCGCGAAGTAATCTCATTACGCTTGAGCTTACGAACACTAACACTCGGAACACTATACGCACGATGATTGGACGCTTTAATAACACCTTTATAAACTTGAGCGGCTTGCTCAGCACCTTGTACACTTTCACTACACTGATTCCTGCTGCTGCAGCGGGCGGCTGGCTGTCGGTTGGGTACCGCCTGGCCCGCCGCTGTAGACGCGCGGGCGCGGCGCGCCCGCCGAACACCGTAAACCAATCCTACTGCTACCAGGATACCGACGATAATATATAACAGCATAATGATGTACATCATGATAGGAAACACTCTCTGCTAGGGGTGCACTTTGCTTCAGAATGTCTATTTGCTTCTGAATGCTTGTTAAGTCTGGGAGCGGGCTCTCAGAATCGGTACTGGCAGACTCAGGTAATTTAGGCAAGGAAATGTTAATGAGATGATTGATAGGCGCAATTTCCGGTGTACTCAGATCAGTCCTAATGTTGTATTCACTCATATACTGTTTATGAGTGTGTATGGAAAAATCCTTTGTTTTGATTAAACCGCCTTCGCTGAGTGTCATTAAACCGGCACGAGACAATTGTATTGCGGTAATCTGATCATCGCAAAGTAGCTTCACTTGAGTTACGTCACAAATAAAATAAAAATACGTGTTTAATTGGTTTGTCTTGATCCACTTTGTCTTGCAGGGTTCTACGTTTACCTTACAACTTTTGTTAAAATGATTCTTCTCACATAAAACTTCATCATCTCGTATATGATAAACGGGTCTCATAAAATGACATAAGACTTCGTCAAAATTTTGTAAACATGCTGATAACTCGACTTCTGTGGTCATTCAAATTAACGGCAATATAGTTGCTAACTGGAACAATGCTTCTCATACTAAGACCTGTTTGTTCAGGAATGGGTATGAGTTTAAAAATTTCATAAGAGTCCCTAGTTATCAAGGGAATCTTAACTTCGAAAATTAAGTATTGCTTCGACATTCTTGACTTGTAACAACTGATATAAATTAGATAGATCGCTAATATCTGTAGGTAGGGATAAGTCGTTCGGCAATTTTGCTGCTATTTTGTTCAATTCTTGCTGCAATTGGTCGGGGGTTATAAGATGTAAATTAAACTTCCCGTGATAAATGTTTGTAATCGCATCTAATGCAGTGTCTTGAATAATTTTGAGGTGAAATATGATATTATTCGCTATCATTGCTGATAAAGTAAAGTCAGACATAACGTTCACATTTTGCATGCTAGCTTTAACTTCTGTCATTGTGTTCTCTAAGTTTAGTAATTGCTTGCTAACAGTCTTATGTTGCTTTTGTATGACGTCCTCTATTCTCTTGATCACATTAAATTCAGCCTCAACAATTGTAGTATGATTTTTCAGTAATTTGCCTATATGTTGCTCATTTTCTCTAATTAAATTGATATCTTTTTCATACTTCTGTGCAAAGCTATCGTCCAACACTCCAAATAAACTATTAGCGAGATAGCCTACACCATTGATAAGACCGCGTCGCTGTCGCGTGCGCGTATAAAATTGCTGATCTAATAACAATCCATTATAATACTTAAGTTCTGAGTAAAGGTGTCTTATTTGTAACATGATGTTGTGACACGGTGAATGAACTTCCATTTTATCACACACTTTATCAAGGTATTGTATATACTTCGAACAGGCTGCAGTGCCTTCCCAGAAGGGGTTTAAGTCACAGTAGACTATCAGTCGCCATTCATCCCTTATAATTTGCATATTTACCACCTTGTCAAAGTAAAGGGACCTATTATTTTGAAGCGAAGTTATGTTATATGCAGCCTGGGAAGATGATATGATTGTCATAAAAAATAATACAATAGATGTAACTACATATGCGACGTTATAACGACTCAAATATCTCTTAGTTTTCCTATCGGATTGCTTATCAGAGTCGTTTTCAGAAACTTCTGGCTCGGCTTGTGAAAGTTCTCGATCTTCATCTTGATTAGCGGGCAAAATTGATAATTTAACTATAGGTCTCTTGATCAAACCATTCTTTGTCTGAAGTGTTTTCACTCGGACATAACCGTCGCTGCCGGGGTGTAATTGTACTAGTCGTCCAAGCATCCATTTTCCGGCAAGGAGATGTGCGTCATGTATGGTTACTGTGTCATTAACTTTTATATTATTCTGTGGTCGTCTCCACTTACATCTTGATGATAAACTGATAAGATATTCGTGACGCCATCGTTTCCAAATATCTTGAAAGATCTTTTGGGTTAACATCCACCTTGTTCTGAGATCTCTTTCGGTTTCATAGATAGTTAACGTAGGACCACTTGACAAAAAATGTGAAGGGGTCAAATAATTTAAATCTTGTGGATCTTCTGTAAGTGGACACAGCGGCCTAGAGTTGAGGCACGCTTCAAGCTGAGCACACACTGTGCTGTACTCTTCGTATGTGAGCTTTTGCTCGCCGACAACCTTTTTAAGGTGGTATTTAAAACTTTTGACGGCGGCTTCGCACAGCCCATTTGCAGAAGGCCATGACGGTGCATTAAAATGCCAGGTTATTTCCATATCAATAAGTTCTTGATAAAACTCTTGATTAAATATCTGTTGCAATTGTTCGTACTCCTGCAGTAAAACTCGACTGGCTCCAACGAAATTTGTACCGTTGTCACTATATATGTGACGCGGAGTACCTCGTCGAGCCGACATTCTCTTCAGTGCTGCTAAAAATGATGACGTTGTCAGATCCGATACAACTTCAAGGTGCGCGGTCTTTGTTGCCATACAAACGAATACCGCTATATAACCCTTGGTTGTACGGACTCCGCGACCCTTGTTAATTTTTATAAAGACGTGACCCGTGAAATCTACAGTAATTGTTTCAAAGGGTCGAGAAAGGTTGCACCTTGCTGATGGTAGATCGCCCATAATCTGATGATGTTTGCTAGGATTATGTCTCCTGCACTTGACGCATAGACGTAATCTGGCCTTGGTAGCTCGGTTGCCTCCAATGACCCAATATTTTTGTCTCATGATAGCTGATGTTAAACGCGCTCCAGCATGATAGCTAAGCTCATGGGACTGATCAATGATAAGTTCTGCTGAGCGCCCCTTTGGAATAATAATAGGGTGTCTCATATCTGGGTCGATGTTGGCGTTTCTCAATCTACCACCGACTCGAATCAACCCATCTTGATCTATAAATGGATTTAATTCACACAACTTGCTTTTAGTGTGAACATTAGCTCCTGTGCGTAAACATTGAATTTCTTGATTAAACTCAAGTTGCTGAATATGCCGTATGATAATGATTCTTGCTGCTTTCAATTCTTCTAATGTTAGAAAAACCTGTCTTTGTTCCCGTTTCTTAAATCTTAAAATCCATGCCAACACTCTAACTGCCTTATTGAATGAACTGTGTTTTGATAATAGACTGCTGACAATGCTAATCTCGTAACGCGTGATAACGTTAACAAGCTGTGGTTTTTTAATTTCTTGATGCGTGGTGTATATAGCTTGCTCTTCCGGGATATCCTTAAACGATTGAAGCCAATCTGGACCCTGCCACCACAAACAATGTCTTCTGAGATGCGACGGCGTCAATCCTCTGCTGCTGTAGTCCGATGGATTTTGATTTGTATTTACATAACGCCAGCAATTAGCGGGCATGACCGATATGATAGCTCTTACTCGATTTGCGACGAAGGTTTTCCATTTGCCCGGATCACCATTAAGCCATCCTAATACTATCATGGAATCTGTCCAACCATAATGTTTTAAATCATAAGTCTAAAGTAGACATTGTTTGATCTTGCTCATCAATTTTACCAATAGGACTGACCCTAATAATTCAAGCCGGGGCAAGGATACTGATTTACTAGTAGGAACCAGTCTTGATTTTCCCGCTAGTAATACAACGGTAGCCTGCTCACCTCTCTTGATTCGACAGTATATTACGTAAGCATACGCCCTTATTGACGCATCACAAAACCCATGTAATTCGATACTGTCGCCTTCCATTGTTTTCAACCACCGCGGTATATGTATTTTCTCGATATTACCTAAATCTTCCCTGATCTTGATCCATTCGGCATAAATATCTTCGGGTAATGGTTCGTCCCAATTGATATTTGACGACCACACACTTTGGAAAATTAATTTAAGTTTTGTCGAGAGAGGCGATAACCATCCTAAGGGATCAAAAATCTTGGATATGTCAGATAATACTGATCTTTTCGTAATATGCTTGTTTAATGTACCAATTTTTAGCTGGAACGTAAAATAATCTTGCTCGAGATTCCAGATAAGTCCTAGCGTTTTAGTGTGTTCGGTCTGTTTAAAATCAAAATTGTTTTGACTATTTTCCGAGGACTGTAGTAGATTAGAGTCCAGCAGATCGGGGACATTTGACCGCGACTTTCTAAGATTAAAGCCACCTGACTTCAAAAGTTTAATAATATCTCTTGCTAATGATCTTGCAGACTCCGGCGTATGGCAGCCATGAAGCAAGTAATCCATATACATAGACTGCTCTAGGGCTTCTATTGCTTTATTTGTGTAATTTCGCCGTTCATCTTCTGCTAACTGCTTCAAAGTTATCATGGCGAGAAACGGAGCGGCCTTGGTGCCGTAGGTAACTGTACAAAGTTGGTATTCTTGAAGTGCTTCTGATGGTGAATTTCGCCATATAATCTTCTGTAACTGCTCGTCGTTTTTGTGTAACCATATCTGCCTAAACATTTTTTCTATGTCAGCAGTAAATGCGAATTGGTACTGTCTCCACTTGATAATTAGAGACTGCAAATCCTGCTGCAAGTTGGGTCCGGATTCCATGACGTCATTCAAGCTGTTTCCTGTTGATGTCTTTGCTGCTGCATTGAAGACGACACGGAATTTAGGACTCATGGGATTTTGTATACAGTGATGTCCCAAATAACAATCTGACTTCAAATTGTCACTAGCGGGTTTCATATGACCTAACTCTTGGTAGTCAGTCATAAATTTCTTGTATTGATCTAAAATATTAGGATGCTGCTGAAATTTTCGTTCTAACGACTTGAACTGGGCGACAGCTTTAGGCTTCGAATAGCCCAGTGATTCTTGATAATTGCTTTTCAGTGGAAGCCTCACTTGATAACGACCATCCTCCAATCTAAGCGTAGTAGATTTGTTATAATCAATACACTCCTGATCTCCTAAAGTTAGTGAAGATTCCTCCGCAATGTCCTCTATTTCCCAATACTTGTGTATCTCATCTAAGTTGTGTAAAATTACGTTGCATTGATAAGTACGTGTGACGTCACCGCTTAGTATCCATCCTAATCTTGTATTTTGCGCTGATGCCGCTGAACCTGAGGCTAAGTCTTCCTCGACCCTACAGAGTCCTTCCAGCAAGAGTTTAGAAAAAATGCTTCCCCCAAATAATAAATCGACCGGCTTGCTGACATTGAAGTCAGGATCTGCCAATGTAATATTTTCTAAATATTATATAAATGTCGTTAGAACGAGGCATTAGAATTAAGTCAAATTAAATAATATGAAGCTTTAATTATTTACCCTAACTTTTATTTAATATAATTATGGAGAATATTACCGACCACGAATTTTATGAAAAAGACAGAGGGTAAGAAGATATGCACGTAATGCACGTCAAGAATGTACTTTACATGCGATGTAGTTAAAAATAGATTATTTGAATAACATGTAACTGTTTCACTTCGCCGCGAGCGTCGCGTCGAAACGATCGATGCGAAACGATATTTATTTGCTGTTTTCTCTCTTAAATTTGTAATCTTTCGCAGGTTAAAGAAGTCGTAGTTAAATTGAGTTTTAATTGTGTATGGATACAGTGGTCAGGCACAGATAACTAGTGGTCTAATTTTTAAATATCACTTTATATACAGGTGAGCTAACTACCTACCTCTTTTTATACTATCATTGATTGTCACCAACTTTTTAAAACCTCCGAAGACGGGCTCCAAGTCGACTGTGATAAAACAAATTTATCAGACAAAAACTCAGAGTACGCTAATTATTTACTTTTTGTTATAATATTTATTTATGATATAATAATAAACATGATTATATGAATACAAGATATGATGATAAATAAATTTCAGAAATAAATTTGCTCATTCGTCATCAGACCGAGCTAGAGGCAACACGTTAAATTATGGAAATAAATTTTACAAATAAAGTCGTCCTTGTTACCGGGGCGAGTGCGGGAATCGGGGAGTCCGTCGCTATCTTGTTTGCGAAACATGGAGCGAAACTCGCGCTTGTGGGACGAAACGAAGAGAACCTGCGCGCTGTGGCCGCCAGCTGTGAGCGAGAGGCAGGATTGCCGGCATTCCCAATTGTCGCTGATCTCGCCACGGATGAGGGATGCGAGAAGACTGCCAAGGAAGTACTGCAGCATTTCGGAAGGTGAGTTAAACTAGTAATGTTCTTGAGTGTTATTGAAAAAAAATAGACCATAATTTAGTGAAATAGAATCATTAATTACTATTAAAACGTCATCGTGATTCAAGACAGAAATTGGTCTGTAAAAAAGTAGTGCAATAAACTTAGACTAATACTTGTCTAGAGAGAGAGAGAGTAATGCAAACAAACACGACGTAAAACAGCCTCAGTTACGCACATTGTGTGGGTGATGCCGGTGCACTATTGTACAAAAGCTGATTATTATCAATGTATGCATGTTTATGGATCCTAGCTTAAAGGAACTGGATTTGGATGGAATTGGACGGGGTCTAAGACAATAAGTTATGGTTTGACCTAATACTGGATATCTTGCATTACTCTCGGAGCGCCAAACATAGTATTCTTATAATAATTAATATTCTATTATATGTAAATTTAATATGCGTCCAAATAAAATAATACTAAAGATTCTATTCTCAGTTTAAACGTAAAGTATAAATTGTCGAATCACCTCTTTTCTGCTGTTTCAGGTTGGATGTCCTGGTGAACAACGCTGGAGCCGGTTGCAGGACGAACCTAGAACACACAGACATGGCCACCTACGACCGGGTATTTGAACTGAACTCCCGAGGAGTGTACAACCTAACCAGGCTTCTGGCGCCGGCTCTGATCGAATCTAAAGGCAACATTGTGAACGTTTCCAGTATATCCGCTACTGTGGTCGCTGTTGGTAGTTTGCCTTATGGCATGGCTAAGGTGAATAATTCATTAACTCCGCATGATTTTTTGTTTTTTCTATTGAAATCTATAGCATCTAATTTAAGTGCTTAGCGTGGTGGCTAGAGAGCGACACCTTCAGGGAGTACACAAGCAACCTTCAAAATTCAAGAACCTACCTTCATTCCTACGAAATAAGTTAAGTATTGTCCTGCACGCTTATGATTGTCTATGATACTACTGGTAAGAGGTACTTAGAGATTTTTAAGTACCTATCCGATGTATAAATTTATTATAAATCGACATCATGGAAGTCAGTGGATACAAGCTACAAAATATAAATTTGTGATTTACGATTAGAACTGATTGGTGATATGTATTCTAAGATCTAGATGACGCTGCGAGTTGCTAAAACAGCAACATGACTACAATATTCTCGATTTTAAACACCTTTTGAAGCGTGTGTGTGTGTGTGTGTGAGTGATGTACGTACTAAGTGCACCGGTCAACCGCCGGCTATGGGAGGGGATCTACGACTACGTCGTCGTCGCCCGTATTCCGAGCGGAAAGAATGGATGACAAAGCATCGGGGGGATCGGAGAGAACTTGTCGCGGCCGGCGGTGGCGGCAGGGGTCGGGGGGGGGGGGGGGGATCGTAGTCGGCGGCGGCTACGATTAACGGATTCGCATGGGTAGATGCGTTCGCGAAGTGACGTGTTGACGCCTTTTTAATATAGGTTAGGTTCGAGACCTAGATCGGAGTGGAAGACCTAGATCGGAGTGGAACCTTTTGAAGCGTTCGTTGTGATATGTTCCAAGAATATATCATACTCGTACCACTTAACAATGTTAAGTATATACTTAGAAATAATCGCACAAGAACATATCCTCGCTTGATATCCATAAACAAAGCTGTTAGTGAAGATGCTTTTATATTTCATATGTACTAAAGATGAAGATACTAACTGAAAACGATGCTACATATTTATGTTCATGTACTTATGTCCCAAATTTATCTCAATTCTAGGCGTCTCTGGACCATTTCACGCGACTGATTGCTTTGGAACTGGGGCCCAAAGGCGTGAGAGTCAACACGGTCAGCCCCGGTGTTACTGTAAGTAATACATAGGCAGTGTTATAAAATCCAAATACTCGCTTTTCAGGCACTGCAGTTTTTACGCTTGGACTGAAAGGATTCATCAAATCAGGATGAATGTTGCCCTTGGCTTGTTGCAGTAGGTACATCAGGGTCGAAACGTTGGATCCACAGAGGTCGGGGTATCACTGAATATTTCCAGAAAATTCTAAACGTCTAGTTCATGTGGCTACTAGCGACCGGAACGCTGGCATCATGGCTGGCTGGCATAAATATTAAAACGCGTGGGTTCGCACTCTGTAACTAACTCGAGAGAGTTCACGCACTTTCTCAACAAATTTAATGAAGCTGCACCGTGTGGACGCAGTAAACTTTGATAAAAATAATCTTTTAAGACATTCCTACTAATTATAAAACGAACTTGGGTAAATTTAATAGCAAACGGCAACTCTGCGTCTGATGACAGCGTTAGTTCTTAAGCTCTTCACATGAGGCGGCTCTAGTTTATAATATATTAATTAAAGGGTTTTACCAAATTTTGGAACAGTATGGGCTGAGCCAGATCAACGTACTTTTTTTTCTTATCCCCCTTTCCAGGTCAGCAAACTCGTGCAACGCCTGATGAATTACTCGGACAGCGAGTACAATGCGTGGCTGCGTAGCGTGGAGGAGAACATCCCCATGGGGCAGGTCTGCGATGGGGACGACGTGGCCAAGATGGTGGTGTTCCTCGCGAGCGACAACTGCCGCCTCGTCACGGGCACCGTGGTGCAGGTGGACGGCGGGCTACAGTTCGCGGGCGGGGTCAATTTTCTTAATAAACAGGTTAAGTAGACATGTAAATAACGCAAATATGTAAAATAGATTAGTTGTTTTACATTTTATTACTTAAAATTAATAAAATCTATCCAAATTCTGTTTCATTTTTCCTATAATGGACACTCAATAAGGTAATTTTTCTCCGTTTTTCTTAAAAAGAAACGAGTAAACATATAATGGGAAAGGAATACATCTCATTTTAACTACTATAATACAGTCCAGCCTTTTCCCCATTAAAAAATTTCATAAAAACTTGCCTATTTCCAAAATTCCTTACCTAGAGACTATAGGCAAATCCTGTTTATCAAGCATCCATATTATACAAGGTGTATCATAAATAACGCAAGACCTGAATGTTCTAAATCGGCAACTGAATGGATTCCAACTATTTTCCCCCTCCTCCAGCGCTCGATCGCTGCACACGTCCTTTAAGTTACTCCGTGCAAATTGTCGTCAAATAAATAGTTAAAGTGTGTTGTCAAGTGTATTATATCTCTAAATATAGCTTACAAAAAATCTGAAAAGACAGTGTAAAAACGGTTCATACATCTTATGTGATTAACTTAATATAAGCAAATTAACAATAATCTGTGAAAGTAGCTGTGAATAAATAATTGATGTGTTGTTGAACTGAGTGGCCAAACAACAGTCTGACCTTGACTACAAAACATTCACTTACTCTGTCAGCCCTACGTAGTCTACTAACGAAACTTTTGACAAGCGTATTTTAGGGCGGCGTAGCGCGGTGCAGTCTGATATCAGGCTCCAAGAATATTTTTTTGTATTGCAAGAAAGTAAAATCCCTATTAATCTACACATTTTATTGATGCAAATTTGTTAAGTTTATTAAGAAGAAATTAGAAAGAAAACTAAAAACAAAAATAAAAAATATATATATATTCACGTATTTAATTCAATTCAACTGTAATTGCGTAGCGCCTGATTATTGGAATTAGCAAATATATAACGGAGCGTCTCAATTCTACCACAAGTGAATTGTAACTGCATTTTTTTACAAGGCGTCTTGAACTTAATTTACATAAATTAAATATAGCAAAAGATGTCGGTCCAACGATCACCTCCAGGATCAAAACTAAGAACGCCTCCTCCTTTGTTATGTGGATCAGACTCTGCACTCAATAAAATGTCGAGTGAAAGTTCCGCTGAATGTATCCTTAATGTTACAAAACGTCATAAACGCAACTTCGGTGAATTCCTGGGTAACTCTGATCAGTACGTATCCGAAATAAAAAACATGATATCAGATCTTAAAACGCAACAGGAAGAAAAATTTGGAACATTAAATAGTGCCATAAATGTCTTGGTTACTCAAAACCAAGAAATTCATAAAGCGGTTGATTTTATGTCCAGTCAGTATGACGAATTGCTTGTCAAGCTAAATAGCCTTGAAAAACAAAATGGCGACTATAAAAAACTTATTAATACTTTGGAAAGCAGACTTGAAGTGCTGGAAAGAAAATCGCTCAGTACTACGATTGAAATACGCAACGTACCTAAACAACCTAACGCAAATAAGCAAACTATGATTAATATTGTTAAGAATGTTGGGACAGCGTTGTACCCTGATACCCCTGTAGTGGATTTGAAAGTCAATGAAATATATCGAACTAAAACTGAGGCTATAGTAATTAACTTTAGTAACACTAATAGAAAGGAATCCATTCTTACATCTTATAAAGTATTTAATAAAACAAGGCGATTATCTAAAGAGCCCCAATTGAATACTACACATCTTAACATACCAGGGAAAGTTCAGAAAATCTTTATCTCCGAAGTCCTTACAAATAAAGCAGGACGTCTGTACTACATGGCGAGACAAATGGTTAAAAACAAAAAGATTGCATATACCTGGACAGCGTTTGGAAAAGTATATGTAAAAAAAGAAGAAGGAAACGTGCCGATACGTGTGGTAGATGAAGCAGAGTTGCACAAGTTGTCAATGTGACTATATGCCTTTGCGAGAACTGCCTTTAGTTTAATTATAGGTCTCCTCTTGTTTACTATTTTTGTGTTTTGTTTACTGTTACTTATTAATATTTGCATCACCAAACCTATAGACACAACAATCACACATACACTCACACACACTATCACAAACAAACATGATTACCAACTCTCTCTGATCTATTGTATTCATGATTCCGTGCCTTTTCTACACATCCGTCATCCCATCACTTCATGCCTAGAGACATCTTTCATTAAAATTCGATAGTATAGGTATTCAATCTGTACACAATGGGTTGTATTCATTATTAGTGGCAAAATCTGCAACTTGCGATATTGAAGATGTAAGTATGTACTTTAACCCAGATAGGTAGCAATACGCTTAAAATCCTAACTCAAAATATAAGAAGCATAAAATGTAATATGTTAATGGCAAGATCGGGCACTGACTGGGACTTAATAATCTTAACAGAATGTTGGCTTCAGTCTGCTCAATGTATACCTGACCTTGCGGGATATAGCTATACGGCTACAACTGCCCATAAGACCCAAAATGAAGGGGTGGTCATCTATCATAAAAACAATTTTAAAGTGGTATGCGATGAACCACTCCTAATTGATGCTAATTGTCTATTACTAAAATTAAACTCTGTTACTTGCATTATTGGCATCTACCGTCCTCCAGGCCAGCGTAATACAAATAATTTGAACGCTTCAATGGATGCACTCCAAAAAAAAATATAACTACAAAAACATAATTATTTGTAGGGACATAAATATTGATATAACTCCTAACAGTAATGATAATCGCTCTTTTGAGTACCTCAATATTTTGGCTAGTCATTGTATATTACCTGCTCACACTATACCTACACACGGTTATACCTGTCTGGATCATATCTTGATCAAAACTAAGCTAGAATCCACTTGCCTTGTTTTTGAATCATCGGTAACAGATCCTGAAAGTGTTGCCATTATCATTAATCAGCAAACAAAGCCTACCTGTTCTTCTATAACGCTGAGACGCATTAATTATGCAGAACTAGATAAAGTTTCCGAAAATTAGTTTCAGTTATTGAACTGAGACTAATTTTCGGCAGATACTTAATTACAGTGACGTCAACTTAGCTACTAACCAACTTATTTCCTTACTGTATAAGGCTATACAGGATAACTCAGATGCAGCAAAAGTGCCTAGTAAGAAAAGAATAAACAAACCGTGGATCACCACCGGCTTATTACGATGTATGCGAAACAGAGATAATCTGCACAAGAAGGTTAAAAGGAATCGCAATGATGAAACCCTAAAACTAATATACAAAAGATATAGAAATTTTTGTAATGCTCTACTCAGGAAACAGAAGAGAATATATGATAAACAGGAGATAGAAAATGCACAAAGCAATAATAAAAAGTTATGAGATGTGATAAAAAACATATGTAGTTTTAACAAAAAAACAGACCATTCATCTGCGCTTAGTAAAACTGAACATCCAAAAACCAGTGTAGATGAGGCAAACAAATATTTTACTGGTGTAGTGCAGAATCTAGCGGAAAATATTATCGGTAACTTTTGTCTACCTAACGACTACCGAACACCTATTCCTGTGTTCCCTACCTCATTTGCCTTACTTTCTACTGATGAAAAAGAGGTTGAACATCTCATAATGGGCTTAAGAGAAGATTTAGCTGTTGGGGTAGACCAGATATCTGGCAAAATCTTAAAGCGATACCTCAAGTCACTTGCTCTTCCTATCACCCATATTTGCAACCTATTGTTTAATACTGGCACTTTTCCCTTAGCGTTGAAAATAGCACTTGTCAAACCCATTTACAAAGGGGGTAGCAAAAAATGCGTTCAAAATTATATGTCCATATCTATCCTTCCTACATTATCTAAAATCTTGGAACGTCTGATCAATAAACACCTCATGAACTTTCTTGAGGCCAACACCCTTCTTTCAACTGGACAATTTGGGTTTCGATCTGGCAGGTCAACCGATGACGCTGTAAACCAACTTATCAACCCTATTGTCACTAATATTGATGACAAGAGGAAGTGTATAACGGTGTTCCTGGACTTAGCCAAGGCCTTTGACACGGTATCTATTCCTTTGCTTTTACATACATTGGAAAGAATAGGTCAGAGGTCTTCCATTACAACTGTTCAAGGATTACCTAAGCAATAGGAAGCAACTTGTAAAAATTGACAATTGGGTTAGCGATGAACTTCCAGTGCACTACGGTGTGCCGCAGGGCAGTGGTCCTAGGTCCTAGTCTTTTCCTTATATTTATCAACGACCTGTGCCAGCTGCAACTCAGACACGGAAAATACTATCTTTTGACACAGCGCTCTTCTTTAGTGGTAATACCTGGGAGGATGTTTTTTATAGTGCCCAAAGAGTATTTGATGAGATCTGTCGATGGCTAAACCGTAATGTATTGACACTAAATGTAGACAAAACCAAATACATTGCTTTTGCGTCTAAGAAAAATCTCCTTCCGCCAAACTCACTCAACATCACTGTCCATACCTGCTCCTACACTGCTATTCCACCATGTTTCTGTAAGCCCCTACAAAGAACTAGTACCATCAAATATCTTGGAGTATACATAGATCAAACACTAACTTTTAAGGCTCATATTGACGTTCTCGCAACTAGAATTCGTAAGATGATCTACATTTTTAAGATATTAAGGCATGTGGCGGATAAAAAGACTATTAAAAAGGTCTACTCAGCTCTCTGCCAGTCAATAGTTAACTATTACATAACTTCTTGGGGTGGGGCAAGCAAAGTGCATCTTCTGGAAGTTGAGAGAGCTCAGCGAGCTTTACTCAAGGTTGCTGCGGGATTGCCTTTTCGTTATCCAACCATTGATTTGTATAAACACTGGGATGTGCTTACTGTTAGGCAGACTTTTATTCTATGTATAATAATAAAAAAAACATACACAATTGGAATATAATCCTAATTTAAATAAGAAGAAACGGAGAAAAGGTTCTGTTCTACTGATTCCTTTCACACTAAACTTTCACAAAGATTTTATTGCTTTTTGGGAGGATATCTATATAATAAAATCAACTCCTCGCTATCAATATGCCCATTACGTAAATCAGTATGTAAATCTATCTATCTATCTATCTATCTATCTATCTATATCATCACGCCAGCTCCCTCGCGGGGTAGGCAGAGAGTACAGAGTTCCAACAGGTTCTTTCCTTACATACCTCTCTGGCTTCCTCCACTCTCATAGTTCGTCTCATACACACTCGCCGGTTACGGAGACTCTTGACTTGCCCTTCAGCTAAGACACGGTCTATTTGGTCATGGTAAGATAGTCTAGGTCTTCCCCGGCACCAACATCCTTCCACTTTCGCATTGTATATCTGTTTTGTCATTCTTTCTTCTGGCATTCGTTCTATATGCCCGAACCAACGGAGCAAATCTGCACTATGTAAATGGCTGAAAACACTTGACTATAAAGCAACTGAATGTTTGTCATACCAAATAGCTAAAATCTTCAACACACACACACTCACTTGACTTACACACAAAGTATCCTTTCACACACACACACACAAACTGTATATCCTCTCTTTTATAGTAACCTTATTTAATTTGTTGTTTAATATTTTCATCACACATCTAGTTCATACTTGATCTAATGTTAAATGTAACTTTAAGTTTCAGGGTCCTGGTGACCCGTAACACAGGTATTCCTATGCCTGTCTCGGGCATCAGTCTCTCACAAATGTCCTATTATTCTATTACATTAAGCTCGTACTGTACTAATGATGCACATTTGTGATGAGAAAATTATTATTTTTAAAGTAATAATAATATCAGCCTATACAGTCCCACTGCTGGGCCTTCTCTCACAAATTGAGTTGAGAGATTAGGTCATACATCACTACGCGGACCCAGTGCAGATTGGTGGAGGCAAGTTTGTGGCCACCTGCTGTTGGAACTTATCAAGCCGCCTACAAGGATTCCAACTCAAATTAACGACCAATCCTGTCTGCTGTATTTAACAAATTTTAATCATTATTTAAAGCAATATGGCATGCATTTCTAATACATATACCTCAATATGCACACAAAATTACAGATTTCGTTGTTAATTTGGGTACCAAAGAGCTTAATAAAATGGTGGAAAACTCCTTAAAATTGAAAGTTTGGTTTGCGTATCGAATTCGTGAAGCAATAATCTAATTGGGGTGTCTGAGGTGTTGCGTCATACATGTTACATTGTATACTGGTAATTATGGTTCATACGTATAATGAATATAGTATTTCCTTCCTTCATTTACATCCGTGTCTTATATGAAGGGCAAGTCAAGAGTTTCCGTAACCGGCGAGCATGTATAAGAAGAACGGGTTGAAAGGAAAGAACCTGTTGGAACTTTGTACTTTTTGCAAGGGATCTGGCGTGATGATGTAGATAGATAGATTTACATCTATTTTGTTTATCGTTGTATAAAATATATAAGTATATTTTTAGGTAGGTTGTTTTGTTAACATTTTTGTTGAACATACCTTAACTTTATTTTATCGCTCATTTGTTAGTTATATACGTAATTAACAAGATATTTTGACAGAGGTCAAGGGAAAGTGGAAAGTCAACGAACCTACTCGATCAATAACAATGGTCAGGTCATCATTTGTTCGATAATACAATGCAAATACATTCTGAAATCACAACAAGATAAAACAACAGTTCAGAGATCCACGAACCAGTCGCAAGGGAAACGGGTTCATACCAAATCGCACCAGTTGTGACGACTTGCCAAATAGGCATATATTAAGTGATCAAACGAACTTACCTGAAGTGAAGTTCGATCATTATTATACGAAGTCCTTCGTTCTCGATATAAACATGCAGCAGCTCTCTCTACTCGCTTGACAGGCCGCTAAGTTTTTTAGAAACGTCAACGCCTCCTCTATGGTATCTGTGGACATAACCTCTGCGACCATTCCTTTCAGAAGTAGTACATTTCAACTTTACCAACGGGCAGGGCGGGTTGGGTACTTATATCTTCGAACGAAGGACTTCGTATAATAATGATCGAACTTCACTTCAGGTAAGTTCGTTTGATCACTTATTATACTGTGTCCTTTGTTCTCGATATAAACATGCAGCTGTTTTGAGCTATAAGGGTAAAGTTGAAGTATACCACATGAATGTCATTTTTAAGCGTGAGCTCTAAAACATAATATGTCATGAGTACATTTGTATAACACATTCCCGTTGTTTGCATTGCTATACAACACAAATACAACATATATATATATATATATATATATATATATATACACAGACGAGTATATATACACATATATTGTTTCTTACAACCAGTCTGTCTGACTTATTCCAAATAAATTTATTTAATCAAATTCTATAACATGTTATGTTATATAGCGTAGATCCATCCCAACAAAAATCTTTAAAGCACCTGTTATAGCACACCTGTTGTCCATAACTCATTACTACCGGGTAATAATAATCAATCATTACTTATCAGCTATCAGTGCATTCTCCATCTGTTATGTCTTCTATAGTATATAGATTTTTTTTTTATATACATGACGAGAGTTCAGGAATTACCGATCCAGAACTTTGTTTATATGAAATTAATCCCTTTATAATAATTCTTGTATCATAGAAAACCGTTCCGAAACGAACTATGAGAGTGGAGGAAGCCAGTAAATAAAGAACCTGTTGGAACCCCGCACCCCCCGCCTACCCCGCAAGGGGTCTGGTGTGACGATATAGATAGAGATAGATAGAAAACTCTTACTGTGTACTAGATCTGGAAACAAAGTATGTTAGTACCCAATCTATAACAATATAAGACAAATAAGACAGGGAAACCTGTTTCCCCACTAAAGTGTCTTCCAAGTGGTATGTGGGGTTTCTTTTTTTTTTTTTTATTGTCAAATGATCTCTTTTTTTGAGTACAGTACCAGACAAAGGCTACAAATTATATTGTTGATTATAAGGATGCTTTGCTATAATTACTTATTTAATTTATGATAAATTATTTTCCTTTATGTCAAAGTTCGGTTATATTTAATGTTAGTTATATTTATAATCCTTAAAGATGTACATATACCAAAATTTAACATTTTTGTACTAGAGGCCTTTGTACTAATGTCCTTATCTAGAGCTATTCCTCACATAAGACTATGTACATTACCTATATGATCTCGCCCTCCCCCCTCCCCCATTTTTGGGTTTGGAACGAAGGGCAGTGCTGATGTGTGGTAACCTAATTTAACCTGCCCCACTGTTAAACTATACTACTACTATCATTATATATTTCGAAACTATCCCAGAATCATTTCCATGTCCTGAGTGGCCACCTAAATATTTCTGTATCACTTAACGATTCGTTCTTGCGCAATAACGCCCGCGAACATTAATTTTCGGCCATACGATCGGGCCACCCCTGACCCATTATATTACTGATGAAAATTACACTCTAATTTACTTATTTAGTAATGACTTAAGTAGCGAATAAGTCACAGGCAACTAGACCAAACCACGGACTATAACTTTATGATATTGGGAATCCTATTCATAACTTAACTTTTTCATACCCTTAAATGCCTCACTTCCTCTGCTTCTTTGTATGTGGCTGTTTTTTATAAGTAGCAACTGTAATGAGTAACTTTCTAGTTAGTTCTAGATTTCCAACCGTGAGAATTGAGTGTCACTTAACTTATACGTGTAGTACCTACGTATCATTCATATTTCGTTTAATATCATAATAATATTTTTTGCGCCTACCCACTTGGGATCTGGCGTGGTCTTATAATAAATAAATAATATCAAGTTCCCTAAGACTAAGGTTATTGCTGATACTACATAATATTTATCATACCTGTGATAAAAATATACTTTTGATTATTCTTGTTTAAGATAATTTATACTTTTAAATATTGTAACTCAATATTTCATCAACTATAGCATGTCAACCTAATATCGTTAAATTTTTAAATAGGTATTATTATTAAGTCATTTGCATGACTTTATTTTTTTTTATATATAGATACATTAATAAGATACATGTAACATGTGGATGTAATAATTTTAATGTAACAATATGAAAAATGCAAATTTTTTGTATGACATCTCCAATCCAATATTTTTACACTGAACCACCTTCAAATAAATTACAGCATATATAGTGCTCTAAAACCACCTGTTTCCATAATAGTAGCAGGTTGTGTTTGTGTCATATCTCCGATATCCTTACTGTACCAGAACCATCACTGGTGCTCAATATAAATGTACACATTCAAAACTAAACACAAACCTATTTTTTATAGTTATTAATTACTTGAATAATTTTATTTGATTATATATTATTTATTGATTATCATATTATCAAACAAAAGTACAATAAAAACATCTAATTCTTCAATTCATGAATTGATGTATAATGTTTCCTCTGTGTGTCTCAAATTTCTAATGTATTAATTACACTATAAATGATGTAGGACGTAACCAAAAACCAAAACCATTGGACTCATTACCCAATAGAAAGCTGAATAGCTACTAATAAATTTTTTATTAGTATATTTAATATGACTCTAATGTCTATTATTAGCATTGAGTTTCTTTGTGGGATAAGGATTATAGCACAGTTGTGATCATCTATCTTTAATTAAATTCTAAAGAGAATGGCTATGAATTGTATATCAATTATTAAAAAATTATGTTTCTAATAATAATGTTTCTATACATAATGTTAAATATATGTAGGACCAGATTTTTAACCTTCACTTGTCTGGATTACTTGCAGTATTTACACAAAACCAATAAAGTTATGTTTGCCGTTGAAGGCAGACAGACACACATTTTTATTAGTGTCATAGATACATTGTTACATACCAAAGTCAGTGAATACCTTTAGCCTCCAATATTATGGTTTATTTGTAACAGCCATGTTGTATTCCTGAATGTTTAACTGATTTTTTCAGTAACATAAAAAAAAAAAACAAGCCTTTATGTAAAAAGCCTAGCAAGCTTTTCTTACCTCACATTCCCTGGTAGGAGACTTCCAATGTCCATTGTGATTTGTTTTTGGTGGGCTGATAGGTACACTGTGGGTTAATATTTTTACACACCGGATGAGGATTGTTGTTCTATATTGGTTACAACACTGGTGGTTTTTTGAAATTTAAACTACTGCTTATGAATAGATAGTTATAATTTCATATTGGTACTCCACTATATTAAAACTCATTTAATACAAATTATATACTGCTGACCACAAAGGTTCTTATCCCAATCAATGTTTAATGACTGTATTGTTAGGACTCATCTTCCCTGGCTACCCTGCAAGGGGTCTGGGCTGATAATATTGATAATTATTAGTTTTATGTAAACTGGATAGACCAGGTATTTTATATTATATTTTAAGGATGTATGTGTGTAACACAAATTATTGCACAACTTGCCTGTCTCAGCATTGGTAGGCTGAGATATTATATATGGAATATTTCCACAATTCTGTTGCTTGTCAGATATAACAGGCATTGTTATAAGTAGAGATTACTTTGGCTCATCTGTTTATAAACCCTGTTCAGGGATAAATATTGCAAGTTTTACCTTTTTAATACAACCACTCATAATATTGCACAATTCTTTGTGTAGTTGAAGCTCCACTTTGGGCTATTTCAGGATTATTATACAAGTATGTCTAATAATGAAATCAATGCAAAACATTATGTTTCTGCAAATAAGTGGCTTATGTTATTAATAATGTATTGTTATTCATAAATTCATAAACAATGTCCCTTTAGTTACCCTTGCAGAAAGTCTCCTTTAGGAGATATAATATCACAAATTGCTTATAGTTTATTGCAATAGTCTTTGTATTTACTGTTTAAGGTATGTATGTTGGGTAACATTTTAGATTCTTACCATTGTAGAAATGTGAACTGCACAGGAGCACTTCATGGGTAAAACCTATGAGTAGTATGACCTTCAGCACATATCTCGTATGGGCCCCAAGTCTTGCGGATCACGCCGATGCATCTCGTACACCACTCGTGTCCTTGAATTGCCGTTAAGTCTTGCGGACCACGTCGATGCATCTCGTACATCGCCCGTGTCCTTAAATTGGCATCGATCCTTAACAATCATCATTATTGATTAATGTCCACCCTAATTTCTCTCATTAGAGGTATTACATTGCCAATTTATAGACGGTAAATAATTGTTTGCAGGTATATTGCGTGTTAAACTGTTTTTACACGAAGAGGGTGGGAGGGAGACTTCGTAAGTTTACTTTTCGAGTGAAAACTTTACAAGTCTTAATATGACAAAACACACGTCTCCAAATATTCGATATTATATACATAACCAAGTTAAGCTGAAAACGCCACAAATAAACAACTATCAGTTGATCTTTTTAGAAGGTACTTTTTTGTCAAGACGTAAAATATTTCTGAATTTGCCTATCATCATCATCATCATCTCAGCCTATACTTGTCCACTGCTGAACATAGGCCTCCCCAATCGCTTTCCAGCGTAACCGGTCCGATGCCACCTGCATCCAACGACTTCCTGCGATTTTCACAAGATCGTCGGTCCATCTGGCAGGCGGTCGTCCCACGCTGCGCTTGCCAATACGTGGTCTCCACTCTAGAATCTTTCTGCCCCAACGCCCGTCCGATCTACGCGCTATGTGGCCCGCCCATTGCCACTTCAGCTTGCTAATCTTAACGGCTATGTCGGTGACCTTGGTTCTTCTACGAATCTCCTCATTCCTGATTCGATCGCGTAGAGAAACGCCGAGCATAGCTCTCTCCATAGCTCGCTGAGCAACTCTGAGCTTTTTTATGAGACCTATTGTAAGAGACCACGTCTCTGATCCATATATCATCACTGGTAACACACATTGACTAAAAACTTTAGTCTTAAGGCACTGAGGTATTTTGGATGAGAAGATGTTGCGCAGTTTCCCGAACGCTGCCCAGCCGAGTTGGATTCGTCGATTGACCTCTCTCTCAAAGTTGGACCTACCTAACCGGACTACCTGTCCCAGGTAAATGTATTCGTCGACAACTTCAAGAGTAGAGTTCCCAACGGTGAGTGCGGTGGGTACGACATGGACTTTAGACATTATTTTCGTTTTGTCCATGTTCATTTTAAGACCCACTTGTTGAGATACTCTGTTGAGGTCACCGAGCATTCGTCCTAGATCTTCCAGCGACTCCGCCACGACCACAATGTCGTCGGCAAATCGAAGGTGAGTGATGTATTCGCCATTGATGTTGATGCCAAGTCCTTGCCATTCCAAGAGCTTGAAGGCGTCCTCTAAGGTGGCCGTAAACAGTTTCGGAGAAATGACGTCTCCCTGCCTTACTCCTCTTTTTATGGGAATCGCTTTCGTGCACTGCCCCTGTACTCGGACTGACATGGTGGCGTTATTATACAAGCACCTCAACACCTCAATGTACCGATAGTCAATGCGGCATCGCTGGAGAGATCTAAGAACCGCCCAAGTCTCGATCGAATCGAAGGCTTTCTCATAGTCCACAAACGCCAAGCATAGTGGCCGATTATACTCCTCGGTCTTCTGTATAATCTGCCGCAGCGTATGTATGTGGTCTATGGTACTAAAGCCTTTCCGGAAACCGGCTTGTTCGGGAGGCTGGAAGTCATCAAACCTGCGTTCGAGACGATTCGTAATGACTCTCGAAAACAACTTATAAACATGGCTCAGCAGTGTGATGGGCCTATAATTCTTCAGTAAAGTGTTATCACCTTTCTTGAAAAAGAGTACCACCACACCCCTGTTCCACGCTTCCGGCGTTTTTCCTTCGAGCAAGACGGAATTAAACAGCCTCTGAAGGACTTTAAGTACCGGCGATCCGCCCGCTTTCAGAAGCTCTGCGGTAATTCCGTCTTCACCCGGCGCTTTGTTGTTTTTAAGGTGTTTGAGAGCCATCCCAATCTCGTACAGGCTGATGTCCGGGATATCTTCTGTGTAGTGTCGGGTTAGCTTGGCTCTTGGGTCTTTTACCAAGTCAACAACAGGTTCAGCTACTGAGGTATACAACTGCCCATAGAACCTCTCTATCTCCCTGAGCACCTCTGACCTATTCGACGTTACGTTTCCGTCCTCCGTCTTCAGCTTCGTCAACTGGCTTTGCCCAATAGACGCGTCTCTTGCAAACACTTTGGAGCCCTTGTTCTGCTCTATGGTCTCCTCAATACGTCTTGTATTGAAGGACCGTAAATCGTGTCGCAAGGACTTCAATATCTGTCCATTGAGCTGCCTATAGGACTTAGCATCATCGGAGGTTTGGAGTGTCATGGTACGTCGCTCAGCCATAAGGTTTCGGGTGTAGTCAGATAGCTTTTGAGGCCTATTTTTACGGTGGGGCTTAAAATGCTTGGACCCGACCGTATGGACAGTCTCTACCAACCTATTGTTGATTTCGTCCACTGATGCGCTGCTGTCTAGCAATTCGAAGCGGTTTGACAATTCGAGTTGAAAGTTCTCGGGGTTTTGGATATGTGCATTAGAAGGTCGGAGCGTAGACTTCATCAGACGCGATCTTTCCATTTTGACATTAATATTTAATGTGCCTCTGACCATTCGGTGATCACTGCCGGTTTTTACCCTGTGAATCACGGAGACATCATTAAATATTTGTCGCTTGGTGCTCATGATGAAGTCTATCTCATTTTTTGTGGAACCATCAGGGCTCATCCAGGTCCATTTCCTATGAGGCGGCTTCCGGAAGAAAGAGTTCATCATAAAGAGTCCCTCCTTCTCCAGATATTCGGCCAGCCTCTGACCCCTGGGGTTGCGTTGCCCATATCCAAATTGCCCCACTCTCAACTCATCATCGCCCCGTTTGCCCAGCCGCGCATTGAAGTCACCCATAACCACTGTAAAGTGTGCTTTGGAAGTATGTATGGCTCTACTAATGTCCTCATACATTACTTCGACGTCATCATCTGAGTATGCCGAGGTCGGTGCGTAGACCTGTATGACCTTCAGCGAATATCTTTTGGATATTCTGAGTATCAGGTACGCTACCCTGCTCGACACACTAGTGATGGACACAACGTTGTCTATGAGTGACTTGTGGACGATAAATCCGACACCACCTTGGGACTGCTGTTCGCCCTCCCGGTAGTAAAACAAGTTGCCGGATTTTAAGGTTATCGTGTCCTCGCCCTTTCTTCGGACCTCCGATAAACCAACAATATTCCACCGCAACTTGTTTATCTCTTCTTCCAGCTCAACAAGCTTCTCATCTGTCCTTAACGTGCGTGCGTTGTATGTCACCAGGGCCAATTTTCGGTGTTGGTGGTAGCCGAATCTCTGCCGGAGATTCTTAGCACCCCTTGTCCTGTCGTTACCATGGCTGCTACCGTGGCCAGGACGAACAGGACCGCCGGGGACTAGGGGCCTGGTTTTCTTACATTCTTCCATAATTGGGGGTGTTTGCCATACTCGCCACGCTTGGCAGGCGGGTTGGCGAGCGCAGTTATTGGTCGTCGAAGTGCTAAGGGAACGCTGCTGCCCATTCCCTAGTTTTCCCTTAGTCGCCTTGTACGACACCCGATGGGATGAGATGGGTTGGTCCTATTCTAAGCCGGGAACCACGCGATATAACAGGCATTGTTATAAGTAGAGATTACTTTGGCTCATCTGTTTATAAACCCTGTTCAGGGATAAATATTGCAAGTTTTACCTTTTTAATACAACCACTCATAATATTGCACAATTCTTTGTGTAGTTGAAGCTCCACTTTGGGCTATTTCAGGATTATTATACAAGTATGTCTAATAATGAAATCAATGCAAAACATTATGTTTCTGCAAATAAGTGGCTTATGTTATTAATAATGTATTGTTATTCATAAATTCATAAACAATGTCCCTTTAGTTACCCTTGCAGAAAGTCTCCTTTAGGAGATATAATATCACAAATTGCTTATAGTTTATTGCAATAGTCTTTGTATTTACTGTTTAAGGTATGTATGTTGGGTAACATTTTAGATTCTTACCATTGTAGAAATGTGAACTGCACAGGAGCACTTCATGGGTAAAACCTATGAGTAGTATGACCTTCAGCACATATCTCGTATGGGCCCCAAGTCTTGCGGATCACGCCGATGCATCTCGTACACCACTCGTGTCCTTGAATTGCCGTTAAGTCTTGCGGACCACGTCGATGCATCTCGTACATCGCCCGTGTCCTTAAATTGGCATCGATCCTTAACAATCATCATTATTGATTAATGTCCACCCTAATTTCTCTCATTAGAGGTATTACATTGCCAATTTATAGACGGTAAATAATTGTTTGCAGGTATATTGCGTGTTAAACTGTTTTTACACGAAGAGGGTGGGAGGGAGACTTCGTAAGTTTACTTTTCGAGTGAAAACTTTACAAGTCTTAATATGACAAAACACACGTCTCCAAATATTCGATATTATATACATAACCAAGTTAAGCTGAAAACGCCACAAATAAACAACTATCAGTTGATCTTTTTAGAAGGTACTTTTTTGTCAAGACGTAAAATATTTCTGAATTTGCCTATACGATGTTTTAAATTTATTTCACAACATCACTTGAGTATATAAAAACCTTTTGTTATATAATTTCACTGCTACGACTATATGATTAAATTAAATGTCGACCAAAACTTTATTACAAGGCATCGGCTGCCGCGCTAAAAGAAAGAATGGTCGTTATGTCCACAGATACCATAGAGGAGGCGTTGACGTTTCTAAAAAACTTAGCGGCCTGCCAAGCGAGTAGAGAGAGCTGCTGCATGTTTATATCGAGAACGAAGGACACAGTATAATGACCTTTACGCGAAAATGTTTTCGCGAATGTCTAATGAGGAATCGCGCCGTTTTTAGGCGCCAGTCAAGGACGATCGTCTCGAATATATTTATATTATATGTGGGTTAAACCTACTTGGTATTAGATGAACACTTGTATAGTCTAAGTACTTGGTATACACCAAGTCAAAGCTAATAATAAAAAATCAGCCAAAACATCTATCGTAGGACAAAGGCCTCCCCCATAAAACGCTGTGACACCGGCTTTGTACTCGGTTTTTGAGTGGCAAACACATACTAAAATACGTTAGCAGGCCTTCTACAAGGCGACCACCATGACCTAGTGCTGTAAAAGCTGCATGTGTACAGCACTGATACTGAAAGAGAAGAAATCTATGTGAAGAATGGTGACTGGTTATCCATATTGGGCATCAGAATATATCGCTACGTTGCTGTATACGGATTTACCTGGATAATTGGATCCTAGCAATCATCAGTGTTTAAAATTATAACTTAGCCCTACTTGTAGGGATAACTATGAAATTAGCATCACCAATAGGGACTAAGTAATTAAGATATCAATCCAGATCAATTAAATCAAATTTACTGCATTCAATGAGGATTACCGCACTTTTTCACTGGATACTTTAGTCCAATATTTACTAGTTAGCTATTTTTACACGGTCACCGCCCATAATCTAGAAACCTGCTTCACCTGTTTATCACCCTAAGGACTAGTAGAAAATACGCAAGGCATAAAATACTAAATAAAACACAACATCGAAAGAAAAACAAATACATTTATAAACATTTCACTTGATCTGACTCTCAAGGATCGCTCCATCTACTGGCACCACGGCTCCTGACACCACACGGCTGTGGTCGCTGTCCAGGTGCACGATGGTGTAGGCGCAATCTTCACCTGTCGTGGCTGTTCCCATGGGGATGGTGGCTTCGGCGGTCTTAAGCCAGGCCCGATACTCCTCATCTGTGTATCCTGTCAGGCACTGGACGAATGTGCTTACCTCATGACAATTTCATGCCGTCCAATGTAAAGTATATAGATATATAGACCTCCCAGCCGTAATCGGCTATGGCGAGACAAATCAACTGCGAGCGTGAGCTCGAATGTGGCTCGCAAAACCGAATTTGGTCTTAAAAATTCGGTCACACGACGGACAGTAGGGTTGTCATTGTCTAAAAGTGTGCGAAAGTTCCACGCTCCTATAATAAAATTGTTATTTATTGGCTTCTGTTTCTTATTTCGACCGCGTTACGTCGATGTCCAGTTGCCCGCGGTTTGACAACTGGATGAAGGATGAGACGGACTATGTTTAGGCCACCTTTTCTAGGCCACTCCCCGGATTGGGGAAAGCAGAGCGATCCTAAATAGGGCTGCTTTGTCGTCAGACGTGCTGCCGAACCCGTCCTCCCGCCTCTGTCGATTTCAGGAGCGACCACTCTCGTCTGATCGCCTACGTGCAGAGTGACAACTAAAGCCTAATTACATCGTGATCCCGACCCCACCGCCGCCACTCCATCGCCGTAGGACTTTTAGGTCTCAGAGTCCGTTAACTTTGCAAGGGTCATCAGCGCGTGATAGGATTATAGTGGATAAACAGTTGCGTAGGTACAAACCCACTCTCTCGTCCTCCATTTCCTGGTACCAATGGATTGGGTGGCCAATACGATTGGTGGGAAATAGAGGAGGAGGCAGTGACTAGCCGCACGTTTTTTAAAAGACTCCAAACATGCGCCTTTGGCAAGTCACAGTTGCCTTGCTACACCGCTATGATTACCGAAAGCAAGTGTCTATCGACTTTGCACGCTTACCATACCGGTGCAGACTTCGTGCACTAAATCAGGAAGTCATCTGATAAGCTGATTTCATAGTTCAGCCCCCCTCCACTAGGTTTAGCCCGCGGATCGACGCGGTGTCCAGGGTGTGGCCGCTCTGCGCACAACAGCTACTTGGAGCCACTAGTGAACAGATTGTGGAGGGCTTTATAGGCCAGTGGGTGATTACTACATACAAGAGCATGTCGATCAGTAGCCACCCGCATCTTCATGCCAACAAAGCGCCTACACATTACACCCCATTGTAAAGTAGCGTGACGTCAAGAAGCTTTTATATTATTTGAGTGGCGTCGCAACGATATTATACAGGCGTCGTGACGATATCATAGTGGCGTCCTGACGATATTATATTGGCTTCTAAACGGTACTATAGTGGCATTGGGACGATATTAAAGTAGCGCCGCGACGATGTTATAGTGTCCTCGGGATGATATTATAGTAGCTTCGCTACGATATTATAGCGGCGTCGCGTCGGTATAATAGTGGCGGTGGGACACTATTATAGTGGCTACGGGATAATATTTGCGCGGCGGGGCGAACACTATTATAGTGGCGTCAAGATACAAGACGATTGGTTTGTCAAAAATAAGAGTATCTACACACAAAGCATGCAAGATGTTCAATTATCACATAATACATCATCATTAGTCATGTCTTAGCTGAAGGGCAAGTCAAGAGTCTCCGTAACCGGCGAGTGTGTATGAGACGAACTATGAGAGTGGAGGAAGCCAGAGAAGTATGTAAGGAAAGAACCTGTTGGAACTCTGTACTCTCTGCCTACCCCGCGAGAGAGCTGGCGTGATGATATAGATAGATAGATAGATTAGTCATGTTTTGCGTTTATGGCGTACAAATTCAGTTTTAAATGTGGTACAATACACAGATGGTAGGCTTTTTGATATGAGATACAAATTTTGCCATCTAGTGATAGCATGGAAATATTAATTAATACAAATAAATGTTAACAATTTTTAAAACAACTTATTACAATGCATATTTAAAATGTAGGTTCTATATGAATGTTTTTTCAAAAATTCGTTGAATGAAGAGAAGCTTTGTGATATCGACCACTTACGCAGATCAACACAAAACTTGTTATAGGGTAATCTGCTGGGGCAAGGTATTAAAAAATAATGGTGTCATGTACACAACTATGTCTAAATAATTCCAGTTTAGATACAGGCATTTCCAGTGGTATATGTGTAATTTTATGTTTATTTACATTAACATTGACTTCGAACAGTGAAAAATTATTTTTAACGAATTTGGCAATCTCATATATATATTAGGTACAGTTAAGAGGTTTTGTGATTTGTAAATAGGTTTGCACGAGTCAGTTCATGTTGAAAATTACGCGAATGAATCTTTTTGTAGTATAATAACCTTTTGCAGTTCAGAAGAATTCCCCCAAACAATTATACCGTAGCGAATGTCAGAACAGACGTAGGCGTGATACACCATTTAAGCGGTTTGCCTAGATGTTTCATTTTTATAATGCAAATACAAATTTATTTATTTTGATGCATATTTAATCAATATGTGCCTTCCACGTAAAGTTGTGTCCGCACCTTTTTAAAAAGGATTAATATGAATTTATAGATTTATTTAACAGATTAAGCACAGAATTACAATTTTATGTAAACGTATGTCGTAGGAACTTATCACTCTAAAACTACAATAATCAAGCCACCATAAACAGAGATTCTAATTACTCGGAAACCCGGCAAGGAAACAATAATACGTACTAGGTAGTAGTTGCATATAATGTTTGTCTTCTGTGGTCCGAAAATTAAAGCGTGTTCTTTTCACTTTCTTATGCCAAATACTAAAAGCCAGAGCTTAGCCAAGTGTCATGCATTGTGAACTTACGATTTATTTTATCTTTACATTTATAGACAATTTATACAGCAACGACACTCCATAATTATTTATGGAGATACAGCACAAATACAGAAGGCTTACGTTCAAATAACCAGATACGATTGTCATATGCCTGTTTTTAAAATATTGTCGTTATGGTCACCCTAACTAATTTGAAATTCTAAACAATTTAACCAGTCTTACACCTTTTAACCATTTTTTAATGAGAGATTTCACTCAACACTGCTTAAATATATAAAATCAAGGCGAAATTCGGCTTTAATACGAAAGTATATCAGCAATATTGTTTCTATTGTGCTTTGAATGTTGTCATGTAAAATTTGCTAGTTACTACTATCGACTAAATACTATTATGAAAAAAATGGGATAGAATTTAAATATTATATGAATCTTGTTATTAGACAAAGACGTCTATATCATATAAATTTTATTTTAAGTCAACGTAAGCAAGAATGTTTTAATGACAGGTAATTGACGAATAGAAAACTACGACTCTATTTTTTTAAATTTTGTCCTGGCAATTGCAAGAAAGGGAGGAACTCTATGAAAGCCGAAACGCTATGAGCGAAACGAAAATGAGCTCGCGGTATCCTGATGTTAAGCAGTGTTATGCTTCGTTTTGGAATTAATAATATTAATTACTGGCTCCCAAGTCGACAGAAAAACCCCGTCATCTTCTCCATTAAAATTAGAATGTTTTTATTAATTGCAATAGCCTCGCGAACCGCTGTTCTTTCACGAGGTTTTGTGGTCTTTCAAATCTCATGTTATGGCGGTGTGGTCTAGGATATTGTTCACAGACTGCAGACTTCTTGGGGCGATGGTGTTTTACGTCAGCTAAGTGTTGTTTTACTCGGTACCGATCTTTTCGTTTAATCTATGTAGAAAGACAATATACCTAACAAAATAAATTGAGCACCAACTAACTCTAGTAGTAACTAACTGCCCGTTCCGGCTTCGCATGGGTGGACATTTATTTTTTTAACATAGCCTATGTTACTTAGGGATAATGTAGCATTCTAATTGTGAGACTTTTTGAAATCGGTTCAGTAGTTTTTGAGTTTATTCGTTACAGACATAGAAATATACAAATTTCCCTCTTTATAATATTAGTATAGATTCATATTATCTATGTTATACCTTTATTATGGCCATTATTTTCTTACAGGTTAGATGTCCTGGTAAATAACGCTGGCACCAACAGCAGGACGGACTGGAGCACACAGACACGGCCAGTTTCGACCGCATCTTCGCGTTGAACCTACGACGAGTGTACTCTACAACCGCAGCAGACTGTTAACGCCAGTACTGAACGAGTCTAAAGGCAACATAGTAAACGTGTCCAGCCCAGCGTTTCCGCCACCGTAGTCGCTTTTGGCAGCTGGCCTTATGGCAGGTAATATTACTAGGGACTTTGCCTATATCTGGATCTACCTTACAGATTTTAATAGCACGACACCTAGTTACTATGTGGCGAGTTGCTATAATATTATGGTTTATGGAAATGGTTTTCACTGCAATAATCGCTCAATTTTAACTTCCTCAAATGTTTAGAATTAAAACAGTTATGTTTGCAGGCATCACTTCGCACGTCTGATAGCCTTGGCACCTAAAGGCGTGAGGATCAACATGGTCAGTCCTGGATACGGCGGGATACACAAAGCTAGACGCCTTGGAGATCTTGGGGTGGCCTTTGTTTTGCAGTGAACGACAGGCGATGCTAATAGGCTGATTTGTTTCCATTTGAATGAAATCAAGGCCAGAAATTTCAATTGACATAAGGAAAATCATTTTGCATGTCCTTAACTCAATGGACCCAAGTTATGTCGCTATTATTCCGATACATCATTACATGTTCTTCATAAACTTCATAGGTTCTCTCAGACGTTTGTTTTCCTCACGATAATTTCTTTTACCTATAATTAGCGAGTAGGTAAGTGATACTAAAAATAGCATTCAATTATAATTTACCTCATTAGTCAAACGACTCACATTATATTGACGAGCAGTGCATACGTGGCTAAGAAGTGTAGAGGAAATAGTATCGATGCGGTATGTGGGCAATGGAAATGACATAGCGAGATTGATTGTGTTCATATCGAGTGATAACTGTCGCCCCGTGGTGACTCTGGGTTGGCGAGGAAACAGATACAATAAATAAATAGGTATCAATATTTTTACTAACACTCATTTGACTAGAAGTCGACATAGGACGACAAAATACGGAAGTATCTTTTGACACGCCGCCTATGTTAGTCCTGTGTTAGTTAGGTGAGCGATAGGCATGTTTACAGTATTAGTATATTGTCTATGGGCATGTTCATAGTCACAGTCAAAAATAATTTATTTGTATAGGTCAATACAGCTCTTACAAGGTGGACAGACGAGTTCAGTTAGGCAGATTAATGCAACGAGGTAATGAGTCGCCCCACAAACAAATTGTAATGAGTTTGTATGAGAATAAGGTAGGTCGTTAAACCTTAAAACGCTAAAGAAAACTGAGAAAACTTCATTAATTTCTTTTCTGGCAGGTTAGAAAAATATTTTTTTTTCTTTTATATTGTTATGTTGCTAGGCAACGCTCAATTTTATATATATATATATATATACAATTGAGCGTTTTTCACGCTGCGAAGCAAATAGGTTCTTGTTTTCTTTTTTAAATATATTTTATTTAAACTCGTTTGGTGGTGTTATTTCATAGTCAAACATACAAAAATTGACTGAAGATTGCCGGGGCAATTAAATTAATGTTTGACCTTTGACACTGATTCAAATCAAAATTTTAACGAACTTTTAATTAATTAATTAAATATTTGCGAATTTTTAGCTTTTTATTTTATATAGGTATTATTTTATTTCACTCGCATCGTATGGCATTACCTAATATTTTATTTTACTTTGATAGATAGATAGATATAGTAATCTTTATTGTACACCAGTGAAATTGCAATTAATAAACAGATTAATAAGAAGCTTATTACAGACAAATATGTACAATTGGTGGTCTTATTGCTAAAAGCAATTTCTTCCAGAGAACCGACACAATAGAAGATATACCCAGGCAGGTTCATATTTCGTTTCATTTCACTCGGAATAAGTACAGTTTATTTTAAATGTCGCATGGTTTAATCCCGTTTCCGTTCCACTCACATGTCGATTCCACTCACCTTTCCGTTATCGTTAATCCCGATGTGCACTCTCCATCTCCAATTAACAACCGTCTCGAACCAACAGACTAGAGACATATATTTATTTCTGCAAATCATCCACTTGATTTGTTCGTTATCGTAATCAGTGCAGACATGACCGACTAGGTCAGGATTCATCTAATCTTTATTTATATATACATACTGATATCACCTATCTGCCATGATAAGCAAATTTTTTTGGGTTCCATTCCCTCGGATGAAAGGGTATCTAAAAGGTCAATTTTGAGTCTATCTGTTTGACTGTTTTATGTTAAGAAGTATGCTTTAAATTTATTTTGTTCTAAATGATGCATATGGTACCTTAAGTATGATTTTAAGTAGAAAGCAACTTTCATAAATAAAAAAATAATTAAATACCTACGTAACAAATTAACTTGTTCATTATAATCTTATGTAAAGGTGCAATAGAAAGAGAAACTATTTGAAAGTATGAAAATAAAATAATACCAAACTGTTAATCCATAATTGGTCATCATTAACTTATCTGCTTGTCTGACAGTTTTGTATGTGGGCGCTGGGAAGCGTTAAATTAGCAGACAAGTAAAAAAACGCTATTTATCCCTTTAAATGTCGTTAGAACGAGGCATTAGAAATAAGTCAAATTAATTAATATGAAGCTTCAATTATTTACCCCAACATTTATTTAATATAATTATGGAGAATATTACCGACCACGAATTTTATGAAAAAGACAGAGGGTAAGATATGCACGTCACGTACTTTACATGCGATGTAGTTAAAAATAGATTATTTGAATAACATGTAACTGTTTCACTTCGCCGCGAGCGTCGCGTCGAAACGATCGATGCGAAACGACATTTATTTGCTGTTTTCTCTCTTTTATTTGTAATATTTCGCAGGTTAAAGAAGTCGTAGTAAAATTGAGTTTTAATTGTGTATGGATACAGTGGTCAGGTACAGATAACTAGTGGTCTAACTTTTAAATACCACTTTATATACAGGTAAGCTATCTACCTACCACTTTTTATACTTTTATTAATTGTCACTAACTTTTAAAACCTCCGAAGACGGGCTCCTACTACTACTAATTATACACTTTTTGTTATAATATTTATGATATAATAATAAACATAAGTATATTAATACAAGATATGTGCTGATAACTTCAGAAATAAATTTGCTCATTCGTCATCAGTTCGAGCTAGAGGCAACACGTTAAATTATGGAAATAAGTTTTACAAATAAAGTCATCCTTGTTACCGGGGCGAGTGCGGGAATCGGGGAGTCCGTCGCTATCTTGTTTGCGAAACATGGAGCGAAACTCGCGCTTGTGGGACGAAACGAAGAGAACCTGCGTGCTGTGGCTGCCAGCTGTGAGCGAGAGGCAGGATTGCCGGCATTCCCAATTGTCGCTGATCTCGCCACGGATGAGGGATGCGAGAAGACTGCCAAGGAAGTACTGCAGCATTTCGGAAGGTGAGTTAAACTAGTAATATTCTTGAGTGTTATTGAAGAAAAATAAACCATAATTTAGTTAAATAGAATCATAAATTACTATTAAAACGTCATCGTGATTCAAGACAGAAATTGGTCTGTAAAAAAGTAATGCAATAAACTTAGACTAATACTTGTCTAGAGAGAGAGAGAGAGAGACAGATAGTAATGCAAACAAACACGATGCAAAACAGCCTCAGTTACGTACATTGTGTGGGTGATGCCGGTGTACTATTGTACAAAAGCTGATTATTATCAATGTATGCATGTTTATGGATCCAGCTTAAAGGAACTGGATTTGGATGGAATTGGATGGGGTCTAAGACAATAAGTTATGGTTTGATTCTTATAATAATAATTATTAATATTCTATTATCTGTAAATTTAATATGCGTCCAAATAAAATAATACTAAAGATTCTATTCTCAGTTTAAACGCAAAGTATAAATTGTCGAATCACCTCTTTTCTGCTGTTTCAGGTTAGATGTCCTGGTAAACAACGCTGGAGCCGGTTGCAGGACGAACCTAGAACACACAGACATGGCCACCTACGACCGGGTATTTCAACTGAACTCCCGAGGAGTGTACAACCTAACCAGGCTTCTGGCGCCAGCTCTGATCGAATCTAAAGGCAACATTGTGAACGTGTCCAGTATATCCGCTACTGTGGTCGCTGTTGGGAGTTTGCCTTATGGCATGGCTAAGGTGAATAATTCATTTACTCCGCATGATTTTTTGTTTTTTCTATTGAAATCTATAGCATCTAATTTAAGTGCTTAGCGTGGTGGCTAGAGAGCGACACCTTCAGGGAGTACACAAACAGCATATAATCACTACCTTTTAGGGGTGCACTTGCAGACCCGCACTTTCAACCTTCAAAATTCAAGAACCTACCTTCATTCCTACGAAATAAGTAAAGTATTGTCCTGCACGTTCATGACTGTCTATGATACTACTGGTAAGAGGTACTTAGAGATTTTGAAGTACCTAGCCGATGTATAAATTTATCATAAATCGACTTCATGGAAGTCAGTGGATACAAGCTACAAAATATAAATTTGTGATTTACGATTAGAACTGATTGGTGATATGTATTCTACGATCTAGATGACGTTGCGAGTTGCTAAAACAACAGAATTGAATTATAATACAGCAACATGACTACAATATTATCGATTATAAACACCTTTTGAAGAGTTCGTTGTGATTTTCAGTATATACTTAGAAACAATCGCACAAGAACATATCCTCACTTGATATCCATAAAAACGATGCTACATATTTATGTTCATGTACTTATGTCCCAAATTTATCTCAATTCTAGGCGTCTCTGGACCATTTCACGCGACTGATTGCTTTGGAACTGGGGCCCAAAGGCGTGAGAGTCAACACGGTCAGCCCCGGTGTTACCGTAAGTAATACATAGGTAGTGTTATAAAATCCAAATGCTCGCTTTCGGTCACTGCAGTGTTTACGCCTGGACTGAAAGGGTTCATCAAATCAGAATGGATGTTGCTCTTGGCTTGTTGCAGTAGGTACGTCAGGGTCGAAACGTTGGATCCACAGAGGTCGGGGTATCACTGAATATTTCCAAAAAATTCTAAACGTCTAGTCCAAGTGGCTACTAGCGACCGGAACGCTGACATCTAACTGGGTCATAGCTTGGTCAACCATCGCGACATTGGTGCCGGCGTCCTACCTAGGTACCTTGTCAAGTGGTAGTCGTGCGGAATTATTGGGTCTTTTGTATATTTGTTTGTGTAAGTAAATTGTAATTGCTAGCTGTAACGAACCGTTCATCTCTGTAGCATTTTCAAAGTTACCTATCTGTATTATCTAATCTATTAGATAGTACTAGTAGTAGTCTGTGAATAGCAATACGAGTTATGTTGAACAGATTGAATAGGTAGGTACGTTACGTTTGTTTTGATCAAAATCACATCAAGAGACGAAAACGGGGCGAACGGGTGTCAAAATGACAATTTGGTTCAATAACTATTAAGTATACTGGTTAAGTAACTATTAAAGTCTTGGTGTGAAATTAGGGTTACCCTTTAGTAAAATTATCTGTCTCCAGGGAAATATTAAAACGCGTGGGTTCGCACTCTGTAACTAACTCGAGAGAGTTCACGCACTTTCTCAACGAATTTAATGAAGCTGCACCGTGTGGACGCAGTGAACTTTGATAATAATAATCTTTTAAGTCATTCCTACTAATTAAAAAGCGAACTTGGGTAAATTTAATAGCAAACGGCAGCTCTGCGTCTGATGACAGCGTTAGTTCCTATTTTGGGCACGCGCCAAAAGGTCCTTCGCGCACTATTCTTAGGATCTTCACATGAGGCGGCTCTAGTTTATAATATATTCATTAAAGGGTTTTACCCAATTTTGGAACAGTATGGGCTGTGCCAGATCAACGTACATATTTTTTCCTATACCACATTCCAGGTCAGCAAATTCGTGCAACGCCTGACGAATTACTCGGACAGCGAGTACAATGCGTGGCTGCGTAGCGTGGAGGAGAACATCCCCATGGGGCAGGTCTGCGATGGGGACGACGTGGCCAGGATGGTGGTGTTCCTCGCGAGCGACAACTGCCGCCTCGTCACGGGCACCGTGGTGCAGGTGGACGGCGGGCTACAGTTCGCGGGCGGGGTCAATTTTCTTAATAAACAGGTTAAGTAGACATGTAAATAAAGCAAATATGTAAAATATATTAGTTGTTTTACATTTTTTTAATTAATAAAATCTATCCAAATCCTGTTTCATTTTTCCTATAATGGACACCCAATAAGGAAATTTGTCTTGGGTTTTCCTAAAAACAAACAATAAACATAAAATGGGAAACGAATACATCCCATTTTTAAACGACTTCAAAAAGGAGGAGGTTCTATGTTCGGTTGTATGTATGCTTTTTTTTTATGTATGTTCACCGATATTTCCGTCAATTGTGGACCGATTTTGATGATTCTTATGCACTGGGTTTAATATACCTCAAGGTGGTCCCATTTTAATTTCATTGGTATTGGAACTTGGACTTTGTAGATACACCAGGGAACTCCTTAACGACAAACAATAGGAATGTGCAAATTGAGACAATATGGGTGTTACGTCAATCCTATAGGTACCCTACTATAGTATTAAGCAGAATGTTAACCGACTTCAAAAAAGGAGGAGCTTCATAATTCGCCTGTGTTTTTTATAACTTATTTGCTTATAAACTGATTTAGATGATTCTTTTTTCGCTAGATTCAATATAGTTTCAAGGTGGTCCCATTTTAATTTCATTGGTATTGGACCTTGGACTTTGTAGATACACCAGGGAACTCCTTAACGTCAAACAATACGAATGCGTAGATTGAGATATTATGGGTATTAAGTCAATCCTATAGGTACCCTACTATAGAACTAAGCAGAATGTTAACCGACTTCAAAAAAGAAGGAGGTTCATAATTCGTCTGTATTCTTTTGTAATTTCTTTGCTTATAAACTGATTTTGATGATTCTTTTTGCATTAGGTTCAGTATAGCTCCGTGATGGTCAAATTTAAATTTTATTGGTATTGGACAATGGGCTTTGAAGATACACCAGGGGTTTCCTATACGGCAAACAGCATGAATGTGAAAATTCAGTTATTATGAGTTTTATATCAAGCTTGTAGGTACCTCACTGTATAAATAAGTAGGATAATATAAAGGAAGTATGTAAATATTAATAATAAATTCAGTCATCACTAAAAATTGTAAAATAAACTTTAAAAAAAGGGAAACCGACTTCAAGAAGCGAAAAATAAATATTTGAAGTCGGTGCCAAGTAACCGACTGCACCAACCAGCACCGACTTCAAATATTTATTTATTGCTTTTTGAAGTCTGTTTTCCTTTTTTTTAAAAAATTTTTTATAACTACTATAATACTGACCAGCCTTTTCCCCACCAAAAATTTCATAAATAATTGCCTAGTTCCAAAATTCCTTACCTAGAGACTATAGGGTATAGGCAAGACCTGAAAGTTCTAAATCGGCAACTGAATGGATTCCAACTATTTTTAAAGTAATAATAATATCACCCTATACTGTCCCACTGCTAGGTCTTCTCTCACAAATTGAGTTGAGAGAGATTAGGTCATAAATCACTACGCGGACCCAGTGCAGATTGGTGGAGGCAGGTTTGTGGCCACCTGCTGTTGGAACTTATCAAGCTATAAGGGTTCCAACTCGGCTCAACGACCAATCTTGTCCGCTGTATTTAACAAATTTTACTCATTATTTAAAGCAATATGGCTATTTTGAATGCATTTCTAATACATATACCTCAATATACACACAAAAGTACAGATTTCGTTGTTAATTTGGGTACCAAAAAGCTTAAAAAAATGGTGGAAAAAAAATTGGAAGTTTAAACCAAAGTTTGGTTTGCGTATCGAATTCGTGAAGCAATAATCTAATTGGGGTGTCTGAGGTTTTGCGTCATACATGTTACATTGTATATTGGTAATTATCGTTCATATAATGAATATAGTATTTCCTTCCTTCATTTACATCCGTGTCTTATATGAAGGGCAAGTCAAGAGTCTCCGTAACCGGCGAGCATGTATAAGAAGAACTATGAGAGTGGACGAAGGCAGAGAGGACTGTAAGGAAAGAACCTGTTTGAACTTTGTACTTTTTGCAAGTGATCTAGCGTGATGATGTACGTTAGTTATATACGTAATTAACGAGATACTTTGACAGAGGTCAAGAGAAAGCGGAAAGTCAACGAACCTACTCGATCAATAACAATGGTCAGGTCATCATTTGTTCGATAATACAATGCAAGTTAGTGTTGTCAGAAGGCTCGAGCTTCCGAGCCTTAAAGTCGTTGAGAGCTCGCGCATCCATAGAAAGCTTGAGCTTCGACTCGAGCTCTCTATAAAGAGCTCGATTCGAAGCTCGAGCGCCGGCTACAAGGCTCGAGCCGCGGCTCGAACCTCGAAGCTACAAGGCTCGGAGGTGCGAGCTTTAAACGAGCTCTGTTAACAAGGTTCACGGTAGTTACTTTGAAAAAGACTCTGCTCAGAGTTTAAAGTCGAGGGCCGTAAAGCAATAGTAATAGGTATGTAGAAAGGGTCAATCAATGTTCTCGTAATTTCTACCGATTTTAATGAGTTCGGGAATTAACAATTTCGAAACATGTTCGAAACAAGTAAAACGAAAACTTTAGGTATTCATAAAATACCACTAACACGGTGTTGTGGTGTTGGTCTAATGGACACGTCTTTTGTACAACATAGCCATGTTTGGGTTCGTTGGATTTGTCTTTACGAGTACTATAGACCGAGATGGTGTTTAAGATCACATGATGGAGCCGGAAGATGGCCTTCAGAACTACCCAACGAGTCAACACAGCCCCATGGCGTGTGGGCTCGTTTGTGTTTTGGCAAGTGCTTAAGACCCAGACGATGTTCAGGGTCTGATGATGGAGCCGAAAAGTGATTAACGGAACTCCGCAACTACTCAACATAGCACCGTCGTGTTTGGAGTCGATTAACTTGTCTTGATAAGAACTTTCGACTGAGATGATGTCCAGGGTCTGATGATGGAGCCAAAACATAGCCAACGGAACTGCGCAACTACTCAACATAACCCCGTCGTGTTTGGGATCGTTTAACATGTCTTGATAAGAACTTTGGACTGAGATGATGTTCAGGGTCTGATGATGGAGCCGAAAAGTGGCCAACGGAACTCCGCAACTACTCAACATAGCCCTGTCGTGTTTGGGGTCGTTTAACTTGTCTTGATAAGAACTTTCGACTGAGATGATTTCCAGGGTCTGATGATGGAGCCGAAAAGTGGCCAACGGAACTCCGCAACTACTCAACATAGCCCCGTCGTGTCTGGGGTCGTTTAATTTGTCTTGATAAGAACTTTCGACTGAGATGATTTCCAGGGTCTGATGATGGAGCCGAAAAGTGGTCAACGGAACTCCGCAACTACTCAACATAGCCCCGTCGTGTTTGGGGTCGTTTAACTTGTCTTGATAAGAACTTTCGACTGAGATGATTTTCAGGGTCTCATGATGGAGCCGAAAAGTGGCCAACGGAACTTCGCAACTACTCGACAAAGGCCCGTCGTGTTTGGGGTCGTTTAACTTGTCTTGATAAGAACTTTCGACCGAGGATATATCAAGGGTCTGATGCTGGAGCTGAAAAGTGGCCGGAAAAACACCGCAACTACTCGACATAGTCTCGTCGTGTTTGGGGTTGTTTAACTTGTCTTGATAAGAACTTTCGACTGAGATGATTTCCAGGGTCTGATGATGGAGCCGAAAAGTGGCCAACGGAACTCCGCAACTACTCAACAAAGCCTCGTCGTGTTTGGGGTCGTTTAACTTGTCTTGATAAGAACTTTCGACTGAGATGATTTCCAGGGTCTGATGATGGAGCCGAAAAGTGGCCAACGGAACTTCGCAACTACTCGACATAGCCCCGTCGTGTTTGGGGTCATTATATTGACAAGTATTTTGGACCCAAATTATGTCCAAGGTCTGATGACAAACGTCACACGAAACACCATCGTATTAGGGTATACCTTATTTGTTTAAAATAAGAATATGAATAAATAAAATAATTATAAAATTTAATACTGAACAAATAAATACGCACAAATAAAGATATTATTAGAGAATAATAATCAAAGTCTAAAACTAAATAGTACGACATTAAATAAAGGTTTATAATCTTTTAAAAACCTTTTTTTATATACTATTGAACTGAAAATATTATTTCGTCTGTCTATTTATGTAAAGAATTTCAACAGGTTTTTTTCCAAATAGTCTCCTCCCATTTAGTGTGTACAATATTTAGTTAAATATTATAGTTATAGAAGAACCCCAGCCTTGGTTGCTTATTAAAGTTCTTATAGCCAACTGGACTTTCTACAGTCATTAACACTAAAAGAAAACGATCAATTATCAAAATCCCTTAGTTATTACGTAAATACAAAAATCCTAGTTTTTACGTAAATACAAAAATTAATACATCCATCCTCACTGTTGTCTTTTTGTATGTTTCAAAAACCTAGATGTTTTTCGTATCCTTGCATTTGCAGTACCTAATAAGATTTTAATTATCTAATACCTCCCTATTATACTGCAATTACATAGGTAACGCATGTGAGTGTAGGTAAGTAAGTCGCTACAAAACGGAGCCGCGCGGCGGCGGCGATGGCGTGCCCTTCCCTGCGCCCGCACACTTCACCCCGCGGAATACGTCACTGAGACCACCAATATATATTACAGAGAAACAGATTCGAAAAGCGGGCGCGCGATGTATGTGCTTTACAACATGCGCAGCAATGTCTGTGACAAAGCAATACGGAGATTTCAAATGCATTTCTAAAATGTATTTCTCATTACGCACACATTTATATGCAAGTTTCATTGTTAATTAAGGTATAAAAGTATTTAAAAAAGGATAAAAAAACATTTAAATTTTGAAATTTGGTTTTTGTATGGAATTTGTGAAGCAATTATCAAATATTGCGTTATTTACTTACAATATATACTTATAACTTGTAACTAGTTAAACATTTACCTATGTTTTCAGTAATATTTATTTCCTCGTCAAATAGCCCTTTAGGAACAGGTAAATATAATAGACGGCCTTAGGGAGTTGTTTCTCTGTACACTATGCTGAGGCGCCGACCGGGTTGCCGGGTGCTCGCGCAAGGGTACCTACATTCGGCAACCAGTCGTATTTTAGTTGCGCGCCAATAACAACGCACACGCTTCTCATAGCACAGAGAGTAATATTTACTGATAATGCTAGGGAACAAAAACGACCAAGATATTGACATGTCTATTGAGACAATTGTAAGTCCCGGGTTTACTTCCAGTGAAGAATCTTTAATAATATCAAAAAGACAGCGTTTAAGTTGGAAATGGGATAATTTTAAAACATCTTTTGACCGACAAGTACTTGTCAACACAAATGTAAAAAGTCGCAACACGTCGGAGTTATGTTGAGTACTTGGGTTGTGCTGTTGGCCACCTGCCGGCTGCATCATCAGACCTTGGACATCCGTGTATACAAAACTCGTCAAGACAAATCTAATGAGCCCAATCACGGCGGGGCTATGTTGAGTAGTTGCGAAGTTCCGTTGGCCGCTTTTCGGCTCCATCATCAGACCCTGGACACCATCCGGGTGCAAAGTGCTCGTTAAAACAAATCCAACGAGCCCAAACACAGCGGCGTTATATTGAGTAGTTTGGTGGTTCCATTGGCCGCGTTTCGGTTTCATCATCAGACACTGTACACTATCTGGTTGTATAGTAGTTCTCAATACCAATCTAACGAGCCTTAAAGCGAGGGGGTTATGTCGTATAGTTCACATGCCCCTATGGCCACCTTCCGACTCCATCATCAGATCAGCTCCATGGTACCATATTATTGCATTGTTATTGGATTTACATATGTATGCCAAATTTCAGCTTAATCGAAAACCCGCATGTCCTTGAGAAATGGGTCTCAAGATTTGAACCCGAAAGTCAGTCAGATAGACATACGAACATTGCAAGTTAAATAAAAGCTTGTAAAAAATTAACATCCCCGATAAAGGGTTTACGAGATATCGGGGTGTATTTTAGTCGTAACATTAACATTCTCTGCCTACCCCGCAACGTATTTGATGTGGTGATAGACATAGATAAAAATATTCATTTAGTACAATATTTGGCTAATCGTATCAAAAATCAAAATATCAGGTTGTATAATTAGTTCTTATTAGTATAGGCAAAATTGAAGGCTCAAGCTTCGACTCGAACCTTTAAGAGCCGAGTTCTAACGGCTCGCGAGCCTTTAAAGCTCGAGGTTTGAAAGCTCGAGCCTTAAGGGCTCCGTAGCCTTAAAGGCTCAAGCGTTGAACGCTCGCGAGCGTCGACTCGGGGTTCGAGCGCTCGACTCAGAGCTCATTTCTTACAACACTAATGCAAGTACATTCTGAAATCACAACAAGATAAAACAACTGTTCAAAGATCCACGAACCAGTCACAAGGGAAACGGGTTTATACCAAATCGCACCAGTTGTGACGATTTGCCAAATAGGTATATATTGACCTTTACGCGAAAATGTTTTCACGAATGTCTAATGAGGAATCGCGCCGTTTTTAGGCGCCAGTCAAGGACGATCGTCTCGCATATATTTAAATTATATATGGGTTAAACCTACTTCGTCTTAGATGAACACTTGTATAGTCTAAGTACTTGGTATACGCCAAGTCAGAGCTAATAATAAAAATCAGCCGAAACCTCTATCGTAGGACAAAGGCCTCCCCCATAAAACGCTGTGACACCGGCTTTGTACTCGGTTTTTGAGTGGCAAACACATACTAAAATACGTTAGCAGGCCTTCTACAAGGCGACCACCATGACCTGGTGCTGTAAAAGCTGCATGTGTACAGCACTGATGGCAGAAAGAGAAGAAATCTATGTGAAGAATGGTGACTGGTTATCCATATTGGGCATCAGAATATATCGCTGCGTTGCTGTATACGGATTTACCTGGATAATTAGATCCTAGCAATCATCAGTGTTTAAAATTATAACTAAGCCCTACTTTAGGGATAACTATGAAATTAGCCTTCCCAATAGGGACTAAGTAATTAAGGTATCAATCCAGATCAATTAAATCATATTTTACTGCATTCACTGAAGATTACCGCACTTTTTCACTAGATACAATACTTACTAGTTACCTATTTTTACACGGTCACCGCCCATAATCTAGAAACCTGCTTCCCCTGTTTTTGCATCACCCCAAGGACTAGTAGAAAATACCCAAGGCATAAAATACTAAATAAAACACTACATCAAAAGAAAAACAAACACATTTATAAACACTTTACTTGATCTGACTCTTAAGGATCTCGCTGTTGCCGGAGCCAGCGAACTGTAGAGCTCCATCTACTGGCACCACGGCTCCTGACACCACACGGCTGTGGTCGCTGGCCAGGTGCACGATGGTATAGGCGCAATCTTCACCTGTCGTGGCTGTTCCCATGGGGATGGTGGCTTCGGCGGTCTTAAGCCAGGTCCGATACTCCTCATCTGTGTATCCTGTCAGGCGCTGGACGAATGTGCTTACCTGATGACAATTTAATGCGGTTATAGGGGCATTGCGTAATGTAAAACGGTCCAATGTAAAGTAGCGTGACGTCAAGAAGCTTTTATATTATTTGAGTTGCGTCGCAACGATATTATACAGGCGTCGTGACGATATCATAGTGGCGTCCTGAGGATATTATATTGGCTTCTTAACGATACTATAGTGGCATTAGGACGATATTAAAGTGGCGCCGCTACGATATTATAGTGTCCTCGGGATAATATTATAGTGGCTTCGCTACGATATTATAGAGGCGTCGCGTCGGTATAATAGTGGCGGTGGGACACTATTATAGTGGCATCGGGATACTATTTACGCGGCGGGGCGGACACTTTTATAGTGGCGTCAAGATACAAGACGATTGGTTTGTCAAAAACATGAGTATCTACACACAAAGCATGCAAGATGTTCAATTATCACATAATACATCATCATTAGTCATGTTTTGCGTTTATGGCGTACAAATTCAGTTTTAAATGTGCTACAATACACAGATGGTAGGCTTTTTGATATGAGATACAAATGTTGCCATCTAGTTGCATGGAAATATTAATTAATACAAATAAATGTTAACAATTTTTAAAACATCTTATTACAATGCATTCCTAAAATGCATAAATGTTTTTTATAAATTCGTTGAATGAAGAGAAGGTTTGTGATATCGACCACTTACGCAGATCAACACAAAACTTGTTATAAGGTAATCTGCTGAGGCAACGTATTAAAAAATAGTAGTGTCATGTACACAACTATGTCTAAATATTTCCAGTTTAGGTACAGGCATTTCCAGTAGCATATGTGTAATTTTATGTTTATTTTCATTAACATTGAAATCGACTGCATCGTTGGTCTGGTGGCAAAGCGCATCGCTTTGTGATCACGAGGTCCTGGGTTCAAATCCTAGGTCGGACAAATGTAGTTTTTCTAACGAAAAATTCGTCAGTATGAGTCCGGAGTCTGGAATTGTGCCCGGTATATGGCAATAGGCTCTCCCCCTATTACATGGGACCTAACATTGTCGGCGAAACGTGGGTGTACTCGGTACCCCTCTGCCACCCCCTCTGGGGAATATAGGCGTGACGGTGTGTGTGTATGAGGTTTTGTGATTTGTAAATAGCTTTGCACGAGTCAGTCCACTTCATGTTGAAAATTACGCGAATGCATCTTTTTGTGCTATAAAAACCTTTTGCAGTTCAGAGGAATTCCCCCAAACAATTATACCGTACCGAATGCCAGAACAGACGTAGGCGTGATACACCATTAAAGCGGTTTGCCTAGATGTTTAATTTTTATTAATGCAAATACAAATTTATTTATTTTGATGCATATTTCATCCATATGTGCCTTCCACGTAAAGTGTTCATCAAGCGTAATACCTAGAAACTTTATTGTATGTATTTGTTAAACCAATTGATTTTCATATGCTATGTTAAGTCGTTTTCTCTATATTAATTTTTAAAGCATTTGCATCCAGCCATTTAGTTAATATCATTTAAAGAATACTTTAAAATAATAATTTATTACGGGTTCATATTGTTACGACTTGAACATACCCCGATATCTTGAAATGTCTGTATCGGGGGATGTAAAAAGACCCATACTGATAGGTACTTAAACGGTGAATCTCACCACCATCCAACACAGTTAGCTTCCGTGGGTAAATCTTTGTTTCAGAGAGCACAAGGGATCTGTGACAAGAAACATCTGGCTGCCGAGCTTCAACATGTCAAGCAAGTCCTGCACGACAATAAGCTTCGAGTCCCACGCCAATGTCACAGTGACCGAGTAAACCCAGCCACAGTCGAGTGTCTCCCTGCAGTACTAACTTACATGAGAGGAGTCACGGACAAGATTGGCTACATCTTGAAGCGTGCTTCAATTAAAACATTTTATAAGCTGCCGAAGAAGATCAGTCAATTTTTACCATCTGTCAAGTGTCAGATCCCTCTACAAGATGCAGGAGTATACAAGCTTGATTGTGAATGTGGTCTCTCTTATATAGGAGAAACAAAAATACCGGTATAAACTCGGGTTAAAGAACACATAGCTGACCTAAAACACCGTCGCTCAAAGAAGTCTGCAGTCTGTGAACATGTCCTTGACCGCACCCGCCATAACATCAAATTTGATAGACCACAAATCCTCGTGAAAGAACACCGATTCCTACCAAGGATGGTTCGCGAGGCTATTGAAATTAAAAAACATCCTAATTTCAATAGAGAAGATGGCTGGGTGCTTCCATCGACTTGGGATCCGGTGATTAATATAATCAAATCCAAAACCAAACATAACACTGCAAGACCTCAAGACACCGTGAGCTCATACTGCGTAGATCGGACCAACAACAACAAAAATAATTAAGAAGTTTGAGGGTACCCCGGAACAACTATGCCTTTTGGACGTCTAACACCTCAGTCCCACCCGTGACCATGGGTGCTGCAAAGCACTCGAAACGTCGGGAACTAAAAATCCAAAAATAAACCGCAACAAAATCCGTAAAATAGTTTTATTTCAAATATTGACCGTATTTGCAATTTCATATCCGGGTGTTATTCTAGTATTGTTATTTATTATATACTTAGTCCACATATTTTCTTGGCGCGTCGCTACCTATACTGCGTCTTACAATGTCCCTAGTAACATTTCCGTTATTTTTTGAGTGTACAATGTGTGTTTGATTGTATAAAGATTGCATTTCATTTATGCATTTTTAGCATTAGAATCCTGTTTAAATTTACTTTTATTTTCATTGGTTCTTCTGTGATAATATTTATATCTCAAAAGACGCTTAGTATTACATGTGATTTTAAGTCCTTTTGTAATCCAGTTTTTCTTGTTTTATGAATGTAAATTGTAGAACAAAACTAACGTATCATGGAATTTGTTAAAAGCGGGGTTTGTATGTGGTATATCATAAATTTTAGAGAAAGTAAGTTTACTTAAATATTCTAGAAATATAGATATTATCTTTACTGAAGTCATTTATAGTCATAGTACTGGAATATTGGTTTGTTATTACAATTAAATTTAAGGGTCTGTGCAGTATTATGATCAGAAAGGCAAACATCATAATTTTTTCCTATAGTATTTGGGATATTACTAATTATACTATCCATGCAAGTATTTACTTTAGTTGCCTGCTGGATGTGATGACGCATTCCGTAGTTAGAAATTAGTTCTTAGATTTTTACGCATTTTTTATCATTACTTAAATTTATGTTAATTACTTAAATAAATGATTTGAATTTGAATTTGAATTTATGTTAAAATCACCAGCTATTATAATTTTACGTTTTTTGTTTGGAAGTTTAAATAAGGTCTTGCCAAGATTTTCTAGAAATAAATTTATATTAGAAGAGGTAGTCCTATATATGCATATTATTATTACTTTAGGGTTTTTTACTTCTATACCACAAATGTCGTAGTGTTTTTTTTGCGTAGCTCTTTTAATTCGGTACATTGGATATCGCTTTTACACGAAATACATGTACCACCTCGTCGTTGATTTAATCGAGAATAAATAGCATCATTGTAATAATTATTTAATTTTAAAAATTTTTTTTCAACTTTGTATACAAAATGTTCACTCAAACACACTGCATTAATCTTTATATTAGACTCATACAAACCATTTATTGTAAATACTTTGGTGGAGCACGGAAAAAATATTTTTGTTAGCTACTGAGTTAGCTTCGAAGGAAAGTAGTTTTCCCATCAAATTCTACATCAGTACTATTTTTTGGCTTGTAGATTTTATGAAAGTAGTATGGAATTGTTCCTCTTCGTCGTAAGGAATTTGATTCTTTAAATTGTATGTGTAATAGATTTTATTTTCTCTTTACTTATTGTATTGAACTCATACTTTTTATGTTGTTTCTTAAAATATGGGTATTTATTATTGTAATGTGTCACATTTATATTATATATTATTTGTTTTATAATATCGTAATAATTATTTGCTTTCGATATGCAGTTGTCATAGTTATGTGAGAGTAGTTTAAGATAGTTATTTAGTTTAAGCTCATTGCATGCATTGTACCGAATATTTACAATATATACATTAATATTTTTCAAAAGATTAATAGCTGCCACAATTTCAGTTATACATTTAACAGGGTTGGAATCATTACTGCCGGTCATAATAATTACACTATGGTTTTTTGACATATCTTTACATAGGTTTTTACAACAGTGGCGTCGAGACGCTATTATAGCGGCATCGGGACGCCGTTATAGAGGCGTCGGGACTCTGTTATAGAGGCATCAGGTCGCTATTATAGAGGCATCGAAACGTTATAATAGAGGCGTGTGTGTGTGAATGATGTACGCTGTTGGCCGCGAGGCCTTTACAGCTTCACCGGATTTAAAGGCGAGCGTGCAACCACTACGCTCTAGCCAGCCAGAAGGGCAAGAGGCGACATGTATGTAATATTCGTTCACAAAGATATTTTCTTATTTAGTGTATAATGTTTTATATTATTCTACTGGCTGTTGGATTATAAAAAAAATAGTAATAATGTAAATCCTTTCTTGGCTGTAAGCTTAGAGCATAAGTTGAGATTGTAATATATTTAAGAGCTGTGGATTTTGTATCAATAAAAAAAAACGCTATTATAGATGCGTCGGGACGCTATAATAGAGGCGTCGGGACGCTATTATATAGACATCTGGACGTTATTATAGAGGCGTCGGGACGCTATTATAGAGGCGTCGGGACGCTATTAAGGAGGTGTCGGAACGTTATTATAGAGGTGTCGCAATAATACTGTAGGGCGTTGGGACGCTATTATAAAGGCGTCGGGAAGCTGTTATAGAGGCATCGGGACGCTATTATAGATCAGTCAGGACGTAATTATAGAGGCGACGTTTCGCTATTATAAAGGCTTTGGGATGCTACTATAGAGGCATCAGGTCGTTATTATAGAGGCGTCGGGACGTTATTATAGAGGCGACGGGTCGCTATTATAGGAGGCGTCGGGACGCTATTATAGAGGCGTCGCAATAATATTGTAGGGCGTCGAGACGTTATTATAGAATCGATAGGTCGCTATGATAGAGGCGTCGGGACGCTATAATAGAGGCGTAGGGATGCTATTTTAGAGGCGTCAGTACATGATTACAGAAGCGACGGGTCACTATTAAAGTAGCGTAGCAATAATATTCAAGGGCGTCGACACCCCATTATAAAGGCGACGGGAGGCTATTATAGAGGCAACGGATCGCTATTAAAGTGGCGTGGCAATAATATTGTAGGCGTTATTATTTAGGCATCGGGCCGCCATTATAGAGGCATCGGGACGCCAATATAGTGGCGTCGTGACGCTTTTATGGGGGTGTCCGGACGCTATTATATAGGAGTCGGGATGCTATTAAAGTGGCGTCGAGGCGTTATTATAAAGGTGACGGGTCGCTATTATAGAGGCGACGGGACGCTATTCTATGAGTATTAACTCAGTTTAGGAGTCAATGGTGCTATTGTTAAAGGCCACTGTACAACCAATTATTGTAATACTGTATTCTATCTTAATTACTTACCACTGTTTGTTACATACTGTTGTACCATTTTTAGCAAATAAAATATTATTTTTATTTAATATATTATTATCGCTGAGATTCACGGGCTTTACCCGGACCTTTGAAAGGCTTGCATGGGGACATGGGTCCAACACGTAGAGGCCCTTTGCGAGAAGTTAATGTTATATAAGCCACCTGCTGAGATCACTTGCTGAAAATGAAGAAACATAACCAGCGAACTGACCCCGGCAGGTGCAAGGACTATTGTAAATTATGGAAAGAAAACAAGGGCTATGCAAATGAGGTTTGATGGACAAAAACTGGACTATTTCAAAGGGGACGGACACCGGCCATAATTAGTGATACCTAATTGCCCGCGGCCCATATTATTATTATTATTCTAGAGGCGTCGGGAGGCTATTATAAAGCTGCTTTAGGCATTATTTGCGATTTGTCTAAGGCTTTTGACTATGTGCATCATGAAACTCTCCTCAAGAAACTACATCACTACGGCATTAGGGACAGGGCTCTTGACTTCTTATTTGTCTAATAGAATTGAAAAGGTCTATGTTAATGGGAAAACGTCTCACGGCACTGCCGTGACAATGGGCATGCCCCAGGGCGCGATTCTCGGCCCATTTCTATTTCTGGTATATATAAATGACTTACCCTACTATGCAGGGGATAATTCAAGCATTGTGTTGTTCGCAAATGATACATCTTTGTTATTAAAGATTAAAATACAGCTGCTTAATTACGACGATGTAAACAAAGCACTGTCAAGGTGCAAGGTGCAAGGTTGTTCATTGGTTCAATACAAATATTCTTCTCCTAAATGAGATGAAGTTAAAATATATTATATTTACTACGCCAAATGTAAGACAGGTACCAATGTACATATGAATGATATAGAATTGGACCTTGTACTGTCAATTGTTTTTCTAGATATCACTATTGATGCCAGACTACAGTGGGCCCTCATATTGAACAACTGTCTTATAGGTTACGCTAAGCTTATGCCGTAGAAAAAAAATTAGTATATTGACTGATATTATAACAGATAGAATTGTTTATTTCGCTTATTTCCATAGCATTATGTCATCTAGCATACTGCTCTGGGGACGTTCTGCTGAACTGAATACCATCTTTGTTCTTCAAAAACGGTGTATTCGTGCAATTTACAATATGGCCCCCAGAGCTTCCCTTAGAGAAAATTCAAAGAGATAAATATTCTAACTGTTGTGTCGCAATTTATATATGAAAACCGATTATATGTTAAAAAGAATATCAGTAACATTGTAAAATATAGCGACATTCATCATGTTAATACACGGAACAAAGAGGATCTTATTGTATTGTTACGTTTGCGGGGTAATTAAATGCTGAATAACGTGCGAAGTACTTTATTAGGCGCTGTACACACAAAACAGTACGTCGTATGCAAATACACACGCGAACTAATCACACACTAGTACTACTCTCGTTACTACCCAAATACTGCTTCCAAGTCACTCGTAGTATCCGTATATCGTTGCTAAAGTCGCCGGTGTATTCCACTTAGATCGCTTGTTCTCCGATTTGATCACTATCGCTTCCGAGAAGAGACTGTGTGTCCCCGCGCTCTGTGTTCCTTTTATACTCGTATGAAAGTTCTAGAACGAACGCGAACCCTCTAAGTACATCGATAGAAGTACATCGAGCAATAACCGACGCGGCCCACAAAGCGGTATTATTATTATTACATACCTATTTGAACGGGAACGAATAGGTACTTGTATACTGCGACCGCGCGCCGGCTATAATTAAAGGGGTGGAACGTTCTAGACGTTTCAGAACTTAAGCGCGGATTCTAGATCTTTCTAGTCTAGATCATACTCGTCTGCATAGAATTAGCAACTCTTTCATGTTGCAATTTGCGCTTCTACGTCAAATTACCAATAACTATCCGAAATATGCCTATTAATAAGTTTAAAAAGGCTATTATAACTAGTCTATAATACTACTAGACTATACAATTATAATATTTCGGAATATATCGACGATAAAACTGATTTTGTTTGAGCAGCTTCTCAATCGGCAACTCCTAAATATAGTTTGTAAAATTCTTTGTTTGATACACAATTTTGTTAAAAAAGAATGAAAAAAATGAAAGGTTAGTCCAATTAAGTTAAAACTTGCCCGCTGAGTTTCTCGCCGGATCTACTCAGCGTGAGGCCGCGTTCCGAACCGGTGGTAGTTGTAAAAAATGTAATATTTTTGACGTTTGTAAGCGCTCTTGTTGGCCTATACAAATAACATATTTTCACCATGACTTTGACTATTGTAGTGGCGTCGGGAAGTTATTATAGATGCCTCCGAACGCGATTACAGAGGCGTCGGAACGCTATTATAGAGGCGTCGAAACGCTATTATTGGGACATCGGAACGCTATTGTAAAGACTTCGTTACATTATAGGGGCGTGGGGACGCCGTTATAGAGGCGTGGACGCTGTTATAGAGGCATCGGGGCATTATTATAGAGGCGTCGGGACGCTATTATAGACGCATCGGGACGATATTATAGAGGCGTCAGAACGCTATTACATTGACGTCGGGACTCTTTATAGAGGCGTCGGGACGCAATTGTAGAGGCGTCGGGACGCTATTATAGAGGCATCGTGATGTTATAGGGGCTTGAAGACGCTGTTAAAGAGGCTTCAGGACGCTATTATACAAGGTGTAACATAATAAACGCAAGACCTCAGACACCCCAATTAGAGAATTGCTTCATATATTCAAAATAAGAACCAAATTTTCAAATTTAAAGGTTTTTACCCCTTTTTTAAAAAAGGGGTAAATACCTTTAAATTTGAAAATTTATATACAATACAATTTCATTGTTAATTAGGGTATAAAAGTGCTTAAGCAGGTTTCAGGTCTGGAAGAGGATGTTCGGATCAAGTCTTCGCACTCCGCAACATCGTAGAGAAGCATCTGGTAGTGGGGCGGAAGGTTTTCTGCGGTTTTGTAGATCTGGAGAAGGCATTTGACAGAGTTGTGCGAAAGAGACTTTGGGACATTTTGCCAGAGTATGGTATAGATGGCACTCTGTTGCGAGCCGTCCAGTCCACTTATGTGGACTGCAAGGCATGCGTACGGGTGGGTGGTAACAGGTCACCCTGGTTTGACGTTAAAATCGGCGTCAAGCAGGGTTGCGTGTTGTCCGCTATACTGTTTATAATATATCTGGACAAAAGTCTTCAAAGACTGAAAGCGATGAATGAAGGTGTGCAAATGGGTGACTTAGTGGTAAACCATCTACTTTATGCAGATGACGCGGTTTTAATAGCGCCAACAGCCACTGATCTGCAAACACTAGTCACAGTTATGAAAGACGACTGCATGATCAATGGCTTACACTTGAATGTGAAGAAAACCAAGATTATGGTTTTTGAAAGGGAAGAAACCAGAACGAATGTAAGGATTGTGGTTGGTAACGATGTGCTGGAGCAAGTGAATGAGTTTGTATATCTTGGATGCGCCTTCAGTAAGGATGGGAAATACACCGCTGACATAGAGAGAAGAGTGAGTGCAGGGAACAGAGTGAATGGTGCGATGGGAAAGCTACTCGGGAGCCGGCACTTAAGCCATAAGGCGCAGCTGGCCATACATAACGGAGTTCTTGTCCCAACGCTGTTATATGGTAGCGAGAGCTGGGTATGTAAGAAGGACAATGAAAGTAGGATAAATGCGGTAGAAATGCGAGCTCTGCGTAAGATGTGCGGAGTGAAGCTGTCCGACCGCATTAGCAACAGCATAGTAAGACAGCGAGTAGGTATGAAAGATAGTATCGGTGTAAAGATGAGAAAGGGCATGCTCCGTTGGTTCGGGCATATAGAAAGAATGCCAGAGGAAAGAATGACAAAACAGATATACAATGTGAAAGTGGAAGGATGCAGGTACCGGGGAAGACCTAGACTATCTTACCACGACCAAATAAACAGATAAGACATCTGATGGAAAAGTCAAGAGTCTCCGTAACCGGCGAGCGTGTATGAGACGAACTATGAGAGTCGAGGAAGCCAGAGAAGTATGTAAGGAAAGAACCTGTTGGAACTCTGTACTCTCTGCCTACCCCGCAAGGGATCTGGCGTGAGGTTATAGATAGATAGATAGATATACCCTAATTAACAATTAAATTGTATGTGTATGTGTGCGTTTTGAGAAATACGTTTTAGGGATGCATTTGAAATCTCCTTATTGCTATGAATCAAGAATACATTTAGTTTTTTATAGCGAACTGAAGGAGTAAAAGCATTTTTTGCAAATTTAACAAAATTGTAAAATGCATTAAACATTGTCAGAATCAATTCAGTTACCCATTTAGAACAAACTACTTTCAGGTCTTGCGTTAATTATGTTACAGCTTGTAGAGGCGTCGGGACGCTATTATAGTGGCGTCGCAATAATATTGTAGTGGCGTCTGGATGCTAATATAGTGGCGCTGGACGCTATTATTTTGGCATAGGTACAGAGTCCCTAAGCTACTATGATATATTGTTATAGAGTTTTATAGAGGCGTCGTTTCGCTATTATAGTGGCGTCGGGACTCTTTATAGAGGCGTCGGGACGCTATGATAGTAGCGTTGCAATTAAATTGTAGTGGCGTCTGGAAATTATTATATAGGCGTCGGGACGCAATTGTAGAGGCGTCGGGACGCTATTATAGAGGCATCGTGACGTTATAGGGGCTTGAAGACGCTATTATAGAGGCATCGTGACGCTATAGGGGCTTAAAGACGCTATTATAGAGGCATCGTGACGTTATAGAGGCTTGAAGACGCTGTTAAAGAGGCTTCAGGACGCTATTATAGAGGCGTCGAAACTCCATTATTGAGGCATCGGGACGCTATTATAGACGGCACTCTATTATAGACGCTTCATGATGCTGTTATAGGGGCGTGGCGATGGCGTTATAGAAACGTCGGGACGCTATTATAGTGGCGTCGCAATAATATTGTAGTGGCGTCCGGATGCTAATATAGTGGCGCTGGACGCTATTATTTTGGCGTAGGTACAGAGTCCCTAAGCTACTATGATATATTATTATAGAGTTTTAAAGAGGCGTCGGTTCGCTATTATAGAGGCTTCGAGACGTTATTATCGAAGCGACGGTACGCTATTATAGAGGCATCGGGACGCTATTATGGAGGCGTCGGGACGCTATTATACAGCCTTCGGGATGCTATTATAGAACGTTGGGACGTTTTCATAGAGCCATCGATACGCTATAATAAAGGCGTTGAGACGCTATTATAGAAGCGTCGGGATGCTATAACAGGGCTAGATGCTATTATAGTAGCGTCGCAACGATATTATAGCGGAATCGATACGCTATTATAATCGCGTCACAACGCTGGCATAGTGACGTCGCGAGGCTATTATAGTAGCTTCGCGACGCTATTATACAGTATGTAGTATTTATGTAGTATGTTTTAGTGGCGGGCGATATTATTGTTGCGTCGGGCTTTTGTTGTTCAATAGCGGTGTTCGTGCCGATATTATAGTTTATACTGACTAAATAGACTTACTGTAATACCGGGGCTGACGACGTTGACTCTAACGCCCAAAGGAGCCAGCTCGTAAGCGATGAGGCGACTGAAGTGGTCCAGCGCAGCCTGTAAGTAAGAAAATGATGAACACCTCGCGATCGCGACTAATGTGAAAACCGTAAAGCACTTAACCTGGAGTTAAGAATCTATTGCAGTGACGATTCTTGGCATCGAACGTATATCATTAGCCAAAAGACATGTCCTGTAGCATAATAATATAGGGCTCCTCCGAAGAACTCTACGACGATCATCTGTATGCTTTAGGTATACATCCACATTTTACCCGCTACCTTCACCAGATTATCGGTCCAATTTGGGCCGAGCCTACCCATTCCACGTCTTTCGTTACGTTGTCGTCCAGCGCGAACCTTTCTGCCTTAACGGCCGTCAATTCAACGAGCGATATCCACACATATTAAGTCATCTTTGTAAATATACCTCAACAAAGTAAGTAAAGGGCTAGTGTAGGTTGGCAGGCCTCCCATAAAGGGATTCAATGCCCAGATAAATCTTCTCTTAATAATATTCTCTAAATAAATATTCTTTAAATAAATCTTCCTCGTTCTTTCAGCGTATGATGAAGTCGTCGTCATAGAAAACTCTGTATAGTTCTACCGAGTACAACTTTCGACAGGTCGTCATGGCATTTTTAGGGGAAGGCCTTAATTCTGCAGTAAGAGTCTTTTGGCTAATGATGAACTAGTCGTCATGATAGTCTTTGGGGAACCCTTTGCCTGTTGTAGACGGTATTTAAGGAAAACATTTGACCTACCGTAGACGTCTGACGATGAAGTAAATAAATCACCTTAGAAAGGCTGTAGGGCAAGTTTCCCGTGGTAACCATCGTCGCCATGATGCTGGATACGTTGACGATGTTCCCGCGGGACTCAATGAGGGCGGGGACCAGCAGGCGCGTGAGATTGTACACGCCGCGGATGTTCACGTTGAACACCCGGTCGAAGGTCTCCATGTCGGCGCGCTGGATGGTGGTGCGGGCGCCCACTGCCGCGTTGTTCACGAGGACGTCCAGCCTAGAGGAGGGGTTAAAGGGATCTGGAGATCGGGACTTGATTCGTTTAAAAAAGTAAATAACACAGTCACACCTATATTTCTCAAGCGGGGGTGGCAAAGGTGTATACAGGGCGGACTTTTGAGATGGCGCAAATAGGGACAACTACCTCAACCGATGTAGATAGAGTAAAAGTGTCTTAGGAAACTACCCTTTAACTTTTTGCAACATGTTGAGCTGCATTTACAGATATTGAAAAAAATGACAAATGAAACAATGAGCAAGAAAATGGACAATTTACACAAACACTTTTTTGATGCCAATCGATTCTATTTTCTTGCTGACTGTAGATTTTTTCCAAAATCTGTAAATGCAGCTCAAAATATCTCAAAAATTTAAGAATAGCCTCCTTAGACCGTTTTCCTGTAGCTACAACGGTTGAGGTAGCTGCCCTTACTGCCCCATATCAAAGGTCTACCCTGTATACCCACTTTTCAGCGACGATGTTAGGTCGGTCAGACGAGCGTATTGCCATTTTACCGGGCACTGTTTCAGACTCTGGAAAATGGGATTTTTTCTTGAGATGTGCTTAATTTGATTGGTTTGTTTAAAAAATAAGTAACAATCGAAGCGAGAAAAGAATTAAAATCATATTATTAATATTGAGTTCTTAGATTTACGCGAATATTACACATGAAATAAAACTATTTTGCTATGTGCTTTGCAGCACCCATGGTCCCTCCCGTGACCATGGGTGCTGCAAAGCACTCGAAACGTCGGGAACTAAAAATAAAAAATAAACCGCGATAAAATCCGTAAAATAGTTTTATTTCAAATTTATTTTTTACTTTTTACCGTAGGTAGTATTTTATTTGCATTACACTGAAATTCATTAAACATTACGTGAAAGTTTTGTTATTATAGTATTTTTCACATAGGATGGATAGTGACAGTTCTAATTGCCAAACGAAACTAATATTTAATTCAATGGTGTTAAGGCATAAAACCATAAGTATAGAAACGGGTCAAGAGGCATAACCCGTTTCTATACTGCCATTGAATAAAGTATAATTTTGTTTGGCACTACCCATCCTATGTGAAAAATACTATAATAACAAAACCTTCATGTAATGTTTAATGAATTTCAGTGTAATGCAAATAAAATACTACCTACGGTAAAATGTTAAAAATATACATTTTTGAAGTTGAACTCTTGTTGGTTTAGTGCCGCATGTTGCGGTTGGTGATCCCGAGGCCCAAGGTTCGAATCCTAGGTCGGACAAAGCGTTATTGGAGATTTTCTATCAAAGTTGTCCCCTCCGGTATCTGGAATTGTTTATAATAGCAATAGGCTTGCCTCTTCTTACAATGGTACTAACATAGTTATCGAAAAGTGGGTATGGGCGTGACGGTATTTTAATTAACAAATAGTGCGGCATCGTCAGTCACTTTGAGACCTAAATATTTCGGTAAACCATAGGCATACTTTTACACCTCAATCTGCCGCTACACGGTAGTGGAGTAAGAGATATATTTTACTCAATAGGTACTCACTTTCCAAAATAGTCCAGAGTGTCCCTGGCAGTCTTCTCGCATCCCTCATCAGTTCCCAGGTCAGCCACTATAGGCAAGGCCTTTTCCCCCCTCTCTTTCTCGCACCGCGCCGCCACATTCTTCAAGTTCTCCTCATTCCTCCCGACGATGGCCAGCTTTGCTCCGTACTTAGCAAATAATAGGGCAGTGGACTCGCCTATACCAGCACTGGCTCCAGTTACTAATACCACTTTATTTGTAAAATCCATTTTTTAAAAGATCGAAACTCTTTCTGTCCGTCTCCCTCAAGATTCTAAGGTAGAGTGATTGAGGTCTGTTGTTTAATATTAAAATAAACTAATCAAAATATATGCTAATAATACAATATTGTCGTTTTATAGAACTGGTTAGGTCAGTCTTAAATACGTTTTATAGAAATATTGTTATTTAACTAGTATTAGGAAGTTGGGATCTTGTGTAGCAAATAGCTAGTAAGAACTGGATAGACAACTGGATTTCTAGCACCATATTAATTAGAAACGACGGACGATTTAGCGCAGTGGTTAAGAGCTTAAGCCGCTATGCCCACTGCGTCTAATAGTCGCGGGTTCGAGTCCCGCACGGAACAAATCTTTGTGTGATCCACAATTATTTGTTCCGGTCTGGGTATTTGTGTATGTGAATTTTCATGTTTGTAAACGCACCCACGACACAGGAATAAATCCTAGTGTGGGGTAACGTTTTTCTAAAAAAAAAATAACTTCTTAGATGGCAGTCTGTACAATCAGCGAAATAAGGCAGTTAAGGCAGAAAATTATCAATATCAAATATTAGCAACTTATCTACCCAATAATCAAATCTAAAAAAATAAACTTTTAAGGGCCTTACCGCGATTGATCATTTGTCTACCGGGAGAGTGAGTGATGCAATGACTTATAAGGGGCGGATATATTGGGCGCGCTCGGAAATAAACGATATGAGCAAAAACAGGCTTTATTATTTTCTAAAAAAACTAGACTATGGAATAAAAAACTGCTTTACAACAACTTCATCATTTCAGCCTATACTTGTCCACTGCTGAACATAGGCCTCCCCAATCGCTTTCCAGCGTAACCGGTCCGATGCCACCTGCATCCAACGATTTCCTGCGATTTTCACAAGTTCGTCGGTCCATCTGGCAGGCGGTCGTCCTACGCTGCGCTTGCCAATACGTGGTCTCCACTCTAGAATCTTTCTGCCCCAACGCCCATCCGATCTTCGCGCTATGTGGCCAGCCCATTGCCACTTCAGCATGCTAATCCTGAGGGCTATGTCGGTGACCTTGTTTCTTCTACGAATCTCCTCATTCCTGATTCGATCACGTAGAGAAACGCCGAGCATAGCTCTTTCCATAGCTCGCTGAGCAACTTTGAGCTTTTTTATGAGACCTATTGTAAGAGACCACGTCTCTGATCCATATGTCATCACTGGTAACACACATTGACTAAAAACTTTAGTCTTTAGGCATTGAGGTATTTTGGATGAGAAGATGTTGCGCAGTTTCCCGAACGCTGCCCAGCCGAGTTGGATTCGTCGATTGACCTCTCTCTCAAAGTTGGACCTACCTAACCGGACTGCCTGTCCCAGGTAAATGTATTCGTCGACAACTTCAAGAGTAGAGTTCCCAACGGTGAGTGCGGTGGGTACGACATGGGCATTAAACATTATTTTTGTTTTGTCCATATTCATTTTAAGACCCACTTGTTGGGATACTCTATTGAGGTCACCGAGCATTCGTCCTAGATCTTCCAGCGACTCCGCCATAACCACAATGTCGTCGGCAAATCGAAGGTGAGTGATGTATTCGCCATTGATGTTGATGCCAAGTCCTTGCCATTCCAAGAGCTTGAAGGCGTCCTCTAAGGTGGCCGTAAACAGTTTCGGAGAAATGACGTCTCCCTGTCTTACTCCTCTTTTTATGGGCATCACCTTCGTGCACTGCCCCTGTACTCGGACTGACATGGTGGCGTTATTATACAAGCACTTCAACACTTCGATATACCTATAGTCAATGCGGCATCGCTGGAGAGATCTAAGAACCGCCCAAGTCTCGATCGAATCAAAGGCTTTCTCATAGTCCACAAACGCCAAGCATAGTGGCCGATTATACTCCTCAGTCTTCTGTATAACCTGCCGCAGCGTATGTATGTGGTCTATGGTACTAAAACCTTTCCGGAAACCGGCTTGTTCGGGAGGCTGGAAGTCATCAAGCCTTCGTTCGAGACGATTCGTAATGACTCTCGAAAACAACTTATAAACATGGCTCAGCAGTGTGATGGGCCTATAGTTCTTCAATAAAGAATTATCACCTTTCTTGAAAAACAGCACCACCACACCCCTGTTCCATGCTTCCGGCGTTTTCCCTTCAAGCAAGACGGAATTAAATAGCCTCTGAAGGACTTTAAGTACCGGCGATCCGCCCGCCTTCAGAAGTTCTGCAGTAATTCCGTCTTCACAACAACTTTGCTACAATTTATTTGTTATGTTTTTAAGTAAATTCTATTGATTAGTTTTTAATCATTTCGCGTTGGAATCAGAAAATGTAAAGTAATAAAATTTCATTTTATCTTCCTCTTACGAGATTCTAAAATATACCGTCAAGAAGCATATTTTAAAATATTAAGTACTATCTTATCTTGTCATTGGCTTATCGGACCGAGGAGACCTCAGGCGCACTTCGACCCGTTGGGATATTTTGTGCTGTCCTTGCCCTAACGCTCTTACATACCTGTAGAATCTATTACCAGGCTGTAGATTCCAGCAGGGGGGAAGAGCCGAAATTCCTCTGGGTTTGGATAGGCCACTCCCAGTAGCTTCATTCGCCGCGCCGCCAGAGCGTCACAGTGGCATAGAACGTGCCTCATGGTTTCAGTTTCTGTCCCACAGTTCCTGCATGCCACGTCGCTGCAGAGGTTCATCTTATGTAGATGTTCTTTTGTGCCATAGTGGCCAGTATAAGCTCCGATTAGTTGCCTTAATTGTAGTCTGCTATGTTTTAGCAGTCTCTCGCTGTCGCTGTCACACCATGTGGAAAGGAAATCCTTGGAGTGTCTCAGCCCTGTTTTAGTTTCCCATTCTCTCCCGTGTTGTTCTTGGGCATATTTGAACAGCGCTCCTCTGTAGGCACCATCTGGTATGCCTATGAACGGTTCTGGACCAACAAATTTCTCCATTGCTCCCTTTTTGGCTAAGTCATCCGCACACTCATTGCCATCAACCCCCGTGTGCCCAGGGACCCAGACTAATCTAATCGTGTTGCGCGCTCCACATCTGTCAAGAAGGTATGCGCACTCCACGGCCAGTGCCGAGTTTAGCTCATAGGAGCTGATGGCTTTGAGGGCAGCCTGACTGTCACTACAAATGTAGATTCTCTTGCCTGTAATTCGTCTGTCCAATATCTCTTTTGCACAAACATTTATCGCATAGGTCTCTGCTTGGAATATTGATGCAAATCTACTCATGCTTTGGCTTAGATTGTATCCTTCTGTATATACACCGGCTCCTGTTCCAGACTTGGTTTTGGATCCATCCGTGTACCATATCATTTGTTCTTTACCTTGCTTGTTTAGACCACTTTTCCATTGTTCCCTGGTAGGGATGTGGGTGCTAAATCTTTTGTTGAACATATACGTGGTCAAGATCTTGTCACATCTCATGTTCCTAATGTCATCTAGTTCCTTGTGTGGCGCTAGCTTGGTGTGTTCAAGGCTTGGCGCTGTTATGCTCCATAGTCCAGTTTTCTCCAGTCTATAGAGCGCCTTCCTCGCCTCAGTCTCAATGACGATGTGTAATGGAGTGAGCTTAAGTAACCGCTCCATAGCTGCCGTCGGTGTTGTTTTGAATGCACCTGTGATGGCCAGGCAGGCTGTCCTTTGTAGTTTCATTAGATCGGCCCTGCAGGTTTGTATTTTAGTTCTGGGCCACCACACGATGCATCCATACATTAATATCGGTTTTACCATAATTTTGTATACCCAGTACATTATTTTGGGCTGTAGGCCCCATGTCTTTCCATATGCTGACCTACACATATTCAGTACTCTCAATGCTTTAGCAATGGTATGGTCAACATGTGCATGCCACCGCAGTTGCTTATCCAGTATAACCCCTAGATATTTAACTTCAGTGGCCCATTTAATTTTATTACCGTACATATGTAGATCTTGTAGACCTGTTAGTACCTTTTTCCGTGTGAATAGGATCACGTTAGTTTTCTTTGGGTTAACCGAGAGACTATTTGTCGTGCACCAGTTTGTGACTTTGTCTAGAGCTTCCTGCATCAGTGTCGATACTGTATTTGGAAACTTTCCATTGACTGCTATCACTATATCGTCCGCATATCCAACTCCGTAGAACGGACCTTTGTTGATTATCCTCAAAAGAGAATTCACTACCAGGCTCCACAAAGTCGGCGATAAGACACCTCCTTGCGAGCATCCTTTATTATATATTTTATATATCATATTATATATTTTTGACGAAGAGACTTTCTCCTAATATTGTAGATTGGATTATCCTCATGTTTTTGATCCAGTAAGTTATTAAGTACTATACTCATCATATACTTCTAGCAGTGCATGGAGTACAAAAACACGTATGTTTCGCGGTAGCCCTTTAAGCCGCTCCGTTCACCGGTTAGATCGTTCACGGTAGTTGTGGAATCGATCCCCGCACGGGACAAATCTTTGTGAAACCCACAAATATTTGTTTCGGTTTAAATGTGTGTATCATGTTCGTGCGCACCCACGACAGAAATAATTCCCAGTGTGAAGCTACATTAAAAAAAAAACTTAAATAAACTTGATACTGGAAAAGCCGCGAGCAACAGCTAGTATTGAATAAAACACAAGCAATACAGATAAGACTAACTTTACTATGCAATTTTAAATACATAAAAGCTACAAAATATAATACACATAAATTTAATAAAAACTTAATAATTAAAAGTCGTCCATTACTATTACTAATTAAAATTCGATACATTATAATTTATGCCGGAGAATTATAGTTCATTCCATATAATTTTTACAATTATATATAAAAAAAATAATTATCTATTATTATGCATTTAAAAATTAGGTATTGCCATATAAACAGTTTGTTGACGTCATATAAGCCAACGTGCATGACGAACTATGAGTGTGAAGGAAGCTAGAGTTCTGTGAGGAAAGAATCTGTTGGAACTCTGTAGAGAGACTACAGCCTACCCTGCATGGGGGTCTGGCTTGATGGTATAGATAGATAGAAATTAATCAAGCCTATTGTATAAGTTTTATAACTTTCATTCATTCATTCATTTTATTTATAAAAGGCGACACTATTCTTAACACAAAAACAAGTAAGAATATTTGACCTATAGTAAAGTTACTGAGAAAGAGAGCTGTCAAATTCATTCGCGGGGTTACACGGTGGCAATTTTGACATTTTACAGTACTCAATATTACCGAAACTACGTGAGCAGACAAATACCAAAAATGCCACCTGGTGCCGCTAATTTTATACACTGTGTGTATTACGGTTCTACCCAACCGCATGTAATCAAATATTACTGTTTATTCCGACACTATCTAAACTATTCAAATGTCAAGGTCTAATCAAAATCTATATTGCGTAATTGGTATCTGTATTGCGTAATTGGAAATCAAACAGAAACTAAACATCGTTTTACAAAGACCTTTAAAGACCTCGAAATAATCGACCCCAACGATTTGTTTATAATATCGTCAATGTAAAGACAGCCGTTTTACAATATTATGGTTATTTATTTATTTATTTAGGTATACCAACAGTTATTACAGTAAATCGTGTTACAAGTTTTTCATACAAATACATTATCGAACAATGCTGCACAACCAATTATAGGTACACACAACATGTAATAGGTACTTTAATCGTTGGGAGAAGACAATGTTTCACTCAACCAGCGTAGTGTAATATAATAAAACAATAATAATAGTTTAAGCAAATGAAAACAACACAAGACTTAGACTTTGAGTTTTTGACATTACAGAGAGCACAAGGGTGACCCCAACAATGGGTGGTGTAATTTTGTTTTTGTTGTCTATGGTGAACAGAAAGCGCGGGTGAAAGCTGCCAGACTATCTGCGTGGATATCACAGCGATCGCTTCGGCTATTTATAAGTTTGCATAGACGTGGTACTGGAGAGTTTGCACCAAAGTTCGTTCGCCGAAGAGGTGGTACTAATGGGGTTATAGGTTTACGGGGAGAATTTCGCGGTACTCTGAAACAAAACTTACTAAGAGCAATGTCAACTCTAGAACATACTATACGTCAAAGTATTCATACTTAGGCAATGTCACGCATATAATTACAAGCGAAAGACGAACATACCACTGACTGAATATCCAATGCCGACGATGACAATGAAATAATATTTATCTACATTGTTTTCAAGGGATCTGGCGTTATTATTTAGGTAGATACAATGTTTTTGATTTTTTTTTTCGACCACACCAACAGCACAATCCTACCATCCTAAATACCTTCTCATTCATACAAGATACGACAAGGACGGTAATACACGTTCTAGGCAAGAATTAGTATAATTATCATATGGAGTGAACCATCTCCCGCGCAGTCATGGATAAACTTATATACTTATCGTACGGTACATTCAATATACAATGGCACTTTATAAAACAAATAATTTGCACACAAATCTTATTTGTGTCTTAATTCTTGGGATGTTGCAAAACTGCTGCGATTTGACAGTAAGTCAGTCTATAAGACTTAAAGCTCAAGTGCAGTTACACTTACGTTTAGCCAGGTACGATAAGGTGCGGCCGAATAACACGGCTAAACTACGGTTACTAGGTGTAACATTTAAGTTTATCCGGAAAATAATAGTTGCGGTCTATATACCACGGCTAAAACTACAAAGTGGGGTTACACGTAAATTTAACTGGCTATTAGGTGCGGCTGATAGGTTATGGTTAAAAGTTTAAGTACAGTTTAGTAAGTTTGTGACAGTAGTGACATTATCGCAAAAGTAGTTTAGGTAAGACTTGAGATCAACAAATATTTGAGATGAATAAATAGGATACACCTTAGTTGAAGTAATTGCAACCGACCACACCTAACCGTGGCAGGCTTAACCTAGTTATAACCGCACTTCGGCTTATAGTCTTGACCGGATACAGGATTTTTTTATGAAGTACAAACTTGGCATATACCATACTAATGTCAAAAACGCCTAAGTTTTAGACAATATGGATATACGTATGAAATGCAAGCAGTATTGCAACACCACATCATATAATATATTAGTAAGCCACATCTTCATTAATAAAACATGCGTTGTTGAGAACAAAATCCCAGCTTTACTGCTCTGCTGCATGATTAAGCGAGAAATCGAATATTTCATGGAACAATGCGCGATATTTCAATCCCAGACTTATAAGATTACTGGTTGTCAAATGGACTCAAACTAATATTGTTTACAATAATCCAAGCTATCTTTATAACAATTTAAATGTCAATGAAACAACGCAATTTATTAATATAGAGAGAGCTATAGGAGTATACTTTATGCTACAATATCATAAGTTAATACAGATACAATTTGTCTAGGCTACGGTGGATGTGTAGTAACTCCAAACTTCACTATGTGTAATTGTTTCATGTGATGGACCTATTAAATATAAATATACAGATATTCTATATCTGTAGATATAAATACTATAGTATGGGACCGGGACATAAAACAGTTTAAACTGAACTATGACCAAGCAACCTTCCCTAACCTCTCATCAAACAAATACGATTATAGATCTGCAAATTTACACAAATTATTTATGAATCATATATTTAAAACTTCTTCATAAATCAGTCTATTGGTGCAAACGGAATAAACATCTGTATAGTAGTGCCTGATGTGAGCGCGTACATACATGGTGCAGTAACAGCAGACAACTTTAATTTGTATAACAGTCATCTGCTTTGCCTCATGGCAATGAGACTAGATTCTATATAAATTGAAACGAGTAAATGCATATTACCAACCACACTAGTAGCAAACCATGGAGTCACCACAAACAGAGGCCAAATATAGTATGTGTGCAATAATATAGGCACTGAACAATTTATACTAGTCTCATCAAGCAAACAGAGTACACAAAGACTGAGATAGGAGATTATGGATGTATACATGAACAAAATTGACAGAATTATGAGACAGACTAAATTATCATCAATAAATTATTGACTATGTCCTTGATGAAAACCAACTATACAGCCAAACCCCAGTACCCCACCAACCCCAGGAAATATAGGCGTGACTTGACACACACTATGTTTTGCCTTAAAACAGTGTCAAAATGACTGCTTGATGTAATGGTTAGAGCATAGGCCACTCGGCTTACTGCACTGAGTACTTTTGATGACATGGGGGAAATCTTTGTGAGTTATTTTTTTGAGTATTCGTCAAACATATTTGTCAAATTCATTTTAAAATGCTACCATGACACAGGAGTCATTCCTTTAGTGGAGCAATGTATTTTATACAAAATAAAAAATAATAAAAATTAAAAAGGTCTGAACCAGTCAGTATCACAATGAAAAGCCCACTACCTCCGTCTGTGTGGACTCAACTACATTTAAATATTTAGTAATACAAATGTATATCAATTCACAGGAATTGTGACATGTTAAGCACAGAAAAACTTCCTCTGCTTCAGCGGTTCACTGTCCTCATCACTGTCTGAGAAGCAAGCGGCAAAACCACTCTTGTCTCTGAGAGAGTCACTCTGCAAACCCACACTTTTGTCCATAGATTTCTTCATACGAGCATGCCTTGTGGCCCTTCTTTTCTTTCTCATTTTTACTCCCTGTTCCTGACTAGGAGTAGCTACATTCATGCTTGCCATAGAGCTGACCTGATCAGTTGAATTACTCAACACCAATACTGAATTTTCCGGCTGACGAAGTGTCAAACCGATACTTCTACCACTCCTTGTCTTAGAAACAGATGTTGCTTCTGGATTCTCTTTTCTATCAGAGTTATTAAATTCGCTAGTATTTTTACCATTCTTTTTTCTTTTATCTACTTCACTGGTGTTCGTAGTTGTGTGTCCTGTTGCATTATTTTTATATCTTTTTGGGTATCGAGAAGTACTGCTGTTCCTTGATTCAAAAGAAATGTTAAGGTTGGGCTTACTCCTCGTTCTACTGTGCTCTAGTTTGCTGTTCATAACACTTTCACGGCTCTTGCTAGTTTTGGAGTCCATAAATTTCAACACAGATGTGCTTTTGCTGACTTTAGTTGGTGATTTTGCATTTGCATTCCCTGTCACTAACTTTATTATGTTTTGTGATGAATCTGTGCTACAGTTCAGAATGGTCGACTTCTGCAGTCCAGTATTCATTGATTTATTAACACATATTATAGTGTTATCCTTCAGCAGGCTAGGACGAGACTCTTTTACTAAATGTCTACTATTTTTACATCTCAGTTTCCTTGGAGACTTGGACTGCAATTTAGTAGATCTTATATAGTTAGCTGTGAAGCCAGACACATCGCTCAGGTCTTCAAACTGTCCATTAAGTATGTCATTCTTGAAATTATTGTTAATAAGTGCTTTCTTCTTATCGTCCACACTCTGGTCCCCGCCTGCAAGCAAGCCTGTAGGTTTTTTTAATTTATCAGGTTTTTGTTCTATTGCACTATGTTTCAAACTATTACCATTAATAATGCTAGTATTTAATATTTCAAAGGAACTGTTTAGTTGGCTATTGTTGTTGAGAGTCTGTTGCGCTTGCCGCAGACTCCTCCTTAGTGTGCAAACCTTCGGTGTTGAAGTTACAACAGTATTTTTCTTGTGTAAAATTGTCCTACTGTTCTTTTGCAACTTTCTTTTAGGTTTTTCTTGCACAGAGGAGTTTTTAATATTGAAATCAACATCTGATCCCAATGTATCTGACCCACCATTACTGATAACAGTCTTTTTCTGTGTTTGAGATGTGTCAAAGTAAACATTCTGCCGCTTTCCTGACAGAGAATCCTCATCAAGTAATGAAAGCTTCCTCTTTTTCTTCTTTTTAGGAGAAGGCACCTCGGCCACACTGGCAATACTCTTAGGTTTAGATTTAGAACAGTGCGCTTCCTCATTCTGCTTTTTTATAACATTATCATAGTTCATGAGGCATGGAGCCCTCTTCGTGTAGATCCAGTACGATATTTCGTCCATGTTGCTCATAAAGGGAACGTAAACTGGCACAGCATTGTCGGTGGATCGGATCTCCTCAGCTGGGACCATAACATGGTGCATTTTCCGGCGAGCAGGCGCGCCAGGCACTGCAGGGGCGAAGTCCAGTCGCACGTCACTCGCGCCACCACCACAGAGCTGGTGCTGCCCGCGACTGGCCCAGCCCGTCCGCCTCCCCCACGCAAACCCACCAGCTCCATTTTTCACCGAGACCTTACATTCCATACACCTGAAAATTTTAGTTTTCACATTACACGATTACTGCTTCAGTGTACACAAAATCATTATGACTGAATTAAAACGGCATACTCACTTTAGATGCCCTTCCCTTCAGACTTTGAGCACTTTTATGTTTTTACATGGAAATTACGCTTTATCGAAATACGTATCAGAAGGAAAACCAAGCGGTGTATTATGCCAAGTCGTAGTATCGTTATAATAACGCTTGTTTTCAGCACAGACCGAACTGATATCAACTAAAACAGGAATGGCATAATAATAAAACTATTTTCTTCTAAGTTCTTCTCATCGTTAAGAATTGGCAGCTAAAAACTTAAATTTTATTTCTCTTTTCACATCAACACAACAAAATAGTAAAAGCAAAGCAAAGCAAACGCGCTTGGAGTTTACCAGAGACAATTTTTAATAATTTGATATCTTTGATAGCGAATCAGAATGGCGTAACGTAAAATCACGGTAATAAGTGGAAGTTTTAATTGGATCCCATTTAAAAATCATAATAAAGTAACAATGAGAACAGACTTAATATTTTTAATTGTCTTTGATATGGTAACGGGTCTATAACGATTTTTATAATACACAGATATGTACGAACAAAAATGATTTCGCAGTGAAAATAGCTTGTTGAAATTATTTTATTTATGAAAATCTATTTATTAATTCATGAAAATATAAGTTGCTGTATATAGTGATTTCGGCAAAAATTAAATTTATTGAATAACAAAACGTTTTGTTTATAAAGCGTTTAGTTACAACTCCAACTTCTTCCCCCACTTTTTCGCGCCATATCGGTGACAGACAGTGATTATGGTGGTCTGTTTGTTTTCCATGGAATTTCAAAGAAAAGTCTAGTAAAGTCGTGGTTTCAGTGATATTATAGTGCATCTGATGATGATAAAGAAATGAATGACGTACAGTGTTTAATTGACCGACAGCTCGGGATTTGTAAGTAATCGAATTGCAATTTTACTGTTAAAAATTTGGTTATCGGCTAACATAAATGCTTATTTTTCCAGACACCCGTCTGAGCTACGATAATATCTTGAAGAGGCTGGTGGTGGACAGTGAGGAGTCGTTCTACGGCCTACAGAATGCTAATATTGCAGCTAATTTTGATCAGGATCCTCCGATTTTTGCATGCCGATTCGCCGAGTCTTCTGGTTATGAACACATACTGGCTCTCGCCAACGAAGATGGGAGGGTGGCCATTCAGGTATCACAATGTATACAAAGTTCTGTAAACTGGTAAAAAAATACCATCTATGTCGTCTTTTGTGATAAATACCATGAATTAAAAAGCACACTATTAATAAACAAACTAATATCCTAATCATGAGCTTTTTAGGAGAATACCTACGCTTTTAATACAATTAAATTTAAGATCTTTTTTGATGTCTACAGCAGGACTGGATTTCGATTTTAGGATTCAGCATCTATCAACTCAATATGTCTACACTGAGAGATCATTGTAAAAACAGTGGTTTTTACAGTAATATTTGTAGTGACGAATATTAATTCTGGAGTAAACACAAGAGGGAGGAAGCTTATGCCCTGCAGTGGGTTGTAGAAAGCTGAAGTTGATGATGATGAAATTATTATACAGTGAGGAGTCATAAAAGCTTGATTACCTACACATACCTCATTACTACATTGGCTTTTGTTGTAATTCAGTCTCCCACAACTGTGATTATCACATAAATAGTCTTGATTATGTTTCCTTAAAATTCAGAACATCTAATAAATTAAGCACTTTTCCTAGGTACACTACATACATGTATTGTAATAGCAGGTATACACAATACATACATGAAATCTTGTATTGACACTAAATACATTCTCAAGAATAACATTCTTACCAAATGACTGCAGCTATTGTCTATGTTAAGATACAGTTTTGAGACCTGTGGGAACTTTATTGTTAGCTGTTAAAGTATGCCTCCTCCACTAGCAATGTGGTGTGATAAAACCATAAATAAATGTCATAAGGAATCATTAAAATCTTCCATTAAAATTTCATGTTATATCTACCAACTTCAGCAAGTTCTAACATGTCCCAACCTGTCCACTACAGGATACAGCTGATGTCACAACTGCGAGCACATTGGAAGGCTTCCAGTGTCACAATAATGCAGTCTTTGACCTGGCGTGGATGCCTCAGCACATGAACTTTGTCACTGTATCAGGTGGGTTTTAAAATGTTTCTTCGCAGTTTTTTTTATCACAATTCCCTCTCCATTGCAGTTTAGGAGTCACATGGTGTGAAGAGATAAAAAAAAGTTAGCAAAGTAGACATAGCAAGTGTCTCACTGTTCAGATTTAATAATTTGTATCTGAAACCTCTGACCGACATCACTTTGTGTATTTGTTTGTTCTGTGAGATGGCAAGTTTAGTGAATGTAAGATTTGTGAGATTCAGTTTCAGATTGTAATGAACTGTGAAGCATTTTGTTTGTTCTGTAAGATTACTGCCTTTGTATACTAACTTTGTAAATTTAAGATCAAGATACAGATACAAATAAGGCATTATTATCAGTACAACCCTTTCGAATCTTGTAGTTCTCGTTCATGTTTCATATCACTGAATCAAATTAGTCAAGATTGACACATGTCTACAAAGTGGCGTAGACAATAATCATTTTTCATCATAGTTCAAATTTGCACAAAATATTCAAAAATTAACCTATTCCTTCCCTGTGAATCAGTAGATATATTGGTGTAAACCAAATGACAATCTGCATAGTCGTTTCTGAGTTCAGGGCATGTATGTATGATTGTAAAATTGAAAAGATGCATCTGTGGGTGTCTAGTAGAAGTGGAAATGTACTTACCATATTACAATAGTCTACTATAGTAGTCGCAAAAGCTTCATAAAGTGTGTTGACCCATTAGCCCTCGAGCCCAAAAAAGCGAGGTGCATCTTTGGAGGAAAGAAGCATCGCTACCTAATCCTTTTGTCACACCTGCTGAGAGCCTTCCACCTGGATATAAATTACCATGGTTGGTCTGGAAGTCTTTGAATAGACTTTGGACCCAGGTCAGTCGAAGCAAGGAAAACATGCTAAGGTGACTGACAGCACGAATCTGGAGTGTTTTGTGGTGCAACCCAAACAATGTCTCACTTTGTATCGTGTCCTGCGTGCCCTAACTCCTGCACGCAGGAAGACGATGTCTGCTTCCGAAAATACAGTTAGTGCGGCCGCTTTCTGGGCCGCATCCATATAATTTTTATCACGTTTGCCGTCGAAACGCTAAGAAGAAGAAGAATAGTCTACTTAAGCAGGAAGGCTCATTGGTTACTATGATAGTTTTTATAAACTCCTTTAAAGCTTTACTATTGTATTGTATTTTAAGTTTACCCTCTTTTAATAATATCTTTGTATAAATCGTAAATCTGGTTTGTATAATAGTGTAGTATTTATTATGTAGCGGGGTAATTAAATGCCGAATAACGTGCGAAGTACTTTATTAGGCGCTGTACACACAAAACAGTACGTCGAATGCAAATACACACGCGAACTAATCACACACTAGTACTACTCTCGTTAGTACCCAAATACTGCTTCCTAGTCGCTGAGTCACTCGTAGTATCCGTATATCGTTGCTAAAGTCGCCGGTGTATTCCACTTAGATCGCTTGTTCCCGGATTTATAATAATAATAAATCATTTATTTCAGGCAACTGGAGTTTCACAAAAATAATTATGTGCAACTTACAGACCCATAAAATATATGCCTTACAGACTAACATACATATAATATATAAAATCTTATAAACTAAGACACATGTGTTGACGGCGACATGTTGCGCTGAGCAGGGGCGTCTCGTAATCTTCGACGAAATCTCCTGAAGACGACTCCCTTCGGCCAGAACTCCTCGCTCATGAAGGTCTCCAGCTTAGCGGTGGGAGAACAAAGGAATTGAATGCCGTATTTTGCGAGTTCAGCTTCTCGACCCTCAGAGTGTAGAAGGTCTTCTTACGGGCGTACTCCGCAATGTCCTCGGCTTTAGTGGTGTAGTGTAGCCGAGACACATACAACAGTGTTGTTGGTACTGCTGAGCGAAGGAGTATGCCATCTTCTACCCAGGTGCAGTCCCACACCGGTTTCGTCGGTAAGGCTTGTTCTTCTTCTCCACCTTGCCTTCCTCATCACCTTGACCCTTCGTATGGGCCTTCCCGGTTATCTTCTCTGGCGCGCGGGCAGCGGCGGCGGCGTAATCACGACGAGAAGTAGTCGTGTTTACGTTTGACTTCACCGGCTGGGCCGCGGAGCTGGCGGGGGGGGGGGCACGGTATGCTGCGGGTGGCGGGGCGCGGGGCATCGCGCGGGGCCGTAGCAACAGCCGGCGATGCATCGGCCGACTCAAAACTGCCGACGGATGCATTTTGCGCCCCGCGACGTACGTTGACATTAGAGGCTTCGTGCGACCTACTTTCCGGGCTGGCGCCATGCAATGACGCAACCTCTTTCCGTACTTCACGGATGGTAGTTTCCGAAGCCTCCAACCTGAATGTAACCTCGACCAGGCTTGACTTCAGGGTGTTTATGTCCTTCAGCAGCCTGGTGACGTCGACGTGGTGGAATATGACGGGGGGCAGCCTGTGCTGCTCCCATTTGATCACTATTGCTTCCGAAAAGAGACTGTGTCTGTCCACACATCGGGTCTTCGCACACACCCGGCAAGGGTGTGGGGAATCTGCATCGGGACAACGGCCCCCTGGCCGAGGTTTCTGTCGCCAGCCATAAATATGGCCGGGTCCTTGTGGTGGGATAGGATATGTCCCTTGAAGGGGCGGTGACACGTAGATCCCGCGGGAGGGGCCATCAGAGAGTGTTCACGCCGCACTCCGCGACCAAACCTGTCAGGTGGAACCTATGGCCAACCATAGGAAGCTTGACAAAGCGATCAGCAGGAGGCGGCGACTTCTCGAGGCCCCACTTCTTACTTCGCCCGGTAGTGCGATACAGCACCGCTAGGGACACCTAGCGGGCGATCAAACACCACTGGGCCGTGTCAACATATTGCTGAGAGAGTTGGGGAAGGTGAGACGGGGTATAAGGGGCTGTGAGGGGGTGGGGAAAGTCATGTCCGGTGGTGGTGAAGTCAGTGAGGGTGATGAGCGTGGCACTCTTAACACCGCCGTGCGGTCAAGCTCTGCCCGGGGAGATCCGGCAGGCGACCAGCTACGGCGTCTTCCTGGTGTCTGGTTCTGTGTCGTCGCCGCGCACGCGCTCGAGCCCCAACGGCGAGCCACCAGGGCGAACTGCAGTGCGCGGCGGGGGTCAGTCCGATGCGGGCCTCATGGGTCCGAGTCCGGGATTTAGCAGCAGCGGCTTGAGGAGGACGGCCTTGTGATCGCTTAATCTCAGGCCACGGGCATTCTGGTTTGTGGTGTGGAGATAGCTATTTACGCTGGTTATAGCGAGCCATGGCTCCCTCGATAATTGGGCGGGGGCAGGAGGGGTCCTGCCCGGAGGGTCTCCATGACCTCTTTCAGGATAACTATTGCCTCCTTAAGTTGTTCGGCAAATGTGGCGCCCCCCCCCCCCTCCTTTTTGGGTGGGGTGTGGAGTCGGGTTCTTCCTGGGTTTTTGAAATCTTGGCCCTGATTGGCGCTCTCGGGGGCGCCGGTACTTCGAAATGTACCGTGGGCAGTACGACGGGCGTCTCGGTCATGGAGGGTGGTTGAGCGCGGTTGGTCCTGCGCCTCCTCTTCCTCCTCCTCTTCTTCTGCGAACTCCTCTCCTTGGGGTCGTTCGCAGGCGCCATTAAGGTGGCACCTCGGGCTTTCTGTGCGAGCTCAGTGGGAGCAGGGCCTCTTCCGGCCTCACTCCGGTCTCTCCCACTGATGGTAACCGTGCGTTCTCGGGATCAGTTTTCACTCCCTCCGCCGAGATGATGTGTCCAAGATAGCTTACCTCCTTTTTAAAGACACTTCTTTGGGCCTAATTTAAGGTTAGCTTCGCGAATCCGAGTAACCACTTTCTCCAAATTCCTCAGGTTTTCCTTGAAACTCCGCCCCATGACAATAACGTCATCAAGGTAGACCAGGCATACGTCACCGATAAGGCCGACCATCACTCTTTCCATAAGGCGTTCAAATGTTGCTGGGGCGTTGCATAATCCAAATGGTGCATTGAACTGCCATAATCCGTTCCCAATTTCGGTGCTGAATGCTGTCTTCTCTTTGTCCTCCGTTCTTATTTCCACCTGCCAGAAGCCACTTTTCAAATCGATGGTCGAAAACCACTTCATACCACTGAGCATGTCCAGCGTGTCATCGATTCGGGGCAGGGGGTAGCTGTCCTTCTTTCTGATTTAAATATTTATTTACATACTAACACGGCAGATACACAATTTACGTTGGCACAAAGAAAAATATATATATATATATATATATATATATATATAAATAGAATAATTAAAAGTATGGAAGTGCAAGATACAGGCTCATTCATTCCAGTCCCTCACAATACACTCAGACAAAATATCACTCCATGCATCCGCAAACAGATCACAACCGCCGTCAAGGAGAGCGTTCAGTGCGGGGAGTTTTATACTCGTTTGAAAGTTCTAGAACGGACGCGAACCCTCTAAGTACATCGATAGAAGTACATCGAACAATAGCCGGGGCGGCGGAGGAACCTTCTAGACGTTTCAGCACTTAAGCGCGGATTCTAGATCTTTCTATGCGGATGGCTAGGGGGCCTAAGTGTGTGTAATGCATTTTAAAATTAACATTCCCCGATAAGCGGTTTACGAGATATCGGGGTGTATTGTATGAAGTCGTAACAGTGGTATGGTTTTAAATTAATAAAGTTATTATTATTATTATGTTTGTTATTTCATCTACAGGAGACCATACGGCAGCTCTATGGGACGTCGCGGACGGCTCGCCGACACGCGTGCACGTATTCTCAAGCCACACGCGTTCCGTAAAGACTGCCGTGTTTCGCCCCATGGAGCCCTCGGTTTTTGCCACCGGCGCCCGCGACGGTCACATCCTAGTCTGGGACATCCGCGCCAATAACCAGCCCTCCCTTATCATCAGACCTGACAACTGTCTCAGAAGCTGCCACTCCTGCTTCTCCCCTAAAACCCCTGGATCCCACGGTAAGCGACTCCGATTGGACAACCACAGAGCCATCAGCATAACAGGCCTGGTCTTCCAGGACGATATAACTCTGATTTCTTGCGGAGAGTGCGACGGTAACATCAAAGTTTGGGATCTACGTAAAAATTACAATATTTACACCAGAGAACCGCTACCAAAGCATTCTATACCTTACTGCGGCAGCTCCACCAAGAATGGATACACCAATTTGATTATTGACGATGCAAGAATGAGGTTATATGCTAGCTGCATGGATAATGTGGTCTACTGTTTCAATATATCCACCTACAATTCCCTACCCGAACAGAGGTACATTGGACATGAAAACAGTACTTTCTACATCAAAACATGTTTGAGTCCAGACAGCATGTATTTAGTAAGCGGCAGTAGCGACAAGAACGCTTATATTTGGAACGTTAAATACTCTGAACCGGTGGTCAAACTGACCGGACACTGGGCGGAAGTGACGTGCGCGGCGTGGTGTCAAAATGGCGATATGAAGATTGTAACTTGTAGCGACGACGCGCGACACAAGATCTGGAGAATCGGGAAAGAGTTCCCCGATAGTGAGATAGAGTTGAAAGGTCGAGCGGAAGTTGTCCCGCGTACCGTCATCACGAGCCTGCCGCAGTGGGGAGCTTTGGATAAAACCCCGAATTCGTTAAAACGCAAAATGATATCAACACCCGGCTCCTACAGCGCTAAACGGCTGCGCACACACAACAACCCGTCCGCGAGGAAGACTAAACGATGTTTGACGGACTTGATGAATGCTTCTAAGGACACAGATGAGGCGGAACTCTCTATAAAAAGACTAAAGTTGGACCCTGACGATGAACCTAAATTATTACAAGCCGGATTAAAACGCACCGCAAACTGTCTCGCAGAAAGTCCGGAAGAAGGATGCAGAATAGAAGCTAACGATTGGTGCTATATCCCTAAAGCCGGGTCCTCGTTCATGACGCCGACGAAAAACTACGAAAATAAACAGTGCAAATTAATATCTCCTAAAGGCCTGAAGCCTCTTTCGCCGAACACTGAACACAACAGATCTCCAGTCGACGTATCCCCAAATAAAATTAGGAAAATAACGTTTACGACCCCAACGAAAAATTTGCCCGATTTTGTCATGAGTGGGGAGGCTCCCCATTTGAGGTTAATGTCGCCTGTGCGCAAGAAAGATAGTACAACAGACTGGCTAACGCTTATGGTTCGCGAAAAGAAAGGAAAATGTACTGACACCGTAGATAGAAGTAACATAACAGCGCCACTTAGTCCTAAAGAAAATGTACCCACTCGAAGAAACTCAGTTTCGGAAAAAAATCCGCGCTCTAATAAAAAAAGTCGAACTTTATTGAAATATTTCAGTGTTACTGTTAAGGAGAAACAATAGGTAGATTTTAAGCAGGACATGGCGTCAGTTCTACTGATAAAACTGTACTAAAACCGAATTTAAAGAGCGACGGCGTTTAGCTATTTTTTACTATTACAATATGAAAACATAATCGGTTGCGGTTTAGTTTTAGCCTGTTTTTTCAGTAGAATTAGGGCCAAGATACGACTGAATTCATAAGTTTAATGTATTTTATAAGTGTAAGTGATATTGTTGCAGTTTAGTTTTTGGTGAGAAAAAATGTGATGCCGGCCTGTTTGCATTGAGTGCTTTATTTTTATTTTATAATGTTCCTATGTAATTTATCTAGATAAGGATATCTGTTGCGAACAGGCTCTGTTTTAGAATATTTTTTTAAAGCATTAAGTTAAGCACATCCTCTCGAGTAGAAAGTTGCGTGGAAGAATACCACAGTGGACCAAATGGACTGTACATTTTTATACAATACTTTTGTAATCTAGTTGTGCAGAATGGAGTTCGATAAAGCGATTTGTTTCAACCATATCAACTGGATGGTGATTTTAGTTTGCAACTGTAGGGAGTTCCAGGTTTTATATGTACATTCGAGTTCGTTAATATATTTGAATGCCATGTTTCTATTATTATTGACATAAGATTAATAAAGGCTATTGTATAACTATAACAGCTTACGCTCTGTATTAATAACTTGATGGTCTATAATTTTTACTTTCTGAAACTTCGGTATAATAATTTTATAAATGAAATGAGTATTAAGTCATCACAAGTGAATGTACTACTAAAAAAACAATAGAGGAATCACCACTTTAGAGTACTCATAATTTACTGCATTTACAATTAGGTTTAGCAATAAATACACATTTAGTCAAATCGGTGATGTTTATTTTCTATCCTTCCATGTCTACAGACTAGTTAAAGCGTTAACCCATGATTCACATATTCGTGTATCTGAAAGTGGCATTCGTGACTGCTTACTATAAAGAGAGAAGAAAAGAAACTAATTTCATGTTACTGAGAGAGATGAGAGTACCTACCCCCAATAATGTAGAAATTTTAAAATAAATCTAGACCCATTTTATAACTGGTAAACTAAAACGGTAAAGAAAATATAGTTAATCTAAGTTGTGTGTGTGATCTACGTTGTTGGCCGCGGGGCCTTTACAGCTTCACCGGACAAGAGGGCACAAACCTAAGGCCAGAAAGATGATGTATTTATTCCATAATCTATTTCATACATAACTTCAGCCTTCGCTGCTGAAGTCTGATACGGAAAAGGATAGACAGGCCTATATGTCTTCGTGTCTCCATTAGACCCTTTATATTTAGTTACTATGGACTCTTCGGAGATCTTGTCTGTAGGATCCTGGTTGTCAAGGTTCGGGAACCGTATCTTAGTTCGAGCGTTTCGTTTCTTCTCAAGGCACACTTCGTTGTACAGACGAACGAAGGAGATAGACTCCATGTGTGGCGAGGGTTCCTCGACAATAGTAGGGGCAAAGGTCACGTAGTGCCTATGCGGCACTTTCTTCGGCCGTCTGGGATTTATGAAATTATTCCTCACTTCAAAGTTTTTTACCGGTCTATTCAGGACGAATAGTATATCCATTTCGTAGAGGTAATGATTCCTTGAAAGGGGATTTCTAAGCCTAATACATTGAAAAAAAAAAACTCTTTTACATTGACTCTAGCATTTTTCTGTGAGGTGTTGACATGGTTTAGTTGTGAACCAAAGAGAATATAATCACTACGTTATAAGAGGCGGAACTTCATACTAAAGCAAGAAATTGCAAATTGTATGGTACTTAAACTCAAAGTAGTACCACTATGATAAGATTAAATATCATTGCTGCCAACATAAAATTGTTGCTTGAGAGTGCTGTTCAGAATCAACTGTCTCTCTATCTCTCCTCTAATAGCCTCCTAAGTCCTTTTCAATCTGGTTTTCGTTCAGGACATAGTACAGTGACTGCCTTAGTCAAAATAACTGACGATATCAGATTGGCTATGGAAAACAAACTTCTTACCGTTTTAGTCTTACTGGACTTTAGTAGTGCTTTTAACTCAGTTGATTTTGACATTCTCTTAGGCACCTTATCCTCTCTGAATGTCTCCGCTCCGGCAATCGCGTGGTTTGGCTCTTATCTTCGGGGCCGCTCCCAGTCGGTCCGCTTTGAAGAGGCTTCTTATGATTGGTGCGATCTTACTGCGGGTGTGCCTCAGGGTGGCGTCCTTTCTCCTCTTCTCTTTTCAGTTTTTATAAACTCTGTTACTAAAGTAATTACTTCCTACCACCATCTTTACGCAGATGATTTGCAGCTGTATCGTCATTTTAAAGTTGGGGAGCTTAATCATGCGATCGGCGTCATCAATGATGAGCTTGAAAATATCAGCAAGTGGGCAAAGTCGTTTGGTCTTTTAGTCAATCCGGCTAAGTCTCAAGCTATCATCATTGGTGGCAGATACTATATGAATGCACAAGATATGAATCTACAGGCTCTCTCTCCAGTTCTATTTGATTCTGTATGTATACCCTACTCTAGAACAATTAAAAATCTAGGTGTTTTTATGGACTCCAATCTCACATGGAGCACCCACATTTTAGAGGTAAGCAAAAGGGTCTACGGCTCCTTCCAGTCTCTCAAACGCCTTCAAAAGTTCTTGCCCTTCCAAACTAAAATAAGCCTTGCTCAGTCTCTTCTCCTACCACTTCTGGACTATGGTGATGTCTGTTTTCTTGATGCCACTGAAGAGCTAGTTAATAAGCTAGAACGTTTGCAGAATCTGTGTATCCGCTTCATTTTCGGTCTCCGTAAATATGATAATGTATCAGAGTTCCGAAGAAAATTGAAGTGGCTGCCTATTCGGCAACGCCGGGACTCACATATCCTTTCTCTTCTCTTTTCCGTCCTTCATAACCCCAAAGCTCCTATTTATCTACGTGAGCGTTTTGACTTTCTTGTCCCCAAGGATAGGGCCTGTCGTACTGCTACTTCTCTCCTTCTTCGTGCTCCTCTTCATTCTTCCAGTTGCTATGATAGGTCTTTTACTGTTCGTGGAGTGCGTCTTTGGAACTCACTCCCACACGCTATACGCGCAAGCTCCTCTCTGGACATCTTCAGGAGAAGAATCAGGGAACATTTCCTATCTGATTGTTGATACACATTTGTAATATAATATACTATGTGTATTTTTATGTATGTTTATTTTATAAATTATATATATTTAGTTTTGTATAGTATGTATTTTATTTATATTTATGTTTATTTTATTGTATGTTTGATTGTGTAATTGTATAACTGCCCTCTTATTAACATTCTCATCTCTCAACACTTAAAGGTTCGCTGGAAGAGAACTCATATTTTGAGTTAAGCTCGCCTTTGTATATCACCTGTGAAATTACAACTGTAAATGTACTGTATACAATAAAGGATTAAATAAATAAATAAATAAAATTAGTATATACTGCCAACCTAATAAAACAATACTGCCAACATAAAATAAAGAATAGGGATGTAGCCTTGGCGTTAAATTTAATGGAGCTATCGATATCAATATGTAAATTTTTTAGGACTCCGTAGCTTAGCAAGTTCAGCAGGTAGCACTGCCGCTTACAAAGAAATAAAAAACAGGAAATGATTTTACGTAATCACACGGAATTTGTAACGATCTGAATATACAGAAAGAAAAAAGTTACCATATTAACAACCATACAAAAATTTTATACATGTTAATTTATTTCATTCATGCAGCTTTTTATAAAATGATACACCAACTCTTCACATTTTACATACCGCCGCTCATTGTTTACACTGTAAAAAAAAGTTTGCGTGTCAAAAAAATTGAATAACGCATAGTAGGTACTAGAAGGTTTAGTATCATAAATTTATGTTATTAACATTAAGAATGAAAGGTATCGATAACATTACTGTACATCACTATTGTTTTTAATATTTTTATTTATCTGAACCACAAGAACTATTATTCCTGTAAATGAATGTAAAATATAGCATTGTAACAGAAACATACTTACCGATGTTTATCCAGTGGAAAATTAGCCTTAAATATTATTTTCTGGTCACCTACCCGACCTGTTTTTACTTGGCATATTTCAAATTTAATTTTACTCATTTTGGAATATGCAACGCCAAAGAGAACACAAAGCTAATTATATTTAGTAATATACCTTCTAAACAGCTATTAAATTAACATATGCTTTAAATTAACAATAGTAATTTTATATAAATGTAAATAGGATACAATACTTCAATTTGTAAACTTGAAATGACTATAAATCTAAGAACTCAATATGTGAACCAGTACGGACTGGAAATTGAAATGACTATTTGAATTGGCTTGTCAGATTAAATATGGCAGAACAGTATAATGCACCTAAATTGAAAAGCAGACAGGTATATAGTACGTATTGAGGATACACGGCTTTTGCTTTCAACGGGTTTAAAAAGACAGCAAATCCAATATAAATCTTTATGTCTACAAGACTTTCGCCAGCCTGACCATTACTAATTAATACAGAGGAACAACAGAGTATTACTAAATATAATTAGCGTCGTTTTCTCTGTGGCGTTGTATATTCCAAAATAAACAAAATTAAATTCGAAATATGCCAAGTAAAAACAATTGGTGTAGATGACCAGAAAATAATATTTATGGCTAAATTTTCACTGGATAAAGACCGGATTTTAACAGAAACATACTTATGTTTCTGTTAAAATACTATATTTTGCATTCATTAACAGTCATTATAGTTCTTGCGGTTCGATGAATAAAAATATTAAAAACAATAGTGATGTACAATCATGTTATCGATACCTTTCATGCTTAATGATTGATTCAGTGATTGGGCTACTACGGGAATTCGTAGAACTAAGGAAAGGCTCTTTGAATTATATGATCTCAAATCCCAAAATGATAATGAAAACTTTGCAAGGTACGTTTAGAAGAGTGTGTAAGGTAGCTAAAGCGCTTCACATTAGTAAAAAATTAAATCTGCAGATGATAAAATAAAGGCCACCTGGAAAATTATTAATAATGAAACCGGGAGGTCTAAACGACGCAGTACAGACTTCACCCTTGAGACTCCGCGCGGTCTCTTTAACACAGACAGAGAAGTAGCTCTCGAATTTGAAAGATTTTTTACTAATATTCCAATAGAGACGACTAAATATTTAAAATCCTCTTCAAGCCTTGCGGTTTCATTTGTTAAAAAAACATTGGTGCTTATCCTGTACAGTTAAGGTTCAAACATACTAGTACACGGTCTGTTATTAAAGTTTCTAAAAATATAAATAACAGAAGACTATGTATGTAAATCAATTATTCATACAATCGCGCCTCACTTAGCTTTAATTTTTAATATGTGTGTAGATCAGGGAGTGTTCCCGGATTTAATGAAGTTTAGTAAAGTAATACCACTGTTTAAATCCGGCAATAGTAATGATCCTAACAACTATAGGCCTGTATCTGTTTCTTGTTCGTGTTTGAAAAGATAATGCTTATTCAAATGTTAGATCACTTCAACGTTAATAACATCCTTCATGACCAACAATATGGCTTCACCAAAGGACGTTGTACTTCCGACGCCGGTGTGACCTTAATAAAGCATATCTTTGATGCTTGGGAGAACTCTCAGGACGCCATTGGCATCTTTTGCGACCTGTCGAAGGCATTTGATTGTGTTGAACATGAAACGCTGTTGCCTAAACTTATGGACTCCGACATTAACATTATGGAATCCGAGGTAAAGCACTAAATCTACTAAAATCTTACTTAGAAGGAGATAGACAACAGTGTGTTCAAATAAACAAAATGAAATCTCTAGGAGCTTTAGTTAATATGGGCGTTCCTCAGGGATCGATACTGGGTCCGTTTCTATTTTTGGTATATATAAATGTCCTGCCTCGAGCAGTTGAGGGGCGGGCGAAGGTAGTGTTGTTTGCTGATGATACCTCTTTGATCTTTAAAGTAGGTAGACATGTAAATAACTTAGACGAGGTAAATGACGCTATTCTTCAAGTACATAATTGGTTCACATGCAACAATTTAGTGCTTAATAACAAGAAAACTAAATGTATACGGTTTTCTTTACCGAATGTGAAAAGTACTGCATGTGATATTATACTAAATAACGAGAAACTTGAGTTTATAAATGATACAGCTTTCTTACGGATTACGCTTGACTCTAAGTTGCAATGGGGCCCTCATATTAAGACTTTAGGTAAACGACTCAGTTCCGCTGCCTATGCCGTAAGAAAAATCAGACAGCTTACTGATGTGGACACCGCGCGGTTGGTCTACTTCAGTTACTTTTATAGTGTCATGTCTTACGGTATATTATTGTGGGGTAGGGCAGCTGACATTGACTCTATTTTTATCTTACAAAAAAGGGCTATTAGGGCCATCTATAACTTAGGTAGTCGCGACTCTCTGAGAGAATTGTTTAAAGAAGCCAATATTATGTCGGTCCCATGTCAGTATATTTATGAAAACATAATGTACACACGGAAAAATTTAGATCTATTTAATCAGCTAGGTGATAGGCATTGCTATAACACGCGACATAGAAATAAATTGGATCAACCGCAATTTAGTCTGTCTAAAATTCACACGTCTTCCACTTGACGTCACTCAACTTAGTGAAAATAAATTCAAATCCTGTATTAAACGTACGCTCTGCAAGCGAGCTTACTATACTCTAGATGATTATTTAAAAGATAAAAATGCTTGGATAGGTGTTGTTCCAGCTCCACCAGAATGTGGATAACATGTTCAGCTATTATTATTTATTATTCCCTCTCTTCCTTCTAGTAGTTAAATAAATTTTATCTATTTATTTAAATGAGAGAACCATGTAGCCATTCACATGAATAGTTTAACTTGGTTAATTTAATTTAGACTCACCTGATACTACGTTGTTCTCCCATACCCCACAACAAAATTTAGATGGAAAAATTGTAAAAATACTATTTTAAAAGAGTAACCGTGGAGTTTCTTGCCCTTCTCCTCCCCAGGAATGACATTCCGAAGTGGTGGTAGAGTCTTTGTTACTATTTTGACGATTCATAAATACTGTAATGGTTTACATGAATAAAAAATATTCTGAATGTTAATAATATAAATTTATGATACTAAAGCTTCTAATACCTACTATGCGTATTCCTATTTTTTTACGCAAACTTTTTTTACAGATGTAAACAATGAATGGTGGTACGTGGAATATAAAGACTTGCGTATATTTCTATATAAAAGCTGTGTCAATTAAATAAATTATTTTTTATGGTAGTAAAAATGTTAAATATATATTTCTGTATATTCACATCATTAAAAATAAAGTCTGATTACGTAAAATCATTATTTTTTATTTCATTGTAAGCGGCAGTACTACTTGCTGAAACTAGTAAGCTATGGAACCCTAAAAATGTTACATATCCATATCCACAGATCCATTAAATTCAACGCCAAGGCTTCATCCCTATCCTTTTTTTATGTTGGCAGTATTGTTTTATAGGTTGGCAGCAATAACATTTAATCTTATCATGTTGGTAGAACTTTGCGTGTAAGTTCCATAAAATTTGCGATATCGTGCTCTAGTACTAGTGTTGTAAAAATGAGCGCTGAAGTCGAGCGTTAAGCACTGAGTCGACGCTTACGAGCGTTGAAACACGTAGAATACGCGAGCGTTTTAAACGCCGACTCGAGCGTTTTTACAACACTATCTAGTACATACTGTGTAATCTATGCTCTAGTATAAAGTTCCGCCTCTTAAAACGTAGTGATTATATTCTCTTTGAGTAATGGTAATCGATTATACTTATTATTATGAGGCGACGATTATAATTATGAGGCGCTCGTAGCGTTGTGCGACCGCGGTGTTCTTACCGATCACCAAGGTTAAGCAGCATTCGACTCGGTCGGCCTGAGATGGGTGACCGTTTGTGGCATTTACATTATTGAGCGTCTCCGTGCTTCGGAAGGCACGTTAAGCCGTTGGTCCCGGTTACCACTTAATGTGGTAGTCGTTAAGCCGAGTTGGAAACCTTAAAGGCGGCTTGATAAGTTCCAACAGCAGGTGGCTGCAACCTCCAATCAAACAAACCTGCCTCCACCAATCCGCACTGGGTCCGCGTGGTGGAGTAAGACCTTCTCTCACCTCGATTTGCGAGAGAAGGCCTTTGCCCAGCAGTGGCCAGTATAGGCTGATATTATTAATCGATTAGAAAGGTCTAGGTAATAATATTTTTTGTGATTAAGCACATAATTCACAGAGTTTGGAACTTGTTATGGTCTTAAGTATAAATAATACCATAAAACCGAATTTTCCTAAAGTGCTGGCCCTGGTCTGGTCCTTATAGTAATCAATACAGTTCTTAGTAAAGACAAAGTCGTCTAAATATTTGGTGCGGACGCCACAAAACACATGGGAGTAATAAAACACGAATGTAAGATGTGCCTTTGCTCACTCTTTATTACGCTTGTTAATATATAAAAACATAATATAAATTATTTTGTAAAATATCACCACTGATTGTTGCAAACAACACGCCGGCGGCCCGCGGGCTCCGCACTGGCAACTCCCGCGCAACTCAGGGCCAGACTCGCTCAATACTGACTCGAGTAAATCAAACCTAGAGAAGCTTGAACTTAAGTATGAAACTATGAACTCAAGATGGTAAAATTCGTTTATGAATCAGAGGTATAGTTATAATTAAAAACAGCAACTGAAACGCAATAAAATTTCGATACTGCGCACGTCATTTTGGTCGCTGGTGGATATCACGACACGTTTGATTATTTTTTTTCATAATTTCAACCAAGTTCTTGTCCCTATATAAAATCGCCATAGGCAGAGTGACCTTATATTTCCTGTGGATTATATTACTAACTTAAATCGTTTTGATATTTATTGTTATGCTAGGTCTACCTTAGAACTAGAATTTAGACTACCCCCCAGTCAGTATTGAAGGCCGTCCGCTGCACTCTAATCAGTCCTTGAAAAGCTACCTATCTACCCTCTAGAAAAATCCGTACAAAAATGTTATCTATTCACAGTTACCTCCCTATAGTACTTGCCCAAGAGCAGGGGACAGCGCGTCTGGCACTGAGCTTGAAGAATCAAATTATAACAAGTTTACAGTCGCATCACTCGCGTGGCAGTTGAAAAGAAAGTGAATATAAAAATAAGTAGTTTTTATTTTTTTTTATTTCCACTCGCAATTTGTCTGTTCACTTCCCAGCCTCGGAATGGACTGAATGTAAGCTCGGTGTCATTTACACGTAAGTTACAAGCACGAAGCAAAAAAATGTTAAATCTAAAATTAAAAATATACGATGTACATCCAATTCGGATCGAGTGGCGTCCCCGAGTGCAACAAGTCGAATTATATCGAAAAACTAGTGAGGTTCGACAGTAAAAAAATTCGCAAGTAGAGATCTACAGGCGGGAACGCCGGCGGGCCGCGGCTGGCTCACAGGCTGGGATAACAATGAAAATGTCAGTAACAAAACTATAGCAGAAATAAAAATAACACAATTAAAAAGGAGAAGTTAACAATAGAGCGGGCGCCGGGCGGCGGACGCCTGCCACATACAATTTGTTATACCTACTACATCTAAGTCTGCGCTTAACTCTACTTAACTCTATGTACATACAATATCTTTATCCAAGCGATTTTTAAAAAAGTCTTAGTACTTTTTATCATATTAATTTGAAAATTTGTTAAATGTCTTTATCGTTAAATTCACTGAATCCACTCGCACCACATATTCATTATTATGTTTTCATCATAACTTTACAATATTTTTTTTCGATTTTCGTTTTATAACACAATAAGAGTAACAGAATGTTTTAGCCCCGCTAAAAACTACTAACATAAGTATACAACTACAGTACAACCGACGTAACTCGTACGAGAAGGCGCCCCTAGAGATCCCTCTTTCGGCTCCCGCTTCCGGTTCCGCCCCGCCGCGGTCCCGCGGGAGCGCGGCCGAATCCTACCCGTCCCGGGCGGAACGAGCCCGCCATATTGCACAAACCACGCGCCGACTCGTCTTCATAACAATTGACATTTTAAAGTGGTAAAATTATAACGTTAATCTATGAAGGAATCACGTTTTTATCGTGAACATTAGTGTCGGGCGGCGCCGGGCGCGTCCCACACGAACGCTCAGCGGTTCAGTCGCAATTCGAGATCAAAAACCCGAGGCGTATCAGTGCAGCACGCAGCTCAGCCGCTGCAATATCATTACAATACCGTTTTATCACAATACACAAGTAAACGTGGGCGGCGCCCTAGTGATGGCCTCGTAGCTTGTTTCGTTGACGTAAAAACTAAAGTATTCAAACATCCCGCGCTTCGTTAATCTAATCACCATGTATCAAACTGATTGATAAAAACACAGTATTCAAAATGAGTAAATTCATCGAAAAACTACGTTACCGCGCCGGGAGCTGACGCCCCGCGTACTCTATGAAGTACAGGGGAGCGCCCCGGAATCGTACTCGCTACACTCACGCAAATGATCTTTATGCTTGTAAACTTTGGTCAGGTCGAGGGTCGCTTTGGTTAATTTATGCACACCCCTTAAAGTTGTCAAAAAATCTATAACTATAAATTTTTACTATTTTTGTTAAAGATAAAATAATATAAAACGAAAGAAAAAAAATCCTTACAAAGATTTGTTTCATTACAATAAACTTTATACTCCAATATTTAAGTTTTCGAAAATTCAACGTATACATTTATCGAAATTTGTGTTAAAATCAACCAAAACGACTCTCGCCCGTAGCCATCAAATTGCAATCAATTGCAAACCAAAATGTAGCCAGTACGTTCCGAGCGTTTTGATAGAGCGACGCGTCGATCGGAAACACGTCCTTATGTACAATCGACGATCAGTCGTTCATAATAGTATAGTTTGTACTTTGATCATGTATGAGTGCAATTTACAAGGAACTGGTCGCAGCTTCGGCGACATGCCGACGCTACTTGCGAGCCCCGCACGCCCTACGACAGCGGCGACATTTAGATGTATCCAAAACTTTGTTCGAAATTGGATTGTGCCAGTTTGTTGACGTCCCTTACGCCAAGCTTGGAACGTCACTTCCAACGCCTTTATTAATCCAGTTTCTTATTTTCAGTGTTCAATTTTTGTTTGCTTTTAGCTTCCAATGCGCTGGATTGTGCCTTCGCTGTTCAATGATCAAGTTGATGCCTCAATTTTGTTGCCATTACCTTGTTACACAGTGTCTGCTGGTTTCTCGGTTTAATTCTCAAGAATGACAGTACCAGTTACGTTCTTGATCTTTCTGCTGCATCATTAAATGTCCATTTTTAGATATGTATTTTTTTTTAATTTACGTATTTTAGTGACTATCAGAGACGATTCGCGATATGACGAAAAACGATCATTTCAGTGTATTTTCCTCCAGTAAATTTTATTTTGTCTGCTTTCCTTTGAATTTTTACTGTCATTTCATTTTTCATACTGACATGTCAACGGCATTTCCTCAAATTCCTTCAATTTACTCATTTTGATCGACTTAGATACTTCGTCTACCAACATTGTTATTTTGAAATAGACATTTATATCTACGATTAATAATGTTTCTTCCATTTGGCTATATCTTGCCAAAAATGTACTAGTCCCGAAGGTTCGTCGGTCACACTCCGACAAGTAGCGTCGGCATGTTTCACCGATATCAGCCAACATCGAGAGTTCTGCGTTTGATATGAAAAGTGCAGAGGTACCCCGGTTTGCGAGAGATCGCCCTGAGCGACCGCTAGGCTGACAGTCTAATCCGTGGCTCCCATATTCAGAAACAAATCGTTTCTGATGCCACTGGTAACATTCCCTACGGATCGCAACGCCAAATATCGGACGAGAATCGTTCGCACGGATTGTACAGAGATATACCGAAGTCGGTCGACGAAACGTTCTCACTGACGACGCTCCTCGAAGTATAGGAACCGGGCGAAGGTATTCACGCTCAAACGTCTCGTGAGGGGGAATGCGGATATCTATAGAGATACAGATACGGAATTAGAAAATGATGCGCTAGCGGGCGCGCGGGGGCGGCCGGCGGCGCGTGCGCACGCGCGCGCGTGACGTCACCGCTCGCGCGCGCCGCGAGCCGCACGCGCTGCAACAAACACTGCCATCACTACTTCTGACTATGTTATGCATGACTAGACAATCAAACTGACATGATCAAAAAAACGCACTTAAGGAATAAAAGGGAAAACAAAAAATTTCAAGAATTGCTTCCCTTTTAATATATATCTCCATACTTGTCTACTAGTATAGTTCACAGTCTGAATCAGATTCATTGCCTGTGATTGTATCGTGACGTCTTCTGGCTGATTATGATGAATACAGACGGGTAATAGTTGCAACAGCAGAAGGAGAAGTAAGCGAGCCGCCTGTACCTGCGCCGGCGGCATCACCAGCAGAACACGGAGAGCTCGCCGCCGTGCGCGCCGCCCACCGCCCGCCACGAGCGCACGCCGCCGCCGCCCACCTTCAGCTGCACAACCAGAAATTCATTATTAACAAACAACAATATTATTAACAAGGAAGAACAAGAATGGATAAAAAGCAATCAGGTCAGGCGGATGATATTCACATTACCGCGTTCTAAGATCGACCGCCGTGCGGTAGCTGCGTGGCATTTCAGTTCCTTGCTTTCATGATTTTTAACAGTACAAGTAATATCTCTCGATAGGAAATGACTACCTCCTTCCTTCAAAATTTACTGGACTGCCAGCTGCAGAAAGCTATTATTTTTCTCGACTGTTTGCATATTAAGGTATTTAGGGATTGCAAATCCACCATCCAGAGTGACTGGCTCTAAAAGCTTGTTTAAATTCTTTCAAGAAGTAAGGAAGAATGATATAAAATGGAATCTGAATTATAATAAATTAATGTTACCTGTCGTACAAAATTAGATGATTTGTTCTGAATATGAAATGCCTAATATTTTATTTGGCTTTGTCAATTTATTAATTCTCCCAAGATTTTGTAAAGATGTTGTCATCATAACACATTAAATAATATCAACGACAAATCTTCCATAATTATATAAGTAAGTTCTAGTTTTAATCTACATAAGTGTAGATTATGATATTGAATAGCTATTGTCAATTTATTTCGATAACATTATATTATATTTTCCAATTGCAACGAATCCCATATAAAGGCAAAACGGCATCTGGACCTCCCCAGCGATCTCGCTTTGGTTCAATTCTATTTTTTTTTTCGATATAAATGCGATTATTGGATTATGAGTATTTCAGTCAATATAATTGGAATATGAGGCGTCCGTACCGCTGTGGTATTTATAACGATCACCAAGGATAAGCAACGTTCGGCTCGGTTAGCCAGAGATGGGTGGTCTTCGGCATTTCCATTTCCAAGCGTCTCCATGCTTCGGAAGGCACGCTAAGCCGTTGGTCTCGGTTACTACTTTACATAGTAATCATTAGTAGTCGAGTTGGAAGCCTTATGGGCAGCTCGATAAGTTGCAAAGCAGGTGCCACAAACTTGCCTCCACCAATCTGTACCGGGTCCACGCGGTGAAATATGAGGTCTTTCATCTTGATTTGTGGGAAAAAGATTTTAACTTCGTGGATTTTACCCTGGCAGCGGTGGGGCTGTATAGTATGATTCATTCAACTGGAATATACAATATTCTTTTATTCTAAGATATTGTTCCATTAAAAAAAAAGTCGTGAACCGTTTATTACAAATCCATGATACACAAAAAGGTAAAGCACGAATATCTCAACCGAAACAGTAGTACATTAATGGAATACTCCAGCACAAATATTCTAACGCAAATCCAAAAGAAACACAAACAATTCGAGACGATCGGGCGACATCAGTACCACTAGCACGTACGGCGAAGCGACAAAAAACATTAATGCGCCGGTTTTGATTCCATTTCCACCCATATAGGGGGGCGGCGCGCCGCGGCCGGTCTGCGCGCGCAAAGAATGTCGCCCATTGAAGCCGCCCGCCCGCTCAATGGGTTCGCGACGGGCCCATTGAGTCAGGCTAGCGACTGGACCGATGCGGGATCATGTCCTTGTCTTTATATTATTGAAATGAAATATGTTTTGATAATATAGCAGTTGGGATTTTATGAATTGATATATTGATTTTTATGAAATAGATACAGAATTGGTGATTTTATCATGAATCAATAGGTGTATTCCCATAAAACTTTAAAACTTCTTCGCTCAACATAAAAACGTCGATTTCTTGCTAACAACATTTTCATTTGGGTGTCTTCGGAAAAACTGTAGCCTTCATATTACACTTGTTATAAATTGCAATCGCAACTACGTTTGTTCACAAAGTTATAAAGTTTGATCGGAATAGACTATACAAGCTGTAACATAATAAACGCAAGACCTCAGACACCCCAATTAGAGAAATGCTTCATCAGTTCAAAACAATAACCACATTTCCAAAATTAACGGTTTAACCCTTTTTTAAACACTTTTATACCCCAATTATCAATGAAACTTGCATGTGTATGTGTCCAGTTTGAAAAATACGTTTTAGGAATGCATGCGAAATCTCCTTATTGCTCTGAATCAAGAATGAAATGAAAGTTTTTTTTTTATAGCGCACTGAAGGAGTAAAAGCATTTCTTGCAAATTTAAAAAAAAATTAAGGTACATTAAAAATTGTTGGAATCAATTCAGTTACCGGTTTAGAACAAACTACTTTCAGTTCTTGCGTTTATTAAGTTACACCTTGTATATATTACATTACATGATGAAAAGACATCTATTAGATAGGCTAAAAGTTAAGTACACTACAATAATAAACGACAGCGATTTTACAAAAATAACACGTACTTATAATTATTTAGCCGCACCAATGGGCATTCAGCGTGAAGCTGTGCTGCAGAGTGAACCACAACCCGAGTGAAGTACATTTAATCTTATTTTTATGCATTCTATTAATTAAAGCACTTCTAAACATTTCTAATCTAGAAAAGTGAAGTTTAACGTGTGACACGTTCGTTTGTACTGCCATATTTGTGTTGCTTCTATACCTCGATTTACGCAAAAACCTTAGACCAGCAGTGGGGCAGGACTGATTTAATATTACTGATTATAAACTGGATGCGTCCAGCAAAAAGCCGGTCGTCGTGACTATCTTTGGGGAAGCTTATGTGTCGCAATGGACGTGTTTCAGTAGATGATGATGATTACAAACTAGCTACAGACGTCATCCCATGACATCAGCGGCTCCAGGTGTCGATAATATCACGGTATTTAAATATCCAAACATATTGCGCGCCACATCCGTTCATTGTCGGTTTCGTATGACTTCATAGCTTGTGGCCAAGATTGTCTGCGTAATATTAAATTAGCATTTGATTATATAAAGCTTTATTAATTGCAGACTAAAAAAAAAAGATTACTTACAAGAGTACTACCAAGATGTAAGTCCAAGACGTTAGACCAAGACATTAGTCTTGGTAGAACTTGTAAAGAAGAGAAGTTGCCTTAAGGCCCTTTCTATAAATGCCATAATAGATTTAAAAATCGTTAAATCATCTCGGTCTCAGAGGCGCTCGTAGCGCTGTGCGACCGCGGTTTTCTTACAGATTACCAAGGTAAAGTAGCGTTCGACTCGGTCGGCCCGAGATGAGTGACCGTTTGTGGCATTTTCATATTCGAGCGTCTCCGTGCTTCGGAAGGCACGTTAGCCGTTGGTCCCGACTACCACTTAATGTGGTAGTCGTTAAGCCGAGTTGGAAGCCTTAAAGGCGGCTTGATAAGTTCCAACAGCAGGTGGCCACAAACCTGCCTCCATCCATCCGCACTGGGTCCGCGTGGTGGAGTATGACCTAATCTCTCTCACCTCGATTTGTGAGAGAAGGCCTTTGCCCAGCAGTGGGCAGTATAGGCTGATATTATAATCATCTCGGTCTAATGGCATTTTGAGTCGCAGTCGAAGAATGCGTTTGTGATGCAGAGGTGTTTACTCGGCCTGTACATATTTAAGTATTTAAAACACCCACGTTATAGGAAAAAAGTATTCTATTTTGGGACAAAAAAAACCTTTTGCACCTATGATTGAGTACCTATAGATTTATTTAATTTAGTAAAAGTCCTAGAGAATCTTTTTTTATCAAGACCATAAAAGTGTTTTTGTCATAATGCTGCATATCAAGTGTTGGTGTGAAGTCGCGAGCCCGCATGCGCAGGTCGTCGCCCGCGATAACACCGATACCACTATCAGCCACTACCTGGCACACATCAGTTAACTAAGATTTACTACCGATAACCATTGGGTGTAGAGACCATGGTATAAATAGATTATAACCATAAATTTCATAAAGGAATCCCTTGACATATAAAAGAGCTGATAGTGTTGAAATAGCAACGACAATATTGATTGGGTTCATCAGTTGGGGATAAGATGAATCAAACTAAGGCTTATAATATCCTTTTTTTATTGGTAGTAATATAGAAGAAAATGTAGGCCTATGAAAAGGAAAACACTACAAACTAATTTAGAAGGATATTCGGGCATTCTAACTAGACTAAGAGAATAGTGCTACACTTCAAACAGGATATTTCTAAAACTGAGTTATGCCGTCACGTCTATATTTTAAGAGATTTCATTCATTTCATTTCATTTTCACATCAAACTAAAACCTCAATAACACTTATTCCGATCTAGGCTTCGAGCCCAGACTCTTCCGTATTTTTTTTCTTGCACTGTCTTATGTTAGATAATGTGTTATACTATCAATACCTATAATTTCGAGCATCCCTGAGTCTATTGCCAAATGGTGTCTTTTAGCCATAACGTTCGAAACATTCTCATAATATAATTGAAACTTGTATAGTATATCAGTTAACTCGACCCATCTCTTGGAGTTACAGTCACCATAATAAGTATATCATTCTTCATAGTAATAAAAATGTAATAAACGTAAGCGTTTACTAATCCCCGTGCGTGTACAGTCGCAGGGTGGGCACATGTCTGCGCCGGCGCACATGTGCGTCGAACATTCCCACGCAACCGCTGTACGCAGTAGGTAACCATAATCACCCATGTGGCCTATGCCTTATCTGCTCTTCGAAGATATTAGGAAATAGATGATCGTCTCGTAAGAATACGAAAATCTCTAAAACTTAAACAAAAACTTATTAACTTTTGGTTTGAAACACGCGCTAAAAAGATCATTCTCTCAAATTCAATCCCTAATGGAAGGGGATGATTATTTGGGAGTTTCGAATTTTATCTATTTGGTCTTAAGTAATCTTATTTCATTATCTGCATGGTAGTCAGTTGACTTAGTTTTGCTGTCTTTTATGGATTCACTATCTCTTTCATTATGTTTAATATTTAACTGTTACACTAAAACCTGAATTATATTACAGTCGATGTTCTTCTTTTTCTTACATTAATTACTTATGTGTACATTACTTACTCCCTAGCTCGAAATTTTTTATGTTAAACCAAATGTGATCATATGTTGAGTGTAACCTGTTTATAGACCAAATAAAATAAATAAATAAATAGGCACAACTAACCGACATTCTGTCCAGAGATGTAAACCCTACTGATAAACTGTAATGTAAAAAGAATCTCGTTGGCCACGATGAGGAGAAAATGTAAAAAGCACTAATAGCTTGAAGACAATATCAAAATTATAAACGTATCTGTGCTTTAAAAATGACCTTGGGAGTGTAGGTGAGGTACCCTGGAAAAGAGAAATGAAAGTCAGCGAGGAGTCAGTGTTGTGTATTCTCCGATGGTTACAATAGAGCTCTGGTCACCGCTAAGTTTACACAAATCATTTCACAATGTCCGTACATTCTTAGCCTACGTTACACAAAGTTTACTATCTATGCCGTTACAGGAGCACATACTATTTGATGCAACCAATCGGATATAAAACAAAATGGTAAAAGCTTAAACTATAGAGGCCCCAATTCTAAAATCAAAAACCCTGGTAAAACAGAATCTTAATCGTGGCCAATCAACGTTTTCGTATATTACTAAAATTTCTTGCAACTCCAGTTTTTTTTTCTAATTAAGTTTCCTGCAGATCTCAAGATAATTAAAGCGCTTCCCAGGACACCCCGAGGTTTAAACCTTGTTGTCATCAATGGAGACCATTGTGGATCTTGGCTTACAGGAGTTACAATGATGGGAATGTGTGGCGGGCTTAGTCGCAAAAATAAATTTATTTCTAGAATATAATAATAACATTGATCGGCAGCGGATAGGATTCGATTTAAGTGCAATTTTACAGATTTGAGGCCCAGAACGAAAACGGGAACACAAACGCCGACCAAAATACCAGACAGACGGATCTGTGGGCGTACGTAAGTGCCATTAAAATAAACCCAATGTATTTTATTTGGACCATCAATACCTTCTACTTATTTTTATACGTATGTATTTATCAGCAAGTCGTTAAGAATATTCGATTCAATAAATATAATATTTTTTGTCACGACGCGTTTAAACTGGATTACGTCCAATATGATTAGTGTAGCTGCTAGTTTTTCTAACCACTTATGTTTTATGTATTATAAATATGATAATCTATTTCCTCATTGGATATCTGAAGTGTGTGGAATAACTTAAAGAGGCTCTGATCTGGTTTTGTATACTAAAACCTACGATGCGGCTACTAAAAGCGTGATAAGTCGATACTCTCAATCTCCTTGGCCATAAGGACTCGAAAGTTTTCTTATTTTATGCATAGACAAGTAAAATGCTATTCAATAAATACCTTCTGTTCCGCTAATGCATGATCGGACATAGATAAGGAAACGGGAGCGTGGACAGAAGCGGAAACAAAAGATTTGTACCGGGCGGAACCACAGTTTCCAACCGGTTAAGATATTAAAATGTGCGGATGGCTAGGCCTAGACAACGGTGAGTTATTGATTTTCCGAACCGCGGCCGACACATGTTTGTTATTGAATTAAGCATGTGTGGCTCGTAGCACTGCGCTGCACATTATTTACCGCAGCCACGCCATGGCTGATATATTGTGGTAAATACCATGTTAATTTATATCGTTCGGTTAGTTTCAGATTATATTTTGCAGCTGATTTCTATGATAGACACGTTTGAGTGTTTATTGATAACAACACCAGTTTTTTTTTCATAAATGTACATACTTACTGTAAAAATAGATCTGCAGAAATAAATAAAATAACCAATATGTAGTACCTGTTTACCCGTCAATGCTTTTATAGAGTCGTTTTTATACTTCACATACAAGAGAATTTGTAATAAGGCTCTCAAAATTAGGTTCCAAATTTAAAATTTCCCATATCCGTTACCGACCAAGCATTACAACTCTATAGCAAGTACAAATTATGGCATAACATTCAATTATTGCTAATATCGGCAGCGACGGCTTGTGGGGGAGGGAGGAGAGAGGTTCTGTGACCCCTGCCCGTACACTTGTTGCTCTGCCTGCACCTTCCAAATTGCTATTACAGGTGACTTCAGTGAGGTAGCTTCGTAAGAATATGTTCATCTTTAGTTGTCGAAGATGATAAATATATTTTATGTTATGAACATTCCCGAAAAAGTCAGCCCATTGGGCTACTGAACGCTCTACGATTTGTGTTGGACAAATTTCAGAAATGCTAGTTTCAGAGGTTGCATTGGTTTCTGGTTTATTTGTTTCGAGTTAGAATTCCGATTCACAGGAAATGAAATTAATGTAAAGTATTCTACTCTGGGTATTGTTAGATAATCTCATTGCGGTAAATACATAGAAAACAAACGTCACTTCGGTGCGTCAAAAAAAGTGTAACGACTAAAAAGACATTAAAAGTATGCCGACGTAGCTTTGAATCCAATAAATAATTTGGGGTAGACATATATCCATCTCTTTTACTCTTGTTCCCCACCATACCGACATTAAGTCGATCCGATAGAGGTAGCAATATTACTAGTAGTAGGAGGCTCAGTGTTGCTTACTATATGATTATTTCCCACATTTTAAATGCACAATGAATATAAATTTTTAATGATGTTATGAATATAATTTTTTATTATATATTTTTTAATTAACTTCGTTACATTTCAGATAGATTCCAATACATGAATTACTAAAATAAATTATTATAGTACCTAATTCATTTTATTCTATATGAAATTAGAATTGTTACATAGATTATTTGGATATTAGTTAATAGTGTCCATTAGGGTATGTGGTCAAACTATGAAAATATTATTGAATGAGTAATAATCAAAACACACCTAATGTTATCTATTGCATTATTTTCAAAATACCTGCAGGTTGATGGTTGCAGTCTATTTAGAGCGGGTAAAATAAATACAAATTTACAAAATACGTATCTCTTCCACAAACTCAGTAAAACGTTGTTGCCTATTTCCTCTTTATCCAGACGTTAAGAGTGGTAGGCCGCTCCAGTTACTAGACTGAATAGTCGCGGGTTCGATTCCCACATAGTACAATTCTTTGTGTGACTCACACATTTTGTTTAGGTCTGGGTATTTGTTTGTGTAATTTTCATGTTTGTAAACGTACCTGTACGGGCCAGCCCGTCCGTTTGCATCATCAGCATTTTTACGTCACATGCACATTATATTAATTACGATCATCAGTTCGCAATCGGTTAGCAAGAGAATCGCGCGCGTGCTCACATACATACATATATCATATCATACATTAATTCTCATTCATCATTAAATCATAGATAGTGATAATTTGGACTATCAATAAACCTTTTAATTATTCCAATATCAAGTGTATCATTTATTATCTTCAAAAAACGCTATACGAGTACAGTCTAACCCGTACAGTACCCATGACATTGAATAATTACCAGGTGGCGCTTTTTAAAAAAAAAAGGATAAAAAAAGTCTTGGTTAACTCCCCAATTGCTTTCTACGATACACGTGAGAACAAATGGGGTGGAGCTATTCTTTACCGGATCCATTAGGCAATAATGTGACAAAGAATTGTGTACAATATTCGCTTTGAGTAAATAGCTTATTTATTTTCATAATATTCTAATGAAATTTTTGGAACTCTATACTTTCTGTCTACCCCGCAAGGGAACTGGCGGAAATTGCACCCTTTGGGATCCAAAAAAATTAATAAAATAGATATCGTATAGTACATAATTATAGGTGACACAATTATCCAACATTTTCCCATAAAGACGGGAACACCAAATGGTGTTTTAATTGGCAACACTGCGTCTCGAATTTATTTTTGTAACTTGAAATCGGTTTTTTATTTTATTTACTAGTAAATATATGAAAAAACAATAAACTTATGTATGGAAAGTCATTCCGCTTGCGGTAAAGTGATTTTGTGACCTCAAATCGCGTTCTTACACCACGCATTTACCTATTTTGTGATTTTTTATTAATACGTGTTAATCGAGAGATGTCAGGCAGGCCAATGAATGACAAAAGCTTGAAACTTGGCTGCGGGCTTATTCTTAGCCGGCATACATTTACGCCGTTATTGCTAATCTAGTGTTATGTATATCAATGGATAATCCGAACTGAAGTCGATACTTTATTGTATTATTTTTAGGTACTTGTAATAAAAAATCGTTAGGGTAATTATTACGCTACGTATTATACTTGGATTTTTCATTTATAATGCATAACACATTTGTGTGTAATACTAAGTACTAATACTCGTTTATTAGTGACAGGGACGAAGCATTATTTTAATCCTTAAATGAATAAAGACAAAGCTAACACAGAAACATCGGGGAGTAGGTGCCTAGCGATCGTTGCGTATTATGCTTTTTATTATATACCTCTACAACATCTCTATTTTGTAAATGAGAGGACTATGTAGACACTGACCAATATCATGAATCTAAGTACACTTATGATTAATCTATACTTAAGCACATCTATTTAGCTCGTTCTGCATTGTTCGCCCATACTCCATAAATGCAATGTATACAAAAAGAATTGTAAAACTCATTTTTAAAAAAGAGTAACCGTGGAGTTTCTTGCCCTTCTTCTCCACAGGAATGACTTTCCGAACGGGTGGTAGAGTCTTAAGTAATTAATAATTTTCTCTTTTTGACTATTCATAAGTGCCTTTTGGTCTACATGAATAAAAAACTTTTGATTTTGATTTTTTTGATTTTTGGTTGCTATTATAAAATAAACAACGTAATATCCAACTATGAATCCAACCATCCTACGATCTTGTTTTTGCGTACCTCGTTAACTTTATTGCCAAAATTTCAATCTGATGTATTCGCCACCCGTCGCCATTCCTTCAATAATGGCCACCGATCACGGTAACCGTGAACAAATGAGTATGGAACTACTGTTAACTACCAGTTACTACCAGTTTTCGAGCAGAAAACTCCGGCACAGCGAGCCGTGACGAAACGGAAACTATCTGCTATTAGTTTCGTGTCTCAAACTAACGTGTCGCGACGGGCCGGCGAGCGAGTAGATCATTATGGGAGAGATATTGATTGTGATCATACCTAATACTCCTGTGAAAAATGTATATGGTTGAAAGATGGAGAACGACTGCAGGCTAATTGAAAGAAAGGTAAACATCAAAGGGGTTACTAGAACCTCTTACTTTGCTCTGAGAGGAATATGTGGCTAAAGGTAGTTTATAGCTCCTTCTCTTTCTTAACGTATATAATATTATATTATTGCTGCTACGAAGTCGTGTTAAGCTCACAGATGTTCACGTTGTTTCGGAAGTCAACTGAGATGATATGAGAAATTACAGACTACAGAATCTAATGTAACGCAATAGTGCATTTCTCGGTGTGTCTACGAACCCAACCCCTGCCGCTACCGCCGGCCGCGACATGTTCTCACCGATCCCCCCGATGCTTTGACATCGCTTCTTTCCGCTCCGGATACGGACGACGACGACGAAGTCGTAGCCCGCCGACCGGTGCACTAATTACACCCCCTCCCCCCGTAGCGACTGTCCAAACCGAGGCCGTTCCTCCTTGAGGAGTATGTCGCCCCTTGCCCTTCTGGCTCGAGCGTAGTGGTTGCACGCTCGCCCTTAAGTCCGGTGAAGCTGTAAAGGCCTCACGGCCAACAGCGTATATCACTCAAACACATACACGCACACACGCTCGGTGTTCTATTTTCGATTAAAGGTCAGAGAAGGACGTTTCCGTGGTGACGTCAATGAGGGAAATCCTTTTCCTCAGTTCCTGCTCTCATATTGCTTATTTGTGCTACTAATTTGTGGTTTTCGTCGGTTCTATCGAAGTGCAGATTAGGGCTCGGAATCGGAAGATTCCTTGCAGTAAACTCGTTTATAGGCCTACCAAAAGACTAGGATTGTTAGGCCGGAGAATAATTGAAAAAGAGTAAAGTTGTTGCTGACCTGCTGCATCTTGTCAAAGTCGAGCGCCGGGCGGTGGCGGCGCGGGGGCGGCAGCGGCGTGCGGCGCCGCCGCGGGGACAGCGGCGCGCGCGCACCGCCGCCGCCCGCTCCCGCCACCCCCGCGCCTGCACACGCGCATACGCCTGCTCGCCGCGGTTTCAGCGCCTCCAGTGGAGGTGAAGTGCGGAATCGGACCGGTGTCTCCACCTGTAACGTATAAAAAAAAACTCCGAATTAGGTTGGTTAGTAAAGCAGTTACGGAAATGAGATTTTTCAAATTGGGATTTAATTTTTTTTCAAAGAATAGCGACCACTTCAAAGCAAGCTCCCAAAAAAATAAAAACAATTTTACTTTTTTCAACTTAACATCTAGAACACCAGCTAGCATCCAAGGCTCAAGTGTCTAGGGCTTTTACAGAGAAATGCTTGGTGTGCGCACGCATGCGAGGACATACCCTGTAGGTAGTATAATTCAAACCGCACCATTCGGAATGCACTTACGAATTTACAGTTGGTCCCAATAAAACCATACCACGTGACTTTAACGTGCTGTTTCTCATGTGTGCTGTCAGCTTGCAGATTTCCGCGAGACACCATACACCTACCCCAAAATTTCTCTCTTATATTGTCAACTTGCATAACTACAAGTTAGCACACTTCAAAACTTAAAAAAGAAATTGATGGTTAGCAACACACAACTCGACAATGCGATGCGGGATTAGTGACGGGATGGAGGTACCTTAGTGTCATCGTCGTCCGAGGAGGGTGCGCGGGCGGCGAGGTCGTCGGCGTCGAGGTAGGGCTGCGCGGGCCACTTGCGCTTCTCGGGCGCGGCGGGCGGCGGCGAGGAGGCTCCGCGGCGTCGCGACTCGGGCGCGCTGCCGCGCCCCCCCGCGCCGCCCGCGCCGCACGGGCCCCCCGCGCCGCCCGCGCCGCTCGGCGCGCCGTTGATCACCTGCGGCGGCACCACTCATGCACTCGCGCGGTAATGGACATGATTATGAATATTTACGAGAGATATGTGTTGGGTATTAGAATCGATTGACGGACGATTTAGCGCAGTGGTTAAAAGCTTAAGCCGCTCCGCCCACTGTGTCTAATAGTCGCGGGTTCGATTCCCGCACGGGACAAATCTTTGTGTGATCCACAATTATTTGTTCCGTTCTGGATATTTGTGATTGTGAATTTTCATGTTTGTAAACGCACCCACGACACAGGGATAAATCATAGTGTGGAATTACGTTTTTAAAAAAGAAAAAAAAATCGTTATTTTATAACTTTTATATTACTTATATGTATAATATTATGTAGGTCCTAAAATGGCAAAACATAGCGCACTTATAATTGTAAGGTCTGCATTTTATGCTAAATTTATGTTTCACAAAATAAACTGATTTGATGTGTTTGTCCACTTGTAAACATACCTAATCAACAAAAGTACATTTGAATGAATTTTGGGCAAATATGTACCTACCTTCTTATTAGAGAATAAATATCAAAAAAATCGCGGGTCTGTTGTTTTCTGTTTATTTTTTGTACCATATAGAAATTTTACTCAAAATTATTCAACACCGTTCATAAACGAAATAACATTTTCTAAGACTAACATACTTTCTTTAATTTCATGATTTACAACAAACGTCCTGAAGGTTCCGCCTTTTGTTTAGTAAATAAACAATACATGAATAGCTACTAAATTACATTGTTACGTTGAATCTCCTGAAATATATCTGGGTGTTGATCAAACATTAATTTTCATGAGAACGGTTCGGTTAGATGTAATAATATAACTTCTGAAAGTAAGAAGTAAGGCTTATTAACTCGATTTATTTCCGGAGCTCGTTTCGGATCGATCCGGGTCCGTTTGGTAACGTTTAGGAAGGAAAATGGGGCGAGGGCAGGCATAAACATAGTTTTTCCTTTGAAAATATCGTGTCCATCGCAGTTACTTATATAAGTACAGATAATCATAAAGACAAGACAAATGCCATACATGAGGTACCACAAAATTAGCACAAGAAGAATTTCTGCAAAAGCCAAAACTAAAACACCTCGGACCTTCCCATGACCACAGGTGCTGTTAAACACTGGAAACGGCGGACAACATAATCTATCTTCTAGTCTATCTATACATATAGTACATATTATAAAAGTGTGACAAAGTCGTGCCTGTACATGGAATATTTATCGGAAATAACAACCCAGCGGTATCATACTACTGATGTAAAAGCCAATTCTACAATTTTTGGCTTTCGTGTCCATTTGTATGTCTGTCCGAGGTTATGAACCGTCATCAGCCACAATCTACCAGACGAAGTTTGATGAAACTTTGCATGCGTATACCTCATATTGTATTTTCTACAGAGCACGCATTTTGCCTGCCTTTATCCTGCTTTCATTGTTTTTGCACAAAAAGTGACATCGTCTATAAAATGCCTAAACATGCCTCAAATTACGCAAACAAAGTCGCGGGTACAGCTAGTTAAACTGTAACAAAATTCGAAAGAAAGAAAATCTTAATGTGTAAATTCGCGTGAAACTAGCAAATCAATAAATAAAAGATTGGGAGATGATTTAGAATCCGACATCTAGGTTTGAGGCTAAATTAATATAGGTAACTAGATACATTTATGAGTTAGAAGGATCTTTGTCCAAGAGCGTAATAGTACAGACTTAAAAACGAGCTTGTCCAAAGAGAATAATTTAAAGATTAGCGAAACTTAAAGGATAAAATTGAAAATCGTCTGAACTCCCTAACTTTTGATTTAAACGCTAATTACCGCTCAGTCTTTGCAAGATATCCTCTTACTGGTATAAGTATTATGGGGTCTCTGATATTTAGAAGTTAGGACTACACGATTCGTTAAGTCTGTCGGCATTAATTCGGTTGTGCTTATTATTTTACGACGCGCCGGCGAACATGGCGCGTGCACCCTCGGCCGTGTCGACACCTCGCGTCACCACAAACACACACCATTTGGTTACGTTAATTTTAATGTTAGGTAAGGTTCCGCCTTGATTTGCGACGCTACGCGAAAAGTACTTAAGTATAGCAAAATAAAACTTAGGTGTGACTATTTACGGTCTATATTATTCCTATAATATATATTCAGATCCATCCATCAATCGAAACGTTTAAAATATACACAACTTTAATAAATCAGTAAAATTATTCTTGTTACTTACTACAAGAATGAGATACTAGGAATATCGTCATAAATGTAAGTTACTTTACCGATTTTAAATCGTGTATAGTCGCTCCGTGCAAGAAGTGACATTCATTTATTAACCTTATAATAATATGGGTAATAAAACTTTTCCTTGATAAGTTACGTTTGTATTGAATGTAGCTTGGCGACAGCTTTGAAAGTGCTTTACTTCGCAACGGTCCTGTGTCAATTTATCGACAATGCTTCACAAAGATCAACTTTCAAAAATCGACGGAGTCGTAACATTGTCGCGCCGGATCGCCAGTCTGAATCAACCCTAGCGAAGTAACGGCTATATTCTCAGGTGGCATTTAGAGCCGCCCACGCGTGGGCCAAAAGTTCCATCTCCGGTCCGTCTTCGTTAAGATTCATTAACGCCTGCTCGAGTGGAACGCCATTGTTATGATATTTCTAATGAACGATGTTTGTTATAGTGCAGAACTAACTTCCTGGATATTTCCAACATTATTATATTACAGTCTATTCTAAATTAGTGAGTGAGTCCAAATTAATCCTGTGTCTAAATTTATATCCTTTGTATAAATTAATAACAATCAGCAGCATAGAAGAATAGAAAGTATAGAAAATTTGATGGCGATTTTTAAAAATGTGAAAGTCATCTTTTATGAGCATAGGCATGGTACCTCAGCCTAATTTTTGGTAAACCTCTCTCAGATTTTAAAGATTGGGACTACAGTATTTTACGAATTGTACAATGCATTTCAAAAACAACAAATTCTACATTAGTCATGGTAAAGCTATCCATCCCCAACGTCCATTCCGCATACAAACACGGCAATCAGGATCAGACACCGACTACGAGGTGGAAAAAATCCTTGACCGGTGCAGAGCACTACGGGGAAGCAACTAGTTTACGGCTTTCCCCATAACGAATAACCAAGCCGAGCCAGTTCTTCTTTAAGGAACCCTTGAGCTACGTGCTTCCTAGGCCTTTTCGGCTAGGGCGTAGTCGTTGCACGATCGGCCGATCATCGCATCGATCGCTTATCCGGTGAGGCGATACAGGCCCTCGACCAACAACGTAGTAACTCACACGCATAAATCTAAGAAGTAACGGTGCAGATGTAGCTAGTTAGTTAATAAGCCCCTCCAAGTGACAGCCGCGGAGACGGTGCGACAGTGCTCCACGGCCGAACAATGCAGGAACGGTGTTACGCATTTAATATTATCACATGACGTTTTTCTTTCTTTAGAAAGCCATTTCCGTTTCCTTTTTGCAATTAAAAAGCACGGAGACAAAAGAATTTCTAATTTCAGCGAAGCGCAAGATAAACAAATGTTATGCAGGCGGCAGACGGGGAAAATGAATAAAAACTTGCGGATTGTTTTGTCTCGTTACTTAAAAATAAAAAAAGACTTGTCAAGTGGAAGTCTTGGAGCTCCGGCGCTTAGGGTTCCGTCCGTGTTGATAAAGAACGATTCCTATGAATTTCTGACAAAATTATGTAGTTTCCTTTCATAGCATAAATGATACGACACTTCAGAATTTTAAATTAATTTTATGCAATTAGAATATCTCTTTTAAAGAATTTACACTTGATAAATGATCAAAAATGAAGGGAGTATCGTAATAGCTTTTATACCAGTCAATAACAAAATTAAGCAACTCTACATTTACAACGGATTTCAAGTCACTATCTGTTCAAACTTATCTCTAATAACATTGAACTCATTTTATTTTACTTTTTATCAATGGATAGACTGCTTATTTCAGAAAGTTTTATGTGGTAAAAAATAAAATAATTAAACCGCTCAGCCCAATGGTTCAATCGACTAGTCGCGGGTTCAATCTTGGCACGGAACAAATCTTTGAATGACCCACAAATATTCGGTGTGGGTGTTTGTGTATATGAATTTCATGTTTGTAAAAAACGCACCTACCGCACATGAATAACTCCTACTTCAGGGCCACGTTTTATGCAAAAAAAGTTAATATATAAGTATGTATAAAAATAGCTTTATAAATATGTGCACATACGAAGAAATATGAAACAGGTGGGTTCTTTCTTCTTCTTACTACACGGAACCCTAAAAGAGTGGCCATTGAAGGCAGGAGACGTGTGCAACTAAAAAATGGCAGCCGACTTTGCATCGATCGGGCGCCGAGCACGGCCCACACGCCACACTGCTAATTGAAAATAATTATACTATTCAGTTGTTAAATATTTTATCAGCGGGTCACTAGTGTGGCGAAAATTGTTCATCAATTACGATGAAAGTATGGCATTTTTGACGAAAATGGATACCCACGTAGAGGATCCAGAACAACAGTCTGTGTAGGTACGTCATATACAGAATGATTTTTGGATAATCTCGGATTTTACAGGAGTAGTTGCTCCATTTTCGTGAATTAAACGGACAAAAAATAATAAATTCATCAATGATGAGCTTGAAAATATCAGCAAGTGGGCAAAGTCGTTTGGTCTTTTAGTCAATCCGGCTAAGTCTCAAGCTATCATCATTGGTGGCAGATACTATATGAATGCACAAGATATGAATCTACAGGCTCTCTCTCCAGTTCTATTTGATTCTGTATGTATACCCTACTCTAGAACAATTAAAAATCTAGGTGTTTTTATGGACTCCAATCTCACATGGAGCACCCACATTTTAGAGGTAAGCAAAAGGGTCTACGGCTCCTTCCAGTCTCTCAAACGCCTTCAAAAGTTCTTGCCCTTCCAAACTAAAATAAGCCTTGCTCAGTCTCTTCTCCTACCACTTCTGGACTATGGTGATGTCTGTTTTCTTGATGCCACTGAAGAGCTAGTTAATAAGCTAGAACGTTTGCAGAATCTGTGTATCCGCTTCATTTTCGGTCTCCGTAAATATGATCATGTATCAGAGTTCCGAAGAAAATTGAAGTGGCTGCCTATTCGGCAACGCCGGGACTCACATATCCTTTCTCTTCTCTTTTCCGTCCTTCATAACCCCAAAGCTCCTATTTATCTACGTGAGCGTTTTGACTTTCTTGTCCCCAAGGATAGGGCCTGTCGTACTGCTACTTCTCTCCTTCTTCGTGCTCCTCTTCATTCTTCCAGTTGCTATGATAGGTCTTTTACTGTTCGTGGAGTGCGTCTTTGGAACTCACTCCCACACGCTATACGCGCAAGCTCCTCTCTGGACATCTTCAGGAGAAGAATCAGGGAACATTTCCTATCTGATTGTTGATACACATTTGTAATATAATATACTATGTGTATTTTTATGTATGTTTATTTTATAAATTATATATATTTAGTTTTGTATAGTATGTATTTTATTTATATTTATGTTTATTTTATTGTATGTTTGATTGTGTAATTGTATAACTGCCCTCTTATTAACATTCTCATCTCTCAACACCTAAAGGTTCGCTGGAAGAGAACTCATATTTTGAGTTAAGCTCGCCTTTGTATATCACCTGTGAAATTACAACTGTAAATGTACTGTATACAATAAAGGATTAAATAAATTAAATTAAGAAACTAGAATTAGTTATTACACAATAAAAAAAAATCATCAAAATCGGTCGGTAATTGACGGAAATATTGGTGAACATACATAAAATAAAGAAAAAAATATATAAAAACATACATACAGACGAACACGGCCCCTCCTCCTTTCAGAAGTCGGTTAAAAAAAAAATTTAGTGTGTTGTTGCCCCATGTGTGTGGTGAACCCGCCCGCGGGTTTGCTCTAAGGCAGGTGTACACAATACTATCTATATAACAGTATTCTTCACTTCGACTTCAGGTTTTTCTAATCTACTGTATAATGGTTTTAATAAAACAATAAGCTAAAACATAGCAAGCTTTAAGTAAACGTACTCCGTCTTTTACGAATTCTATGAATTCCGCGACATTACAAATTGAGCAAGTGTACGCTTATTATATTGTTAGAGAAAGGTACGAAGTCATAGAAGAAACAGCACCATTCCTATTTCGTACATAAGAGACAAGAATAAATCATGAAGTAGCTTGTTATAATGCTTAAGCAAATCAGCTCAGCCCTCATTGTACGAAAAAAATATTGGTTGAGCATGAATATTCGAAACCCTGTTACCATCCCAACTGTTCCTGCCCCTCTCTTTTGGCCATATGGTCGTAAAGGTGTATATAAAAAAGAAGAGAAATCTTTCTAAGAATAAATTCCAGTTAATTCCATTGTAGCTTGTAGAGAAGATCGCATTTTAATCCCTTGAGCTACCTCCTACGTAATTGCGACAAGTCGTTATGCGTTTAGAATTTTTGCAATTCCAGCGCTTTAATTATAAGATAGATTACTCCATCTATATAGTAATTTATTCACGAAATGAAAATGTATCGTACAAGTTAATCTATCCACCAAAAACAAAACCTTTTTGATTATGTGTGTGTGTGTGTGTGTGTGTGTGTGTGTGTGTGTGTGTGTGTGTGTGTGTGTGTGTGAATGATGTACGCTGTTGGCCGCGAGGCCTTTACAGCTTCACCGCTTTATTTCAAGTTGACCTTTTTACGTAATAATGCCACTGAGAAATAGGTAAGTTTGTCTTTTTAAATTTACCTAAAAATGATCTAGAAACAAATACTTAACTTATACCTATTATTTAATTCGCGAGGCGACCAAGCAAATAGCCGCGTTAGTAGATCACTCGCCGATCAAATATAAGTTCCAGGATTTCAACCTTCAGCCCGCAACACTACTCGGTTTTTCGAAATATATGTTTGCAATTGTCACTTGCTAACGACGAAGGAAAGATTTTATGAGGAAACTTTAATTCTATGAACCTGGTGTTTCTGAAGGCGTGTATTTACCGACCAATCCCTGGAGAATAATAACATAAATATCAGTACGTATCAAGTAAGGAGCTCAGTCAGTCATGTTTCAGGAGCCCCTTCTTGTGAGCCTCTCATAGTATAGGCGCAAAACTTGGTACGAGACAAGTTGATGGCTCCATTATTCCGTAGCAGATAAACGCACGCAGGGCTACAACTATGCAGGTTAGTCCTGTGGACACATTTGTAGAAGCCTATATAATTTGTATGTGCCAATAAAAAGCGCTAACAAACTTAAAAGTTACTACATTTTTTACATCTAGGTACCACCGAATGAGGAACGCGGCCTCTACCGAGATCGGGCGAGTAACTCAGCGGGCTAGTCTTTTAACTCAATTTGTTTCATTCGACTGGCCTTTCTGATAACCAATTCTTGTTTCTTTTTTTTTACAAAATATGGCTAGACATTATTTTATACTTCCATAGCATTAGTTCCCAGGCAGGAGTCAGTCAACAGAAACAACTTAAGTATTTTGGATTTAAGCAAAATGGTTTCAAACCTTTTTGAAACTGCTTGTGTAAAGATAATTTGCTGTCAAAATATGTTACTCGAAAGATTATAAAAGTCGATTTTTGGGCTCACTTTCTTATTAGGAAAACAAATGACGTTTTCCTAGAGATCCGATAAAAACTAATGAGTTGGAAACGATTTGAGCAGATAAAGTATCAAAATATGGATTAGGGTATTCTTGAATCCTAATGAATTTATGTTATTTTAACTGTAATTTCATTATACTTTATTATGTAGAATAATTTTAGTTTACTTTACTAAAAAAAAACACACCGTCACGCCTATATTCCCCAAGCGGGGGTGGCAGAGGTGTACTGAGTACACCCACGTTTCGCCGACGATGTTAGGTCCCATGTAATAGGGGGCGAGCCTATTGACATATACCGGACAATTCCAGACTCCGGACTCATACTGGGAAGTTTTTTCGTTAGAAAAACTTCATTTGCCCGACCTAGGATTTGAACCCAGGACCTCGTGATCACCAAGCGATGAGCTTTGACACTAGACCAACGAGGCAGTCACTGTACTTTCTAGTTTTTTAAAACGCATTTTGATTGTCGATAACATTTTAGCGTTAACTATACTAATTTAATTTTATTTGGTGAGGGATAATACTAACTAGATTAACGTAAACGTACGTAAAATCGACTATCACTTGCTTTACCGGTGAAGGGAAACATCGTGAGGAAACCTGCATGCCTAAGAGTTTTTCGAAGGCGTGTGTTCGCCAACCAGCACTGGGCCAGCGTAGTGGACTATGGCCTAAATCTCTCTCTCAGTTATAGAGGAGGCCCGTGCCCAGCGGTAGGACAGTTTCTTTACAGGGTTAATATTATAATTCTAACTAGATTCGATTTACGGCCTGTGCGACAAAATTCAGGCAAATTTAACATATTTTAAATAATTTTTAGAGGGCAAAATCTATTGGCAGCCCTGGGTCATCAAGCTGCAGGAGCTATAGAAGTATGGCGGCGCGTATCGCGGCCTCTCCACCGACAATGAGACGGCGACGCGCTCGCTCCGATGTACTCACTCTGTTTCACTTTTTATGTATAAAAGTACTATGGAATAATGACAGAGGGCACATAATAATATTAAGAATTTCAGAAGTATGGGCTTGTGTAAGCTGACAGGCGTTCTGAACAATAGTTACATTATACACACGAGTTTAAAACGTCCACAATCAGAGGTATTTAAAGGAATGCTTATTGATTTCTGTTTTCATTGATAAGTATTTGATTCAATAACAGAAATTTATTATGGATTTCTTATTAAATGTAGATAAATTATTTCAGCAATGAATATGTCACATTTATTACAAGTAGGGTTTACGTGGGTGTACTCAGTACACCTCTGCCACCCCCTCTGGGGAATATAGGCGTAAAGGTGTTTTTTTTTATTTTTTAGGGTTTAAAATCTTCTATTCAGCAGTTCCGACGAAAGTACATGAAAATATTGATATTATATTGTACGATGAATATTTATTTATAAAGGTAATCCGATTAGTTAAACTTATACAACTTAATAAGGTTTTCGTAAACGGTTCTAAGAATTTCCTTGAATTTTCAGTAAGTTCCGCAATCCTAAATATCAGCTTTAAAATTGTTTTTTAAATAATAATAACAATAATTTATTTACCAAAAATACAGATACATATGGTTCGGAAGTTTGGAGTATTTACTCAGTTAGATTGTAGTAACTAATATTAAAACTAGGAGGTTAATAATATGTTACATCTCTATGCTTAAATAGGTTGCAGAAAATCTGTATTTAAGTAATGTAAGACTCTGCCTCTTAAACTAGGATAACCTGTATCTTAAGAGACATATCATAACTACTAGTATGTGAGAAGAAGTAAACAGAGACAGTCGGAGCACAGCCATATTCCAATTTATAAGTACTCAAGATTCCCCGCATGGCACTAAGTATGAAGTTATCTATCTACCCATCCTGAAGTAGTAAAATAGTGCCATTTTTAGTTTCTATAAACATCTATCTATATCATCACGCCAGCTCCCTCGCAGGGTAGGCAGAGAGTACAGAGTTCCAACAGGTTCTTTCCTTACAGACCTCTCTGGCTTCCTCCACTCTCATAGTATAAGCTTACACAAGTCCATACTTGTAAAATTCTTATTATTATTATGTGCCCTCTATAAATAATAATAATAAATATAATAATAATAAATGTTATTCCGAAAGGCAATAAAGGAATAACAATAATGTATATTTGGGAAATTACGTCGAATATTTACATCGCCCATTCCACAAAGCCTAAAGACAAAAGTCTTCAATTAGTGCGTCCTTCCCGTTATAACACATGGAGCCGAAACATGGACACTCACGGTTTGGAATGGTCCATAAATTTAAAGTCACTCAGCGAGCTATGGAAAGGGCTATGCTCCGAGTTTCTTTGAAGGATAGAATCCGGAACGAAGTCATTCGACAGAGAACCAAAGTAATTGACATAGCCCACCGGATTAGTAAGCTGAAGTTGCAATGGGCTGGTCACATTTGCCGAACAACCGATAACCGCTGGGACAAACGAGTTCTTGAGTGGAGACCACGGACTGGCAAACGTAACGCAGGACGCCCTCAGGCTAGGTGAAGCGATGACCTTCGTAGGGCGGCTGGCAGAAACTGGATGCGAGTAGCCGAGGATCGTACCCAGTGGCGTGCACTTGGAGAGGCCTATTTCCAGCAGTGGACTGCTATAGGCTGATAATGATGATGATGGTGAATAATGTATAACAACAAAGGGCTAGGACACCCTACCTAGAGATAAATACTATGGCAGGGCTGGAAGTCTTGAAATAGCAAGGAGATCATATTGAGGTGGTGACTCACTGACAGTTCCCATTCGTGCTCTGGGTGTTGGGGCACCTGCACGCAGCTAAACTTAATACTTCCTACAGTCAATGTGACCACCTTCTGCGCGGCTTCCATATACTTAAGGCTAAACTACTATTACTAATATTTACCGTCAAAACGCTAAAAAGAGGATATATTTTACATATAAAACTGCAATATAAGTATATTTGGTAGTACTATGTACCTGCGTTCGCCACTAGGCGAGGCAGGCAGTTTTTTTCGTCGTCAATTTTCGCCTCGCCGGGCGTTCACCCGCACTCCTAACTTTTTAATCTCTTTACGTCACAGCGCATCACCTGGCTGCGACTGAGCATGATGCATAAGCTAGCTAAATTATGTGCGGTTGTTATAATTCTCAGACAATTTTGTGACTGCGTAGTTTGGCAAAATAATAATGCACAATATTTAGCAAGCACGATACCTATCAAGAAGCATTACAATAGACTGGCTTACTTCTGTTATTCGAAAACATTTTGGTAATTCTCAATATGTACTTAACGCTAACGAATTTTCTGAACCATTGAGGCAATATTCAAAGTGACGTTGTATATTATCATAAAAATTAGTTATGGAAACTATCTACACTTGGGTATTCAGATCCAGGACTCGCCGATTGGGTGGTAGTTATAGATCCACAAGCAACTTTAACACCTCAGGACTTGGCGCGAACAGATTGACGTTAGCGTAACGCAAGTCTATCAAGTTGATGTGCTATCATTTTTACGGTATAAATTTACTAAATGATGAACGTGACATCACGAACTCTCGACAACGCTATATGTAAGGTCAAAATGGTTCCTGTTAGGCCGTTTCATAATTTCATAAAGTTCACAAATATTCAACGGTACACAGGCATAATATTATGCAGGTTGTTTTTGTATGTAGGTAAATATTGAGGTATAGATGAAATGTCTGGCCAACAGCCCCCATGACGGCCCCCACGGGGGCAGTGGCGGTGTGGGGGCCGTCGTCTACGGGTGTAATTCAGTCGCGGACATCAATCGACGAGCCTTGTCTAGTCGGCGGGTCACGTAATATGAAACTATCGCGTCATATTGACTTTATATTGACGGATTGCTGGCACAGGTAATTAATTAAAATCGCGTGAAATTTCAAGCCACTTCTTGATGCTCCAAAGAGGGTTGATTGGAAGGGTACTTAAGAAAATACACATTTATACACATACGAGGAAGTAAATTAAAGAAACATACAATACATGATGAAATCTGATCATTTCATATTCAGGAAAGATAGAAATGCAATTGTTCTCGAATAACCAGAAGTTTTCCAACTATTCATAAAATCTTACGTAGCGTTAAAAATAGATAGTTTGATAACATATACAATATGTACAAATAGAATAATTGCTTGCATGCTCTCCTATAGTAAACGGAAGAAATAGAACTACAAAGGCAAGTAGCCAGGAATTGATCGGGCGCCAAACCGATAATACCATCCGGATAATGGGCGAAGCAGTTTTGCCAAGACAAAGATTGTAATTTCACCTTGTCAGAACACCAGAATAGATACAGATGAGGATGGACCAAGTTTTAAATCAAAATACGAGTTCTAAGATAAACTTAATTAAGGCGTAAGTTCCAAAGTGAAAAAAGATGTGATTGCTGCTTTAGTCGCGCCTCTTGTTAGTTATATTAATATGATCTCTTTTTCATCAAACCCCTGTGCGAAGACTTCCTCTTCTTTGTAGTGGAACTTGTGATACATTAGCTATTATTCTTACATCTCTACGTCATGGGTGCGTGCTTCCGTACGAACGTAAATTTGCACCAAATATGTACAGACGTTGAACACACCAAAACACATTGTTAAGATACACCAAAATATGTTTCTTCAGGGAGTCAACCTCGCTACTACTGGATTCAGTGAACTGGGAAATCTAAGTTTAGACCATTAGACCAAACCCTGGTTAAATCTTTTAACATCGATTAAGCCGCTTTGCGTTACTGTAATAATCTCACACTCTATAACGTTAAAGACTATGTTTATTAAGTTTCTGATGATTTCTATACCCGGAAACATTTGAGCTATGCAATTGATCCACGAAAGGACATTGTAGAGGGCCCAATTCAATTAAACGGTACTGCTGCGACTAAACGGGTCATGACATTAAAAGGGTAGAGCCCTTGGCAGGGTCGCCGTAATTGAGGACCATAAGACGAGTCACGGTGGTCATAATATTAACAAGGATATCGTTTACTTTCAAGCTTCTGCGTGTTCATGGACATTGTTGAACAATTAAGTTTGAACAGCGGTTTGAATAGTGGAAAAGATATGACTTTAATTGACTCCTGATAAGACCTCATTTTGTAGGTCTTGGTGCTCCTGTGTTAGCAGTGCCCCAATATCTGGTCTAAGTTCACTAATGGTAATAAGCAAGATGGTCATGTAAATTTCATATGCTTGCTGTGTGGTTTTCATTGCCACTTCCCTATACACTACTGCGTGATTGAAAGTGAATCAAAGATTATTCGCCTGTTTAGCCGAATAAGATTTATTGGGTCCAAAAATTAACATCAACCCCTGTAAAACTTATTGCATACACTTTAATCTCAGAATTTTGAGACATTGATGTAGAATTTTTAAATGTATTTGTTTTGTCAAGAACCAGCAAAATAGTTGTCAAAGACACTTTTAACAAATTTTAAAGAATTTGACAAGCCGACGAGCCGAGGTTCAGGGTCGTTACTTAAGGGGATTGTTTTTATCATATTGTTTTGTAGAGCAAAATTGAAGGTTAAGATCTTGAAGCAGTAGCCTGTGACATTCATAGAATTACAATTATTTCAAACATTTACCTCAATGATCTCACTTCGCATTCACAGCTGTCTCATTTGACATTTTAATTGTACGGCAATTCTCTTATCAGACAGTCGTGTCTGACGATATGTGTACGCACGCAACCAGCCCATATAAAATATGTTTGCAGCGGGCCCATCAGACAAACTGTCCACACTGGGGGTTCCTATAACGTCTAGTAATATTTTAATCTTACTTTGCTGTGAGAAAGAGTCGCGACCTAGAAACTGCATATGCACCTCTCGTTTTAACCCCCGTCGCAAAAAAAAGGATGTTAAAGGTTTAACGTGTATATGTGGCATGGTAGTTCCTAAACGGATGTACTGATTTGGTTTTTTTTTTTTGGTTTTGACTTGTTTGGGCGAGTTTTAGCTATGATTAATTTGAGCGAGATTTTTTAAATTAAAGTTTTACTTGTAATAAAGTAAGGCAGTACACGTACTGTCTGATCAGACATTTGACCCTGAGCGTGCCAAGGCAACTATTAATGAATCGTTCCTGAGATCTTTGACATTTCTAAAGTCTCAAACTAAAATATAATACATTTTAGTTCATTGTCCAGTAGTTCTACTTGTGAGTTAGGAAGATCTTAATTGAGATAAACATCAAGACGGCTAGATTGAACTTGCAGGCTGCGCGTGAGACCTAGATCTAGATCAGCTACGACCATTTAAGTGTTGGTCTGTAAATTAAAAACGATTGTAAACTTGTGCCGCACCAGTTGACAAGGCGATGCGTTCATTAGAATAATTGTACTAAGTTTCCCGCTTATGTACAAAAGTTAGTAAGTAAGTTTAACGTTTTTCAAAATAGTATTTACCTATTGGTATAGAATTTCAAATAGAAAATACTTTTCTTTTCCTTAATACTGATTCATTTGTAAGGCATGTTTCGGATTATATTTTTATGCACAGACCATTGAAGATACTTCCTTTATTTCGTATCTTTACTAATTCCTTAAGTAGGCAGGTAAGTATGCCCAAAGGAGAATTATAGTTATTATTCCCTTATCAAATAACTAATAGTAAAACAACGTTCGTATGAATATTAGTCATACAGTACTAAAGTCCTACTAACTTAATTTTCTGTGCGCTTATTCACTACGACCAAACGCGATGGGTTACGATAACTTCGTGAAATGGCCGTGTAATGGTTATCGTGACGCGCCGCGTTAAGTGTTTAAGCTGGGGCGACTACGTAAGTACATATCTGCTACAACCTCATGAGGACCTCGCAGATGATTAATTCTACTCTACATATAAGTGTTAAGAGATACATCACTCAAAATGGAGTAACTATTTATCTTAACTGACGGGAGCCTGGAGCCTTTGGGGCAAACATCGTAAGTCACAAAATATGATTATCAATATATATGTATTCAAGTAACAATTTTGTAGTAATAAAAATATCCATGTAAGGTCACGGTTCCTTCAGAGAATACAGTTACAATTATATTTCAACTTTGCAATAACCCTTAGGATAAATATAATCTTATTGTAAGCAATAACCTGGACGTTCTTAATTAGTTTCATGGTTTCCTACTACAGGTTACAGTTTCATTCACACACACACACACACACACACACACACACACACACACACGCCCAACACAGTTACATTGACCTTGATAAGGGTCGAAATTGCTTGTACAAAGTCATTGTTAGCTATTCATATATTTAGCTCTTATAATGTTTACCCCAAAGGTCTCGAATGAAACAGTCAAGTGTGCAGCGAGTGACCACGGGCATGCAACAGAATGGGCTAGTAAGAGTTGTGGTGTGGTTACCTCCAGTTCCTCCTCGGAGGAGTGGTGGTCGTACAGGTGGTCGGGCTCCGGGTCGGGCAGGAGCCGCGGCGGCGTCGGTGCGCACGCGCACGCCTCGCCGCCCATGCCTGCAAAGATAATTACATATAGTTAGAGATGAGTTACCTGGTGAGGGTAGACGACATATAAGGAGTTGGAGGAAGAACTTCGGATAGATTGTCACAGGGCCACGAAGAATGGCACAAAAGGGAGGAAGCTGCCCTGCAATGGGTTATGGGAAAGCTGATGATTATAATGTTGAACTTAGTGTAGGTCGCTGTAGGTTTTAGATATTATTTACCTATCAATAAAAAAATAAATAAACACCGTCACGCCTATATGGCAGAGGTGTACTATGTACACCCACTTTTCGCCGACGATGTTAGGGAAAATATTTTCGATAGAAAAAGCACAATAACACTTTGTCCTAGCTCGGATTTGAACCCTATAAATAAATAAGATGACTGGTATAGGGATACCAGTCATCTTATTTATTGGGAATACATCATATTTATATTTGTTGATTTTATTTATTTTGTCATATTTATTTACATTTTTACTAAACGACTTGGCAATGTTTTTCTACTAATTAGGTCATCGCGCTGCGATACGCAGCTATTCATTAATTAAACTTCCTCTCCGCACGAACTCATTGATATTATCAGGAAACTGTATGTTGCACTGTAACTTGTAAACATGTGTACATGTAGGTAGTAGTGAGTACCTAATGAGTTCAAAATTATATAATTGTTTCAGTTCCTGATAGTACCTACTCTGAATTTTATTTACAGTTTACACCCAGAAATGGTTTATTCAATTGTTCTGTAGGCAGAAACTTAGTATACGTATGAATAAATCATTATTATAGAAGCTATGAATAAAAATTAGTGGTAAACCATCAACTGCATATAAAATCGATACATCTAATTTAAATTGTTAATTTATATTACTTAATTTTCTAACAAAAAGTTAGTTAGTTGAAGAAGATATTTTTGTGTCAAGCTTCGTTTATAGTCAGTGCCATTTCTGCATAATACAGGACTTTGCATTGGTTGGTTTTGACATTGGTCTTTTTGCAGGTTACAATTTGATATATAGCTATCGACAGCTGTTATTGCCTCTGGTCTGTTGGCAAAGTGATCATGTCCTTCAAAGGGTTCAAATCCTAGGTCAGACAATTGTAGTTTTTCTAACGAAAACTTCCCAGTACGAGTCCGGAGTCTGGAATTGTGCCCGGTATATGACAATAGGCTCGCCCCCTATTACATGGGACCTAACATCGTCGGCGAAACGTGGGTGTACTCAGTACACCTCTGCCACTTCCGCTTGGGGAATATAGTCGTAACGGTGAGCTGTTATTCGTTTTAACTGGTTTGTGATACTTACAACGTATGAATGTACACTACAAATACATCAAATGTAGACGTTCCGAGCACAAGTAGTAGGAAGCAAAGTAACAGCAAACAATACTAGGCTAGTCGCGGCCAAACTGGTTTCACCGCTAGTCCAAAACGCATGTCGATTCGAAGCCGCTGGGGCCAGTTTCACGGCGACACGTTAGCCTTCACTGCCGGCTCCCTTTTGTCGGGAAGTCATGTTTTAATCCACTTTAAAAAAGGAGAAGGTTTTAATTGTATTGTTTTTTGCTTCGGTGTTTGTATGTTATTTCATATCCACCATTTCTTGACGGATTTCACAAGGATTTAAATTATTTCTCTTAAGATTTTACTACCGGCTAGGTTATTTATGAGTTTTATTTTTATCCGATATAGAATTACAGAGATATAACGGAAGTCACCTGACAGTCATTCTTGTTTAAGAATTATTTTAATTAGTTCGTATATAATTTGATCGTCTCGTACCTGTCTTAGATGACTTATCTGTATGTCATATTATAAAACATTCGTGTGGGAAGAGATTTAAAGACATAATAATATTATATAGAATTTAAGTAATATCCTAAAGTTTCCACACTGCTATTATATTATATATTATTATTAGTTAGCCTACATTGTCCCACTGCTGGGCAAAGGCCTCCCTCCATCTCCTCTACTCTATTCAGGGCTATTGAGCGCCAATCGTTTTTAAAGGAGTCCAGTTCGTCCCGCCATCTCTTCCTGGGCCTGCCGCGACGCCGTTTAAAATTGGGAGGACCCCAGTTGGTGATTATTTTTCCCCAAGATGTGTCAGGCATGCGACAGACATGACCAGCCCAATCCCATTTCAGCTTGGCAGCTTTTTGGCCCAGATCGGCTATTTGTATCATGGAGCGCAGTACACTATTTTTTACAAGGTCGGTCAGTTTAATACCTAGAATACTGCGCTCCATGTTACGCTGGCAAACTGCGAGTGTGGATTTCTGCGAGTTTGTCAAAGACCAGGTCTGTGCGCACATGTCCATGAGTTTCCGTTTCAATTTCAATGGAAGGTCGCCCTTCATTAGTTCCTTCATGGACCAATAACTCCTCCAGGAGTTGTCTATGCGACGTGTGATTTCCTTGTCTTGTCTCGCGTGGAACTATTTGGCCCAAGTAGATATACTCCTGGACATATGCAATCTCGACACCCTCGACTTGAAATTCGCGTTTGCCTGTATTTGACATAATCTTGGTCTTTGACATGTTCATATGAAGTCCGACCTCGCAGCTCGCAACGTTCAGCTCTTCTAGCATCTGTTGTAGGCCGATAGCTGAGGAAGAGAACAGAACACTATCGTCGGCGAATCGGAGATTTGTAAGCCTCTTACCATCGACGATAATCCCCAGTTCCTCCCAGCCTGCCTATGAAGATGCCTGCGCATATGAAGAGTTTTGGAGATAGCGGGTCTCCGTGTTTTACACCTCTTTCTATTGGAAACGATGGTCCTAGATTTTTGTTTTAATGGCGGTCGTGCTATTATTATATATAAGTCACGATAAAAAGCAGAGCATTTTGAGTCTCTTAACATATCCTCATAAGTTACGATCCATGACATCACAGTACTGTCACGTATCAGCTCAACATGTTCTGGAGAATTGAGATCAGAGAGATATTTGTGACATCAACAAATCAGATATATCTTCATTTTCTCTCTAATAAATAAATCAACTAGTAGAGGCAAACAAACCTAGATTTTGAGGTCATGAACCAATACTATGATATATCTTAAAATGATAGTAAAAGGAAAAATGAAAACAGTTCATATTGTCTGACTTGAAAAAAACTCACAAAGCGAGGTTAGACAAAATTGGAACGTACTCCAGCATCCAAACCAGGTCAAAAAATATAAATCTAAACCTTAAATGATCTATTACACTATACTTTAACCCAGTAGGGGAGTTGAACATTCCTTAAATATATAACTAAATATCAAGCTAACGAAATTATACTGTAAACACGAAACTTATTTTATTCACAAAGACATATATATATAATAAGCGGCTCAGCTCCAAAGTTCTAAGCAATAAAAAAACACGTGACGCTTTTACTGTAAAATATGATATCTAAAAAGATTATGAATTTTAAATTACCAGATTATAAACCGGTTTCTGAGCAGCGGTTATAAATAAAATGAATTATGTATACGAAAACATCGATGCAACTTAACATGCCGAGTGGAAATCACCCGCGGACTGCCAACCAAATAATTTCCTAAAACAAGCCAGAATTGTAGTATGGCGGCAGACGCCGCAGCGGTGGGCAGTTTAAAAATAACGATAAAAATCGTTACCAAGGGATTATTTCCATCGTCGGGGTTGAACAAATCAAAATAGACTTTTAAATATGTTTTTATCACCAATGACGGACCAACAGGAATAGAAAATGATAATTCATAAGGATCTTGTTTTGAATATAGATAAGCAAAAACTGGTAGCGTTAACGATAACATTTAGGAGTTTCTTTTTAATAAAAGCCAATAATTTGTTTTCAGCACTCAATTAACATCTATTTAAATATAAATCATAGATAACACATTCTTAGAACATATGTTAAGTTGAACTGAGATATTTATAAACATTTACTAACTAATAAATATTCAAGAGACTAAGCACGACAAAACCAAAACAGTGTTGCAAAGTGATGCTGAAGGCCCACGTAGCGATGTCAACGCACCTGCCAGCCGACAGCGACATACAAAGTGGCGTAGATAAGGTACGTGCATCGACAGAGGGCAACAAACACGCCGTGCCCCACAATGGTGTTCCGCTTGTGAATAATTGAAAGGGCTGGCCATCGGACTTCAACTCTCCGGCCGCTGACGCACCGATCTCGCTCTATGTTATCCTTACATCTTCAATGCCGGTGGCATCGGTCAAATCGATCTACAATCTTATATTCACAGTATAAGGTCCACAGTCGCTGGTAAGTTAGCGGAAAAGCAACGTTACTTCTGTCTAACAGATCAAGATTCAATGCGCCGTTGACGCGGGCAAGTCACGAAACGTCAAACTAATGTTCGGTTGGGTGGCCATACGTTCGAGGTCCCGGAGACTGTTTATTAAGTCTTGCCCGACTGTTTGCGGAGAAATCACACATTCCTGTCACACGCAACTATCTTATTAGACGATCATTATATATAGATTGTTTTATAACTATCCCTTTGAATAAATTCATCAATAGTCTGTATGAGAATCACTCGATTGAATAACATTTATATCCGCTAATAAAATAGAACGCGCGATAACATCTATCAAGAGAAAAATAGATTAGATTAAAAGAGTATAAAAATAGATTTACAAATGATAACAGTAATATGTCGTAATCCGCCATGTGATTTGAAAACAAAAATTGTTGATTTGAGAGCAATCATAGCCGCAAGTAGTATGGATATATATATATATATATATATATATCCAAATGATCGATGAACACAAATCTATTTAAAGAACAATCTAGTTAATTACGGCAGTCATTAAGTAGATGACAATCAAGAAATAAATCATCAAATATATCGTTTGCATGGGTTAAGCGATCAAGGCCATCGGTTGGCAGTCGTACAAATTTCGTATTCCACCCAGAACCGTTGATAATATCGATTGGTGTATTATTATTCGCAATTTAAATAATAATGTTTCCTCATGATTGGTCACCGACGGCGATGCAAATGTATAGAGCGACGCGTCTCGACGTGACACGACGTGCGCGTGGGCAAGCCAGTATGGGACCATTTGTGCCTTATTTAACGTCTTTCTGAACCGTGACGGATCCCGGATCTAGAGTTCTTCGATTTTCTTCAAGAGCACTTATTTATATGCTCTCTGTTGAAATTGACACTCGCTACAATAAAGAGATAATTTGTCTTCATGAACGAAGCGAGTTGTTCTGACATTATCGTCCGCTAAACGGGTTACGAAATAGTTATGAATATTGTTATTGCAATCACGGGACTAACAGTAGATAGTAAGGGAATAATTATGAATGATTAAATCAATAACATATACAATACACATAACATTTGATACAAGGCTCACACAGTCATATTTAACCTATGGGAATAAAAGGAGAATTAAGGACTTCTAATTTCTCACCTTTAGGAGTAGGCTCAAGCTCGAGACGACGGTTACAGTGAAGATAGCTTTACGTAATTTTTACAATACTCAAAATTTCTTTATTATTGAATCATTATTCTCACCATTTACAGATAAAGTAACGAATGGTCAAAATATCTCAAATCTTGTTTCAATCAATATTTTCCAAGAATATACCGAGTATTCCCAACATTTCACATGAGAAGCCCACACGTCTGCAGATATTCTTCTGATCCGACGCAGCAACATTGTTAACATCTATCAAAGTCGGTAATGGACGACCGACAGAATGATATTCTGAAGAGTTTATACACTCCGCCGTGCCAGGCAAGTAATAAAGTTAGCATTATACTGTGTAGGTTGGTTGTTTTGATGGCTACGTGAGCTGTGTTTTGAACGTGCTGTGGACATATCGTCGAGCTCCACTGGTTCAGACGGCATACTGTCGAACTCATTATGTTTGATGTTTTCATTATACATACCTGTTTTACTAGTTTGACCTTCAAATTTAAGTTTATCGGCACATTGAATAAGTTGCTGGTAGTGGTTTCACTGTATGTTAGGAAATTCGGCTGCTACTATATATAATATAGGGTTTATATTCTGTTAACTCTTACTGCAGTGAGCAGAAAGAGGTCAATCGGAAACTTGGCAGCAGGAGCCTAATGTCTACCCACCCAGAATTATGACTGTTACCCTGCTCACTACTGCGCAAACGAGCCGAATGCGAGCCTAGTATAAGCGTCAGATATGAAGGTTCTGATGCCAAAGAAATGTTTCATTTTATGAATACTTATAGTATTACCGGTACCCAGCAAAATAATTTAGACAATCACATTAAGAAAACTTATTGCGTAGTTTACGAAACATCACAAATGTATTCACATAGCTGAGCGGTCAAGTTCAAGGCTCCGTGGTGTATAAAAACAAAGTAGTATTGCCGTCGCACTGGCGAGTGTGTGCAGCCGACCAGTGACGGTCATGAATCATGCAGGATAATTAAAAAATATGTTAATTTTAAGGTCACGAAAGATTAAGCAAATGGCTATTACTTATAACAAATTCTTTACGGGAAATGTAAGGTACATGAATATCGTGATTGATATTAAGAATGTTACTAGTATATTGTGATTAAATTTTATGTATTGATTATTTTCAATTGCTTAACTTATCTCACGAATACTGAATTGTCATTAAGTTTAAATTATAAAATGCGAGTGCAGATTTAAACACTAAAACGCTAATGAAATTAACTACCATAGGCAAAAATTAGTGTATGGTTGCCTATGTTGGATGCCATAATTATGTTCGTTATTTTACAAACATTTATTTAGGTATTATAACTCAATTAAATTACTGAGCTCCATTGCTCGTCGGTTCCAGTGACATATCAATAAAATAAAAACGTGGCGTAAGTCCAACGTCCAATAAAACGTAAAGAAATATGTAAATGTGGTTCAACCACAATGACTGGCACGTGAGGGGCATCGCGACTGCTCTGATCAAGACACACACCCACATAAATAACGATACGTGGGTCACTCCCAATAAATGGACTAGCGAGGATCTAATCGACTCTGACAAGAATTTTTATTATTTATAAAGATTAACATTCAATTCTTATGAAGATACTTGAAGTCAAGGTCACAAAGCAATAATTAGGTATTTTAAATGCACACCGTATTCCAATACTGAATTCTACACTTATATCTAATTTTGACTTAGAAGACGACTTGAGCAGCAAACACAAATAATAAATAAAACCAGTCGACAATATCCCACGGCTGGGTAAATGCCTTTTCTTACATATGAAGGTAAGACAGAATAGGACATAACTCCAGTACACGGATCGAGAGCAAATTGATAAACTCAGGTTTGTGGCCACCTGTTGTTAGAAGTTATCAACTTGGATTTGCAATGTGCCTTTTAAAGCACAGAGTTACTTGGCAATTGAAATGCTACGTAGTTAGAAGGACTAAAAATAAATCTAATGATACTAAGCATATTGAATGAGTCCTAAGTTGTATCACAAGAGAACAAATTAGATTAACCAAAATGGTTTGATTGTATTGAGGTTTGACCGGTTACGTGTCGGAAACGATTGGTCGCAAACATTGGTATTCAATGAGCGTCATGGCGATGTTGTGATTCCTCGGACACAAAACTGGAGCCAAGCCAATTCGACTCCACGCCAGCGGCTTCACGCGATTAAATCTTATTTAGCCTTATAATACTACTGTGTGCTTACTAGTCAATGTTGATACTCAAACTATGTAATGGCCATTCAGTGACGCGGATGAACGAGTTCGGCATTTATTACTTTTGTTCACTTGATACGAACAATAAATCTTCTGTTTAAATGAACACCTACCTAAACATATAAAATCTTTGAAGTGGCACATATTATAGACAAGTAATTTTGTTATCTTTAAGTATAATAATTTTCTTGTATTTTGTTAAGCCAGCTACTAAGAACAGAATGCTTATTTAAGTAAAAAATATAAAGGTGTACAAAGACTTTCGGAATCATAATGTATTATAAAATTCAACTGGCATGGTCAATAAACACAAAAGAAATGGGAAAAGCAAGAACGATAAAAGTCAACAACCACGTTTCGGCTGCAACAACTTAATTATTATGTAGAACCTGTTTACGAGATGGTGAGCCAGAATAATAACGCACGAAAGGTGTCAAAAAACATTCTGTTTGCATTGCCACTTGGCGGGGCTGTACTTAGTTCATCACAACTACTCGACGCCGTGGACAGAATCAATAACGTTACGAGGTTCGGGTTATATTTCAACGCAACTACAAATCTATCTTTATACGGTCGATTACGCGAAAGAAACGAGCCTATAGAATTGATTCAAATTGTATGCCTTACAATACGTTCCCCCGGTTTGGTGACTACACAAGCATGGTACTATTATAAAATACCGGCGATGCTTCCAGCGGTTACAGTCACGATCAGCTTTATGGCTACATAATAAGTGTGTGCCGGTAGACTGGTGGGCGCATGTATAATTACGGTATAAAGTTGAACGCTCACCTTGGCCGCGGCCCGAGCAAGGCCAAGGTCGCTAAAGCGTACCGCTGCCCCCGCCCGTCCCGCACCACCCCTCGCTCCGTACACTCCTCAGTTTGCTGCGCGTGCACGCGTTTTTTTGCGCAGTGATGTAATCTGCAATTCGGCGCGCGCGCAACATGGCCGCCGGACCGTCACGCTCAGATAAATATTACTTACAGCGAACTTTTTAAAATTCATTTATTTATAGTCGTAATGGTACTATTATAATCTTTATGATGTTTTGGTGCAGCGAAATTATAAAATACTATTAATAAGTGCGCAAAAAGTTATCTTCTATGATAATAGTAATAATAAAAAAATGTTTATTTTGTAACGCACAAGTAAACTACTTGTGCGTTACAAAATAAACATTACTATGGACGCTTATGACTATATAGAATACGCAACGAGATAACATGACATAAGGTAACAATTTCAGATAAAAATAGGACGTGCATTACAAAAAGGGTCCTAACTCAGCAAGTTTGCTGACTGAGGACAGCCAGCGCTGATCTTCCTTTAGCACCTTTATGCGGACCGTTGACCTGACAGCACGACACAAAACAAAATACGCAGATTAGCGAAGTCTTTGCTCTCAGTGAGACTATGAAAAAATACTAATACTAAAAAAAAATACAAAATGGAACAGTAATAGTCCTATGCTAGTCAACGAGCGCTCTCAACACGCCGGGCTGAAAACTGTAAGCGCTATGCTAAATGTTATTTTAGACGTTGGTTTACTCCAGCGCTTCACCATCGCGCGCTGAAACACTATGAGTCACTTACATTTACATTTTCGTAAGATTCTAATTCAGTTCGGCTAAAATGAAATGGTCTAAGAATCTCGATTTGAAATCAGAAATTGTACACTAAACTTTACATATTACCCTAGCGCTCCAAGAAAATTTGGAGCATCTGGCAACAAACAGAAACCGAACCTACTTTTTCGCAATCTAGAGCGCCGAAAAACATGTTGCCGAAGTTTACACTATGTCCCACGCACAGTCGCTGCATCTGTATCACAAACTGGCGGAAGCTAAACGCGTCTGCTTAATGAAACCAATGAAGTGTTGAAATTCTGATGAAACAATCTAGATTCTCCTCCTACTATCCTCCTAATTTTGTTTTATTTTCGAGATCCCCGATTATTGGGTCCTCCTATCAAAATTCTTAGTACAAGCCCGGAATTAACAATTAGACCTATAATAATTCTGCTAATGAAATCGGGATAAAGTTTCCCTTCAGTAAAGTTGTATGAAATATATGTGAAGTTTTGTTGCTAATGAGATGACAAGTAACTTGAAAGGAGTTCCCAAGGGCCTCCTATGAAACTCCTTTCAAGTTCCTAATTATATCAATAATGTGAAAATAATTAAATTTGTTAGTATTAGTAGCAACAATGTCAAACTAACTTCTTCAAACCGCTTAAACATAAATGTGTGAAGTGAGCTTGGTGCGAAATCGCGTAATGGCCACCACAAGTCGCGCCGTCGACCGCAGTCGGTGACTTCGCTCGTGCACATTACACGAACAATTAAATCGGTATGCCATCAGGACACGCGTGCATCAGCATAAGTTAACAGCGGACATTATTCCAGAACAATTCTATTTGCACTGGCGATATGATTGCATGGAATTTTTGGGCCGGCAATTTACAATGATGATTTGCTCGTACAGTCAGTCCAATCGCAATTTCATCATACGGACTGTAACGGGCTCATTTTAAGCTTCGAAGATAATATTAATATCGAAGATGGTTACGAGTAGAAAAATAGTACGAGAGACATAGGTCAAAAGATCATCAAGATTGAATTCAGTGAACTAGATAATATTATTTGTTGAACTATCAACAACCGCTGAAAACAGTACTGAGACCATGACTAGACAAAAATGACGTCACCCAAAGTTCTAACAATGATAGGTGAACTTTTTAGTCAATGACATGCCTACAACAAAATCTACTTGTTGAGTAATATAACCGATGATGTGATGCATGCATGTGCATCGGAGGCAGAGGATGCTACGGATTTAAAAATGATCCCTGATAGCGGGGAGCGTGAAGGGCCGGCGATCTACTGTCATTTCATATTCAGTTGTAATTTGTCACCGCTTCGACGGAGCGACGCGCACGGCCACGCGACGCGGCAGCGGTGTGCGAAATAACCAAGAAATAACGTTGTTTTGACATTGACGCTCTGTGTTGCCTATAGATATTTTATTTGGCTGCTACAGGTATGCCTATTGACTGCAAAACTATACTTATAGGTACTGACCTATAACTCCATAAACACTACTAAGTTTGAAGTTGTGTTCCTACACTTTGGCAACGTGGCAACCCCCACATCCAGATTATATCCGAATGAACGGCCACACAGCAGTGCCGCTGTCACTTCGCCTTCCTGCACCCACTGCCAAATTATCATATCTCACTGGTTTGTAAAGGATAGTCGTATTGGACGTGACTCATACAGTGTGCTCCATTTTCGCCGAGGTCAAATCCAATATCAAACATTGTACATTATAAATTTAAATGAACGATTTGGTTTCTGACAATTCGTCAACGTTATCGATGATTTCGAATATATAATTTCAAAGATATAATCAATATCATCTAGAAAATAACGTCTTTCAGATATTCAATTGTTCGCTTTTATAAGAAAGTTTATCTATTATTATCATACTTTGGAAATTTTTAAAATAATTTACTTAGCCCCAATTCACACGCGGTACTTTGAGCATGGACGATGGACGACGCGATTCAGCATCAATGCAGTCACAAATTCAATATTTACCGATGTTAAAAGTGTGTGCCTATGCACAAACTCCAATCCTACTTAAATTATCAAAACGAAATAAGGAATTTTGTTCATCAGTGTAAACAATAATTTCAATATTTCTGCCATGTCCACTAAATACGAGGCATGCCTTTTAAGTTTTGTCGTTTGAAGAAAAAAACACAACTAGAACCTTATAGTACTTTTTATTGTTTTTCTAAGTATTCACCACGTAGCTTAATACACTTTTCCATTCGCTCAAACCAGTTATTATAACATTTATTCCACTCTAAAGTGGGGGTGTTCAAAATGGCTGACTTGAAAGCGTCAACTGCTTCTTCACCAGACTGGAACCTTTGACCACGAAGACTTTTCTTAATTTTAGGAAATGTAAAGAAATCGTTAGGGCTTAGGTCAGGGCTGTATGGAGGATGGTCAAGAATTTCTACTTTTTCCTGCTTCAAATACTCAATCGTTTGACGAGCGCTGTGTGAGCTTGCGTTGTCGTGGTGCAGGATGATGCTTCGCTTTGAGTTAGATTTTCGAAGTTCGGCGATGACTTGTGGTAAACAAACTGTGGTATACCACTCTCCGTTAAACGTTCTACGATCTTCAAGTGCAATAGTCGCAACATGGCCGGTTTTTCCAACGAACGTGGCCACCATCTTCTTTGAAGTGCTTCGAGAACGAACAACTTTAGTCGGCTTTGGCTCGTCTTGAAAGACCCAGATTGTAGATTTTTGTTTGGAATCAGGATCGTAGGCATAGATTCAAGATTCGTCACCACTGATAATGTCGTAGACGTGATTTGACTCTCCTCGGTTGAACCTTTGCAGAGTTTTCTTACACCATCTGACGCGGGCCGCCTTGTGATCGTCGGAAAGCAGATGCGGTATCCAACGGCAAACTAGCTTTCTCACACCAAGCGCTTCATGCAAGATCTTCTGAATGGTTGTCCCTGAGATGCCTAATAGAGCCACTATCTCTCGATACGTCACTTGACGATCTTCGAGAATTATTTGTCTCACAGCAATGATGTTATCTTCAGTGAAGGCGGATTTTGGGAGTCCTTCGCGAGATTTGTCACTAACACTAGTATGTCCACGCTGGAATTCTAAATACCAGCGTTCGATAGTCCGCAGACACGGGGCTTTATCACTGAATACAGATGTTAGCTCTTCAAAACACTGAAGCCGTGTCAGGCCTCTTCTAAAGTTGTAGAAAATTATTGCACGAACATTTTCCTTAGAAAGATTCCTTTTCGTACGTAACCTGACAGATTCCAATCGACGCTGTGACTAAACAATAGCATTAATCCTAATACTTTCAACTGTTTTGAGATTCAAAATTCGAACACATTCGAATATAGAACAGTTCCAAATTCAAAATTGCCGGGAAATATGGAAACGACAGAACTTAAAAGGCATGCCTAGTATGACGATCGTATCATTCTTAATCTCATTTGTCAGTCCATCAAACCTGACACAATTTGAACGTTTAAATGTTAGCCTAAATCGCAGCCTTTGTCCAAATTGACATGCAACATCATCCGATAATAATCATAAAAAAGCTCTGACGATGGCGTGTTATAAATAATGAAACAGATCGAGTGTTGGTTTTGGCAGCGGCCGGCTGCGATTGAACAGCGGCCACGCTACTATGCAACCATAGTACTAGCTGTGGTATAGTACGGCGGCGTACGATGCGTACGCGCCGGTCGCCGTGTGAGTGGGAGACGCGTGGGCGCATAATTCTCAACTTTTAATAACGATGTGATTACCGCATTGTGTTATAGCAGGAAGGAACGTGTTTACGTTGACCTTTTTGGTTTTAAGGACAGCTTTTAAACGTGCTCGATTGTAAATGGTCAGTGCTATGTCTTATTGTAGTCGAATGTCCGTCGGAACGAGTGAGTGTATGTTCGAGATAATTCATTCGCTACTTCCTTGTGTTGGCTGAGCCGGCAGTACAGCAACTATAAATTTGACGGACGATTTAGCGCAGTGGTTAAGAGCTTAAGCCGCTCCGCCCACTGTGTCTAATAGTCGCGGGTTCGATTCCCGCACGGGACAAATCTTTGTGTGATCCACAATTATTTGTTCCGGTCTGGGTATTTGTGTATGTGAATTTTCATGTTTATAAACACACCCACGATACAAGAATAAATCATAGAGTGGGCCTACGTTTTAAAAAAAAAAATTCTTACAATGCTAATTGTAGGTAGTTGGCACAAGAGCAGAATGGTGCAAAGCGATATATTTCAAACACATTTCTTATAAGATGTAGTACCTGTCTGAAAAATATGTTTATTTTTGAATTCCGTAGTATAATTAGCAGAATATATTATTAAGATACTAGCAGCACCCACCGACGATATGAAAAGTCAAGATAAAACTAGTATTTTGGTATGCCGATATTCTTAAATTCCTAGGGCTCGCAAATTATTGAACCATCAATATTTATTATCAGTGAGATTCAAGACGTATGAGACGAACTATGAGAGTGGAGTCAGAGAGGTATGTAAGGAAAGAACCCGTTGGAACTCTGTACTCTCTGCCTAACCTGCAAGGGATCTGGCGTGATGATATAGATAGATAGATTATAGCTTCAAAAACCAGTTGACTTAAAATATGCATTGGTGCTTGATTTGATGGTAATTGGGATTAGTTTCATATGATACTTTAGACGGCATAGAAAACAGATGTGTGTGTGTGTGTGTGTGAGTGATGTACGCTGTTAGCCGCGAGGCCTTTACAGCTTCACCGGACTTAAAGGCGAGCGTGCAACCACTACGCTCTAGCCAGCCAGAAGGGCAAGGGGCGACATACTCGAGGGCGCCTTAAAGAGGCGCCCTCGGTTGGGACAGTCGCTGTAGGGGGCACTACTAAGTGCACCGGTCAACCGCCGGCTATGGGAGGGGATCTACAACTACGTCGTCGTCACCCGTATTCTGAGCGGAAAGAAGGGATGACAAAGCATCGGGGGGGTCGGTGAGAACATGTCGCGGCCGGCGGTGGCGGCAGGGGTCGGGGGGGGGGGGGGGGGAGATCGTAGTCGGCGGCGGCTACGATTAACGGATTCGCATGGGTAGATGCGTTCGCGAAGTGACGTGTTGTCGCCTTTTTAATAAAGACGCGAATAGGTTCGAGACCTACATCGGAGTGGAGGTCGACGTTCCGTACGAACCATGGGGCTCCTATGGCTTTACGGAGGAAGCGGTTTTGAACCGCTTGAAGTTTATCGAGGTGAGAGGGGGCCGAATGCCCAAACACAACACACGCGTAAGTCATTAAGAGAAAACAGAGTCCATGGGTAGTTAGATGAAATTTACAAACCAAACATTCCAAGAAAATAATTAAATATCATGCACTATTTGTGTCCTACTGATTGAAGCTACCGGTTTCTTTTATATTAAAGAGAATGATCCACACGGACAATATTATTAAGAATTTCTAACATAGAGCGAATATTTACCTATGAATGATTAAGAGACCTTAATACAAAGCATAGTGAGAATACTCTAAAAACTATTTTGAACTTAAATCATCAAAATACAACGTCAAGAATCTTATATCGCACAGCTGTGCAAATAAGAAATAAAAATTCGTAATTGACTGGCGCAAACTGATGAAGTCGGTTATTTCAATGATGAAAAAAGTAATTAAGTGAATTAAATAAAAGATCAACTCACTGATATCTGTGACGTTGTTCCACTTCATGATAACGTCAGTGCAGAAATCACCTGAAACAATAACAAATCAGTATGAACAGACGGCAAATTGTAATACTAATACTTCATGCGCTTCGAAATTTATTTGATGAGCTACGTACGTATACGTGCGATATATAGACTTTTTCACAGTCTGTAAATAGATTCGCACTATGCTTACATTAGTAGTGTTAATAAATTATCTTATTAGTTCGGCTACAATATTTGTGGTATAAGAAAAGGCATCATCTAGATATGAAAATATCATTCGTTTCGAAATGCTTTAAAATATTACGCCTTCAGACTTCGTCCTCTAGTCTTGTAGAGTCCTAAACTCTGATATAAACATGCGTAGGAACATAGACTTTACCTGTGTTTGTATTTCTTTTAGACACAGACTTGTAGTCTAAGTAAGAATAAAGTTTGACGTCAACCTTAAGGATTCTAGTCGCATGATATCAACCAAATTACTCATAAACAGTGCATCACACACTAACTCCTAAAAGCCAGTGTCACAGCCAGTCAAGCGAATCGACTCCAATATTTTTTTTTAACACAAAGTATATTACCTACTAGCTACAAACAACGAACTGACAAATACCGTTTAACTGTTTCGTGGTAATTGAATCACGAATAACAAAAATTAACATATAATGTAATTTTTTATGTGTGAGAGTGGGAATTTTCACAATGCCTGCTCCTTTAATTACAATGAAACATAAAGGAGAATTGAAACTGAAAAAATGTGTTATATTGCATACAATGAGGAGAGGTTTGCGTTTAGCTAACTGTCTGAAGACACGCCAGCCGGCGCATGGGCTGCGGAAACACACGACGCGAGCGCGGGGCGGGGCGCGTAATGACGGTGACGCGCGTTCACGGGCGGCCGGGTTGATCCAACTCATTTTCTGGTGCTTTCTCGATGTAACAACATAGTGTTACAATCTTGTTACACAGTTATGTTCGGCTGTAACCACACGTATTTCTAATTCTTCCTTGTACGGACGTGAACTTCTTTTCCGAGGTAATCGAGAAACTCAAACTATTTATATTGTATAAACTTACAAATGGTCATATTTACATTTTTTTTTTAACTTACTAATCTACCACTGGATCGGAACGCAACCTCCACTGACAAAATCCGGCGAGAAACTTAGCAGGCTTGTCTTTTTTGTCTAATTCTCTTTTAATTTTTTTTCATTATTTCCTGTACATTTTTATATTATACAAGATTAAGTAAGTGATCCAACTTCAGTGTGATACCTTACGACCCAGATATAACGCAAATAATAATATTTTTAAAGAATGATGAGCTAAATGATTCTGGGTGGACTATTTTCCACAAGCAGCACCTGTTCACGAATATTAGAGGGAATACCACCATATTAAAGGGAAGGAAGAACTTCATTGGATACGGAGTGTTTTAATGAATTTTAGGAAATGAGTAATATTTTAATTGTAGCAATCTGTACTCAGTTTTAAAAGAAAATGTTAGTATATATTTATGTTTACACCATAATCAATATTAATACTTACTGCCTGGTTGGTCTATCTGCTGTTGATCATGAGGTTCAAATCCTAAGTAAAATGACAAATTGGGTTTGGGAACATACTTTACTGCTGCGAAAAATTCTTAATAGCAGTTCACACAAACGAACGAACGCCTCATATCACATTGGAGGCTAAGGTCGTCGACAAAACGGGTGTCCACCACTTGAGAAATATAGGCAGAATAGTTGCTTTTTTATATTAACTTAATTAGTTATAGGATACAAAGCGACTGCAGGATTTAAATTAGCTGCCTAATATACGCCGTATGGTTCCCGGCTTAGAATTGGACCAACCCATCTCATCCCATCGGGTGTCGTACAAGGCGACTAAGGGGCAACTAGGGAATGGGCAGCAGCGTTCTTCTAGATACTTCCACGACCATTGAAGTGCGCTCGCCAACCCGCCTGCAAAGCGTGGCGAGTATGGCAAATCCCCCCAATTATTATTATGGAAGAAAAGAATAAAACCAGGCCCCTAGTTCCCGGCGGTCCTGGTCGTCCTGGCCATGGTAGCAGCCATGATAACGACAGGACAAGGGGAGCTAAGAATCTCCGGCAGAGATTCGGCTACCATCAATAACGACGAAAATTGGCCCTGGTGACATACAATGCACGCACGTTCAGAACAGATGAGAAGCTAGTTGAGCTGGAAGAAAAGATAGACAAGTTGCACTGGAGTATTGTTGGATTATCGGAAGTCCGAAGAGAGGGCGAGGACCGGGAGGGTGAACAGCAGTCCCAAAGTGGCGTCGGATTTATCTTCCACAAGAAATGGACCTGGATGACCCTTGATGGTTCCACAAAATATGAGATAGACTTCATCATGAGCACCAAGCGACAAATATTTAATGATGTCTCCGTGATTCACAGGGTAAAAACCGGCGGTGATCACCGAATGGTCAGAGGCACATTAAATATTAATGTAAAAATGGAAAGATCACGGGTGATGAAGTCTACGCTCCGACCTTCTTATGCATATATCCAAAACCTCGAGAACTTTCAACTCGAATTGTCAAACCGCTTCGAATTGCTAGACAGCTGCGCATCAGCGGACGAAATCAACAACACGACTGTCCATACGGTCGGGCCAAGTATTTTAAGCCCCACCGTAAAAATAGGCCTCAAAAACTATCTGACTACACCTAAAACCTCTAAACTTCAAGAGGCCGTCCTGCTCGAAGGGAAAACGTCGGAAGCATGGAACAGGGGTGTGGTGGTGCTGTTTCACAAGAAAAGTGATAAAACCTTATTGAAGAACTATAGGCCCATCACACTGCTAATCCATGTTTATAAGTTGTTTTCAAAAGTCATCACGAATCGTCTCGACGCAGGCTTGATGACTTCCAGCCTCCCGAACAAGCCGGTTTCCGGAAAGGCTTTAGTACCATAGACCACATACATACGCTGCGGCAAATTATACAGAAGACTGAGAAGTATAATCGGCCACTATGCTTGGCGTTTGTGGACTATGAGAAAGCCTTCGATTCGATCGAGACTTGGGTGGTTCTTAGATCTCTCCGGCGATGCCGCATTGACTATCGGTACATCGAAGTGTTGAAGTCCTTGTATAATAACGCCACCATGTCAGTCCGCGTACAGAGGCAGTGCACGAAGATGATCCCCATAAAAAGAGGAGTAAGACAGGGCGACGTCATTTCTCCGAAACTGTTTACGGCCACCTAAGAGGACGCCTTCAAGCTCTTGGAAAGGCAAAGACTTGGCATCAACATCAATGGCGAATACATCACTTACCTACGATTTGCCGACGACATTGTGGTCATGGCGGAATCGCTGGAAGATCTAGGACGAATGCTCGGTGACCTCAACAGAGTATCCCAACAAGTGGGTCTTAAAATGAACATGGTCAAAACGAAAATAATGTTTAACGTCCATGTCGTACCCACCGCACTCACCGTTGAGAACTCTACTCTTGAAGTTGTCGACGAATACATTTACCTGGGACAGGCAGTTCGATTAGGTACTATAAGGGTTTACATGAAAAGTATACTGATTCTAAAGAGATAAACATTCCTACAAACATCAACTACACTGACAACCAAACAGGAGATTAAAGGAAGTAATTTCAATATACCATTAATTTCTTTATGCAAGGAGGTATATAACTTAATAAACAATATTTCTCGTAAAGCCGACGTCTCCGCTCTTGATGCAATCCTTTGTGTTTCCGCGCGCGAGTGTATTGCGACACGCAGCTAATGATGGAATCAATTATACGCTAAGCCACGCGTACAGTACAGCAAAATGATACGAATTTGCGGGTCACGTTACAACACTACAGCTTATTAATTTCGTAGTGTTGCATGCACTTGAAAAAGTTTTTTTGTACAAGTTCAAGCTGTTTCTATCCAGTGCCCGCAGATGTTTTTGTTTTATTAAATACTGGTAAACTAGATTCCTCTGCTACAATAGTACTGTTTTATGATATCACGCGAATAGCCACGTAATGGTTAGGTGTTGTTTCTTAGATCTCTTACCACAGAACTTAAGTAATAGTATGATTTCTTTCCCTCTTACGCTAGACCACATTAGAAGGTGACAGCAATGATACTACGATCTAGGGTAGAGTAATTTGGCCTAAAGTATGTTTTAAGAAGCAACTTATGAGCGACCACTTATCATTTTGTTTAGGTTTAAATCTCATGCTAGTCTATCACAATCTCTATTAGCAATAAAAAAAAATTAACTAATATATTCTAAAAGCATTGCTCTTAATCAATGAACATTTATATCAATAAGCCAGCATTTGGATTACACTTTTCAATATTGGTTGATGCTTTCAATTGAGCTATTGGAAAATAACTTTAATACTAAACGTAAAATATTCAGGCGTCTCGCACCAATTGTTCATTCAAATCAGACCATCGCATAAAACAATGACTTCATAAATCCAAGTGTTGGAATATTTTTTGCTGAAGCATCGTTGTTGCATGCAGCGCCTTAAAGTTCGCGACACGTTCGCCGTGCGACCTCTAAACAGCATTCTACCATTTGTAATACACTGTACTATTGCAGAGATCGCTGGTTACAAAACGTAAGTGGTTTAAGTGTTTTGTTAAGAAATACTCAGAATAAATTATGAGAATATTATATAGAATGCGCAAAATTTGTAACTTATGATAGTACCTAACAATACAATTAAAAAAATCTGTATGCGGCATCAACATTGTCCCTACAACTGATTCATATTTAAAACCAAAGAATTCCTGTCCATTGTCTTTACTTGATAAACGTGAGGGCAATATTAATTACGATTGCGTTTTACCTAACTTGAACAATTAACCTTTTGACCATTTATTTACTGAGGAAGTTTACGTGGTCAACGGAGATGAACGCGACCTCTTAAGACTTAGATTTGAGTAGCTTAAAGATTACTGAATACTATATCAGTTATTAACTAAATAGGATGCTTTTCAAAAAGATTGACCAGAGATGGCCAATCATAGATCCACGTAGAAGATTATGGAGAAACCTTTGCTTAGGAATCGACGAAATAGGTTAGTGAAACAAAAGTAAGTAGGATATAATAATTTTTTTTTAAAACAATTCTATCACTTTTGGTTCATCAAGAAAGTAATAGTATTTTCTAAGTGTAAGTTAAATCTGCGAGAAAAAATATACCGTTATATTTTGATTATATTGAGATAAGAGAGATTTAGATTTATATATTATATATATAAATTACTTTCTTCTAGGGTCAAAACTAGGTCGGCAACTAAATCGCTCATAGTATAAATAATTTTGTCCTATAGGAAGAACAGTACCAAAATTAGCTATAACGTTCAACTGATCTCTATCTATATCATCACACCAGATCCCTTGCGGGGTTATCAGAGAAGAGAGTTCCAACAGGTTCTTTCCTTACAGACCCGAAATTTAATTTACCTTGTTTGATAATTGTCATGCCAAGATTTGAACGTGAAAAAACCTAGTTTCACCTAAGCACGCGCAGCTAGATCGGTAGCGAGCTGTCGCGACCCATTTGCGGGGGCGGGCGACGACCCCACACGTCCCGCTAATCCTTTCTCTGAATCATCACCAGCCAAGGTAAGAGTTCAAGACCCGCGGCTTTGGAGTACGCACAGGAATCACATATGTAGGACTAAGAAATATTTGTTGCGATCTTGATGTTTGTGCAAGTGAATTTCATGTTTGAAAATTTGCAGACGCATCCACGACATAAATCCTAGTGTAGGGATATGTTTTTTTTTTAAATATAGAAACTGCTTTTAGCCATAAGACCGCCAATTGTATCTAAATATCTAAATACCTATCTTTTATACTGATATACAATAAAGAGTACTCTATTTATCTACCTAGATTTGGACATGCTAAATGCCTTAATTAATAAAAAAATGCAGATGCTAAGTGTATTATTGGCAATAAATTTGGAAATTTTTAACAACAAATTGAATTGTTATTTTCCGCGAGTGAAATTCCTGTGGTACCACTCCCACAAAAGCAATATTTAGAACATGTTACTTAGTACTTGACCAATTTGATTTATGTTTTTAAAGTATTTACACGTTTGTGACAGTTGTGTGTTGAAGTTTAAACGTCGTGGTTGTTTATTTGCTTGACAATAATAATATTTAAGGTTCAATTCACACACGTGTATTGTTCATTTACAAATGTATACTAAATGAGAATTTTCTCCCGTGGCGCCTCTGGCCTCTCGTAGTAAATGTTAACCGGTAGGGACATTTCAAAATTAACAAGAGCATGAGTTTTATACTGACGAACTGTCAGAAAACTGCAGCTGATAGGAATAATGTTTAAATGATTATAAGTGGGACTAAAAATAATGCCCTTGCAATAAAAGTTCCTATCAAAACTATCAACTTTGGACAACAATTTAGATCAAAATTATCCACAGCAAGGATCCTAAAGCAGTTAAATGTATACTAGTTTAGATTCCACATCATAAACAAGATAGCGAGTTGCAATAAACTTGAATCGCTACTGCGTCCATTAAAGCCGAGATATTTTATAACATAACTGTTGGAGGTTTTTTTCTCGGCCGATAATTAGTGCGACATGTTGCAACGTGTGCCGGCGCGGCGCGGGACACAGTGCCGGGGCAACAGTGACTCAAACTAGTTAACACGCGTCTCACGCAACTACTGAACTGAAATGAACTTATGATGCCAGCTTTCTTGCTATTCAAATACTTTGTGAATCTAAGAATAGCGTTTGAATTGTTTTGTAGTGAAGGGTTAGCGTGTAAGTATAGACGACAAAAAGTATAAGGCTTAGTATGTAGGTACCTTTTTAACTGAATACACTAAGAAAAGTCTTCAACGTATTCGGAAATATAAATCACTTTAGGCAATAAAGTTGTATCTACTTTTTACCTACATCATCACGGCAGATACCTTCATCTACTTTCTAGATTCATAATTTCTATTTCTAACTCTGATTTCACATAACGGTCTTATGATTATAACGACCACGGCCCCGATCACGTCTTAAAATACATGAAGAAACGCCATGAGAGAGTGAATATTTTCTTTAACGTGGAAAATTCTTTATTCTCAAATGACAAGCTATTGTATTGCGTCTGTAAGTTGCTATGGGTCCCCATGTTTGTGTCTATAAGATGCTCTTTCACTATCTATAATATAGATATATTCTAGCATAATGCTATTTATTCCTTTTGGGTACGCGATATTTTGAAGAACGTATGCGAGTTGTGGCGCTGTGCGGCCGGCACAACGGCACTCGACCCGGTTTCGGTTCAGAGTTGAACGGCCGCGATACCTACTGCTGCACCCGCGCCTCGGCCGACGCGCCGCACCAACCGACCCACGTTCTGACATAACCTATCAACCTTCCAGAATAAACCTTTATAAATTGATCTATACCTCCCCACACTCATGGTTTATATTAGCACACCACATCGAACGCGGTTGACAGTATATTGGGTAACTACAACATTCTAATACACCATATATTTCTTCGTTATTGTGGATTAAAATAGTAAATTTATAAGTTTTTAAATGCTATCTATAATATTCTGAGAGATTTGAATACGCGTTTGTGGAATATGTTCAATAATCGTGACAAGGAAATTATTTTTAATCTATATTTATTGAGAGATTGGTTCGTGCCCTCAGATTACGTGGAGTTATGAGAATATAAATTTATTAAAAATGAGTTTTATTACTGATATAAGAATAAGCAGACATACCCTCGTCTCTATTAAAATAGTTTAACATTTTTCAATCAAATAATTGTTTTCTGTTTATTTAAGTTTATGTCCTTTTAGTTAATCGTCATCCAGATCTGAGGCATGATTGAAGTTTCCACTATGTAGCTCATCGAGAAGTTAGATAGTTTAGTTACCTAACAGGCGAACAATCAGATAGGTAAGAAAGCGACTTAATTAAATCGCGGTAAGACACTATTCTAAAAAAATATTATATCACAGTCTTGATACTTACTACTTATACCAAAATATTATGATCATGTGCCTGTAGCGTGGCGTAATTTGGGCGAATGTTCCGTCCTAGTAGTTGTGGTTGTTGTTACAACCACAACTACTAGGACGGAACACAACACACAACACGCAGAACCCACTGTTTTGGCATGCGTACAATAACGTTTTGCATATGAATAGAGGGCCGTCCGCGATCGCTCAAAAATTTAACGTCGACGTCAGGCGACGCCCGTCCAGGCGTACACGTCCCATCATCCACGCCATTGTGTAACACGAATGTGTTGACATTAAAGATAGATAGATAACAGAGATACATAAAGGAAATAAAAAGAAACAAGAAAGATTAACACAAACATAAAAACAAAAATGAAAATTGTAAGATGATTCAATTAATTGTGAATTAAACATGTTTTTGAAATCGGTATCAACTATTGTAAGATCTCTCAACACAGTACATAAAAGTTGAGTGTTTTACTCTTTTTACTTTAGCGTCATGCAAAAACCCTAGACTAGATTTTTACAATAGTTTGATAAAAACTGTCCATAAATAGACTAGGATTAACACGGGCGGAGCCACAGGAAATATGCAGCGTGTTATAGAACAGTCACAAGGCTATTTCCCCGAATGTCGGGCAAAAACGCAACATCTCAAGATACGAGTGGAACACTTCGTGGAACTTTGACATTGAATATTTTTAAGAATCACTATGATTCAGCGTGGTTTGGTTTTAAGAACAGATTAGTTTAGAATTTTTGTTCCCACCCTCAGGTTTAGTATAGGGCACGAAGTACTGATTAGGAGATTTGTTCTGTGTTTTTCAATTTTAGCGAAAGAAAATCAGCTATGTGAAAAATGTACCTATAGACATTTTGTCGAATGTCAATATTCTTTTTCTTTGAAACAACTTTTTTTTTCACTTAAAGCAAAAAAATCTCAGTACCAACGTTGTTTTTCAGAACTTGTCTTCAAGATTGACATTTCCCGTGGTAAAGCTCGGGAAATGCAAGATTCAAATTACAAAATTACAGCTAGGTAACAGCTAGTCTTAAATAAATGAATACACAAAGTTTCATGTCCAGGCCAGTACAGAGTACTTTTAACCACCGAAGAGTTTCTTGTGAGCAGACGAACTTGAGTCCAATATCAGTTCATGAAGGAATTCATGTGTACGCACATACTGAGTTCTTAGATTTACGCGAATATTAATAATAATATCAGCCTGTACTGCCCACTGCTGGACAAAGGCCTTCTCTCACTAATCGAGGTGAGAGAGATTAGGTCATACTCCACCACGCGGACCCAGTGCGGATTGGTGGAGGCAGGTTTGTGGCCACCTGCTGTTGGAACTTATCAAGCCGCCTTTAAGGCTTCCAACTCGGCTTAACGACTACCACATTAAGTGGTAGCCGGGACCAACGGCTTAACGTGCCTTCCGAAGCACGGAGACGCTCGAATTTGAAAATGCCACAAACGGTCACCCATCTCGGGCCAACCGAGTCGAACGCTGCTTAACCTTGGTAATCGGTAAGAACACCGCGGTCGCACAGCGCTACGAGCGCCTCACGCGAATATTACATATGAAATAAAACTATTTTTTCGGATTTTATCGCAGTTTATTTTTGATTTGGTAAGTTCCCGACGTTTCGAGTGCTCTGCAGCACCCATGGTCACGGGAAGGGCTGAGGTGTAAGACGTCCAAAAGACATAGTTGTTCCGGGGTACCCCCAAACGTCTTAATTATTTTTGTCTGATTGATCTCACTAACAAAATGGTATGAATCCTTAACATGTGCTCTTGTGTGTCATCTGAGTGGTGAGAGCATTTTCGCTACGTACTGAGTCAATCTGTAGGTTGGTGTGTCGATTTGGCTAACAATTGGACGTAGGGGAGCATTCGATTTATGTATTTTTGGGAGCCCATACAACTGTGGTGGTTTTGCGCACGAAGGTATTAGCGATTTGACGTCCAGATTCAATGTTTCTGAGTACTTCTTCATTAGATCACTAGTTTGTTTTAATATATTGGTGGTTGGGTCTGTTTTGACGTTTTTGTGTGTGTTTACATCCGATAACCAAGGATTCCTACCGAAGATGGTTCGCGAGCCTATTAAAATTAAAAAAACATCCTAATTTCAATAGAGAAGATGGCTGGGTGCTTTCATCGCCTTGGGATCCGGTAATTAATATAAACAAATCCAAAACCAAGCATAACACTGCAAGACCTCAAGACACCTTGCACTGCAAGACCAAGAGATTGTGGTTGGTAACAATGTGCTGGAGCAAGTGAATGAGTTTGTATATCTTGGATGCGCCTTCAGTAAGGATGGGAAATACACCGCTGACATAGAGAGAAGAGTGAGTGCAGGGAACAGAGTGAATGGTGCGATGGGAAAGCTACTCGGGAGCCGGCACTTAAGCCATAAGGCGCAGCTGGCCATACATAACGGAGTTCTTGTCCCAACGCTGTTATATGGTAGCGAGAGCTGGGTATGTAAGAAGGAGAATGAAAGTAGGATAAATGCGGTAGAAATGCGAGCTCTGCGGAAGATGTGCTGAGTGAAGCTGACCGACCGCATTAGCAACAGCATAGTAAGACAGCGAGTAGGTATGAAAGATAGTATCGGTGTAAAGATGAGAGAGGGCATGCTCCGTTGGTTCGGGCATATAGAAAGAATGCCAGAGGAAAGAATGACAAAACAGATATACAATGTGAAAGTGGAAGGATGCAGGTACCGGGGAAGACCTAGACTATCTTACCACGACCAAATAAACCGAGTCTTATCTGATGGAAAAGTCAAGAGTCTCCGTAACCGGCGAGCGTGTATGAGACGAACTATGAGAGTCGAGGAAGCCAGAGAGCTATGTAAGGAAAGAACCTGCTGGAACTCTGTACTCTCTGCCTACCCCGCAAGGGATCTGGCGTGAGGTTATAGATAGATAGATAGATAGACCTCAAGACACCGTGAGATCATTTTGCGTAGATTGGACCAACAAAAATAATTAGGAAGTTTGAGGGAACCCCGGAACAACTATGCCCTTTGGACGTCTAACACCTCAGTCCTTCCCTAGACCATGGGTGCTGCAAAGCTTTCAAAACGTCGGGAACTTAAAAATCAAAAATAAACCGCGATAAAATCCGAAAAATACTCAAAATCACACATTTCAACGTAACATTGCAACTCGTGACTAACTATAATAAAGTTTTATGGTTTATCTCGGATTGGTTCTTGTTTCCGGGATAAAAGTATTTATTATTATTTTAAGCTAGAGTATAAGTTATACCATACCAAATTTCATTGAAATCCGTTCGGTAGTTTTTGCGTGATTAAAACACAAAGAGTGTGTGTGTGTGTGAATGATGTACGCGAGGCCTTTACAGCTTCACCGGACTTAAAGGCGAGCGTGCAACCACTACGCTCTAGCCAGCCAGAAGGGCAAGAGGCGACATACTCGAGGGCGCCTCGAAGAGGCGCCCTCGGTTGGGACAGTCGCTGTAGGGGGACGGGTGCACTACTAAGTGCACCGGTCAACCGCCGGCTATGAGAGGGGATCTACTACTACGTCGTCGTCGTCGCCCGTATTCTGAGCGGAAAGAAGGGATGGCAAAGCATCGGGGGGGTCGGTGAGAACATGTCGCGGCCGGCGGTGGCGGCAGGGAACAGGGGGGAGATCGTAGTCGGCGGTGGCTACGATTAACGGATTCGCATGGGTAGATGCGTTCGCGAAGTGACGTGTTGACGCCTTTTTAATAAAGGCGCGAATAGGTTCGAGACCTAGATCGGAGTGGAGGTCGACGTTCCGTACGAACCAGGGGGCTCCTACGGCTTTACGGAGGAAGCGGTTTTGAACCACTTGGAGTTTATCGATGTGAGAGGGGGCCGAATGCCCGAACACAACACACGCATAAGTCATGAAGGGTCGAACGCAAGTTTTGTAAAGTGTCACCTTATTTCTAAGGGACATTTTACTCCGCTTGCAGATTAACGAATGGAGACGACCGAGCACAAATGATGCTCGGTGACGGACCCGCTTGATGTGCGGGCCGAAGGACATGGTACTGTTTAGGGTGACCCCTAGATATTTGACCTCTTTGACCCAGGGAATGGGTCGGTCGAACATGGTCACTTGGCCGAGATTACTTCTAGGGCGGCGCAGGGAGTGGCGCGGGGTGACACCTCTGGAGAAGAACACCGCAGCGCTCTTGTCCGGGTTCACCTCAATACGCCACTTCCTGAACCAATTCCCTAGGGAATTGGCGGATGCCTGAAGGTGTCTGGTAATGAAACCCTTATTCCTATGCGAGACGTAGAGAGCGGTATCATCCGCGAATAGGGCTAGATGCGCCTTACTCGAACGAGGAATGTCGTTCGTGTAAAGGCTAAACAGGAGCGGAGAGAGAACTGAGCCATGTGGGACTCCAGCACTGATGGAGTGGGAAGTGGAGCGCGTCATTTCGACGCGATAACGGAAGGCGCGATTAGACAAGAAGTCTCGTAAGATGAGCACGAGTCTGTCCGGCACACCCAATTGGTAGAGCTTGTAGATCAAGCCGTTGTGCCAGACTTTGTCGAATGCCTTCGCGACATCTAGGAAGAGGGCGCCCGTGTAGATGGGTTTGGGTCTATTGAGACCGGAGAGGAAACACAAAGAGACAGACAGACAATAATTCCAAAAAAATATTTCGTCCTCTATATCGATAAGGAAATGTAACCCAACCAAAATTTTCAAAAAATATTCAATGTACAGATTCGGCTCGGTTACAGTTTTATTACATGAATATATAGGTAAATCCTGTATATTAAAAACCTCAAAAAAACTAAATTTTGACTTGTTATAAAAGTAATAAAAGCAATAAGATTGCTTTTATCACTTTTCTATAAATGAATTATCATTGTCTATCGCCTGATATATTTTCCTTGTCATCTGTGGTAAATGCAACAAAATATTTTCTTTTCTTATATATATTCAACTGTTTACTATCGTTTTTATATTCATACTCCTTTTTTATTTATCTATAACAATTTCGTATGCTCATTATTTGTCCGGCGATTATTATATTAATTAACATCACAAAAAGCAATAACACTTTAAAATGTTGAATAATCACGTTTTGCATGAGTACATTATAAAAAAATATGTCTACTCCCGTTTTCCATACAGGTGTACTCACATTTCGCCAACGCATTTTAGGGTCCAATTTGGCGACCGTCGCCGTGCTACGGGACATCATTTAATGTCTTTAGATTAATTTTTGATAACTTATATTTTGGAAAGGATTTCGGTTTTAATCTTCCGAGGCACAGATTCGGGCGCGTTACACGGAGGGGGGGGGGGCTGCCGGGGGAGGGGGAGGTCAACGTTATCGTTTGACTGATAACACCATGGATGGATATGTAGGTTGGCGACCTCGCCGCGGTCCCCGCAAACACCCGATATCGCCCGAGATAAACAGCTGACAATATGACGGGTGTAACATTGCAAGTGCACGTTGTGTTATATGATACGTGGTACAGGATACACCAAGTGTTACAGGTAGTGAATAAAATATGATTCAAATGATGCAATTTGTTTATGTGTTTATTCTTTTTACCGACTACAAAAAGGAGGAGATTCTACAAGGTGTATGCGTTTGTTAACGCAAGACCTGAAAGTAATTTGGTCTAAATCGGTAACTGAATTGATTCCAACAATTTTAATTAATGTATCTTACATTTTTTTTTAATTTGCACAAATTGCTGTTACTCCTTTAGCGCGCTATAATAAACAAAAATTAATCTTGATTCAAAGCAATACGGAGATACACGTACAAGTTTCATTGTTAATTGGGGTATAAATGTGCTTAAAAAAGGGGTGAAAAATATTAAATTTGGAAAACTGGATTTTGAATTTGTGAAGCAATTATCTAATCGGGGTGGCTGAGGTCTTGCGTTATTTACGATACACCTTGTATATTCGTCTATATGTATTTTTTTATGTATATTCACCGATATATCCCTCAATTGTAGACCGATTTTGATGAATCTTTTTGCATTGGGTTCAGTATAGCTCCAAGGTGGTCACATTTTAATTTTATTGGAGTTGGATCTTGGACTTAGAAGACACATAGGAATGTGAAAAATTGAGATATTATGGGTATTACGTCAATCCTATAGGTACTCTACTATAGAAGTGAGCAATGTTAGCCGACTTCAAAAAAGGAGGAGGTTCATAATTGGTCTGGTTTTTTTTATAACTTCTTTGCTTATGAGCCGATTTTGATGTTAATTTTTGCATTGGTTACACTATAGCTCCTTGGACTTTGAAGATACACCAAGGAACTCCTTGACGGCAAACAACACGAATGTGTAAATTCAGTTTTTATGAGTATTATATTAATCTTGTAGGTCCCTTACTATAGAACTAAGTAGAATAATATAATATAGGTACACAAATATTAATAATTAATTCACTTAACACTTAAAACTGTAAAATAAAAATTCAAAATTGCGTTTTGAAGTCGGTTTCTCTTTTTTTTAAGTTCTTTTTTTTATTTTGCGATATTCTGTTAAAGCGTACGCTAGAGTCTGGGCTGCTTAACAAGAATCTTGGTGTGGGGAGCTGCGGTAGACAGAGATCAGTGCTGCCTTCTGAATTCTGATGTTGATATAGTATATTGCCATGAGATCTGAGTTAAACGTTAAGATCGATACATAGACTGATGTTTGTCATACGAATCCAAGAAAATAAAAAAAACTATTACATAAAAGCTGATATTCCAATAGTAATTTTTTAAGACTTCTAATCAATGACATCATGATTTTACAATATAATATGTTCTTTAATCACTATGGTAGCTACGGACGAGCAGATCAGGACAATGAACAATTCAGTAATTCTATACATACATAATATACTTATCTACATTTCAAGGAACAACAAAACTCAGTGTAAATACACAAAAACCAACTTTTGTCTGCACTGTCATTATAGCTTTGTGCAATGCGCTTCACAGGTTGTGAATAGAAATTTAAAAAACTTTCCAAAATACTATTTAGAATAAAACAGAGCGGAACAATCTGATACAATTTATAGAATGAGATGATTATTGGAACTTTTAAAATTAAGCAAATCGACTTTTAGGATCTATCTATCTATATATATCTTCACACCAGCTCCCTCGCGGGATAGGCAGAGAGTACAGAGTTCCAATAGGTTCTTTCCTTACATACCTCTCTGGCTTCCTCCACTCTCATAGTTCGTCTCATACACACTCGCCGGTTACGGAGACTCTTGACTTGCCCTTCAGATAAGACACGGTCTATTTGGTCATGGTAAGATAGTCTAGGTCTGCCTTTTAGGATAACGGTCTTAAAGATATACTTAGATATGTTAAATGAAATGGACTGGTTTGGACTTAAGATAATCTAGTACTACCTCAAGGCGTCTTAACTGATGATATTGCCCAGCGATCCTTTACTGTAGCTAGGAACTATCAACTAGTTGTAAATATCCTTAATAGGCATGCGAGAAACATGAGCATGTACGATTAACAAGAGCCATGCACAGTCACGTTGGCAATACAATATAACTACTCGCTAAAACTCTAATAGTACACACCGCCGCAACGATTATTTCAAACATTCAATAACCAATAATATGTAATATGAAAATATCAGCAACACAAATTAAATGAAACAGGTTTCGAATTTAAGTATTGGCGGAGCCCCAGCGGGTTCTGTACGGCTAGGGTAGCTCATTACGACTCCGCCGTCGGAGTCGCTTGTAAAAAACGATATTCGAGTAAAAACCGGCCCGAGGGACCGGTCCGGACCGGTATCGTGACATAAGTTATACTAATAACAGCGAGCGAGATATGTTGACGGAAATCACGTATTATCGGAGCGTATGGCGTTCCTTCGCCGACGACTGCGAATTCGCCATCATTCATAGGACTATGGGAGGAAACCGGCGACAAGGGAACGGGTTTTTTGATGATATTGATGGCAATTATCGTTTTAATGCTGATGCGGTTGAAACGTTAAAGTTAAATAAAGATGTCGGAAATATTTAAACGCTAAGAATAAATGAAGATAATGCAATAAAAACGATTAACGACGTCATATAACATAATACTCGATTATGTTAAATACTCAAACAAACATAAGTAATCAATGCACATATTAAACACTGCTGTAGTCATAAGCAGTGAATTTATATTAGTAACCAGAATATTCAAGTTAGAAAATATGATTAATGCAAAAAATAAACAGGTGCATTTACAAAATGTAGCATTTTGCCAACCGGCCAAAATAGCAACATGCAAACAAATACAATTGAAAAGTCATAAATAATCATAACATCAAATTGCTTTTTAAAATCTTGTTAACACAGAATGCCATTTGAAAACACTATTAGAACATCTTGTAGCATCCGCGCCAGAGGCCATTGATCACTAGATGCCAAACGCGCAAAAAACAACCAAGTGTACTGAACCTAACTACAATAATGATATAACAAGCTGAAACAACCAATCGTCTTATTATGTAAACGCTTCTATCATCTGAACGTAACGTTGGAAGAAGTTGGCTAACCGTAAAAACTGCTTTGAAACTTGGGGCGTTCTAGGAACACGATAAAACTAGGCTATTACTGGGACCTAGACTAGTCTAGGCGGAGTATGGAGCTACTATCATTCATATATAACTGGGTGAGATATATAGGAGAGATTTAAGTGGTGAAGGCTAGAGAAAATCAATGATACTATGTGTGCGTATAAATAGAAATGTATTGGACTAAATAGATAATCTTTAGGAGTCCAATGCAATAACGCAACGGATTTCTACGTCTCAATGCTTCATTTTTCTTTTGGATTGGAACCTGTGGAATCTCTCGCTATAGCAATAGAAGTAACATTGTAGTGTTAGAATCTGAGTGCGAGCCTAGATGATTAAAACATTTAATACTAATTGTTCGAACATTACTGTATGAGTAAAAATTTGGAATTTCTCTCACCGTTTCCGTCGCTCGGTCTCCACGCAATGTGGTTATCACTCGTATAAGTTTTGATTATGCGTCGATTACGGGCCCAGCTGATTCGCGGCGCGGGCGGCGCGGGGCGGGCAGGGCGCGCGCCCATTGGCCGCGCCGCTCATAATCTCGCACGAATGGGCCGAGCACTCCGCACGCGGCTCTTATTATTCCTTGTACTATTTGCTCCTTGGGACTTGAAATGCCCAATTTATGCTGCGTACACGCCAGCGCCGGGACAGCTACGGCCGCTCCTAGTTTAAGACCAGATATGTACCTTGTAAACGATACGAGTTTCTGTGCCCGCTATCAGATTTGCATCGAAACACTTCACATCGATATATATCTTGTTTGGATTATGGAAACCTGATTCGATGTAATGGTTAGAAACGTTTGCCTTAATAAGATTTCACAGTCATAATAATTATATTTTATGGAGACTTAAGAGTTCATTTACATTCCAGCCACGACCGAGTCTCTCCGTAGTCGGAAAATGTAACTGCTTTTTGAGCTTTGCTCTTGATTTCAATGTTTAATACATTGAAATCAATCTGAATCTGAAAAAATCTAGGATAATTCTAATTTCGGATCATATTCTTCGTATTTTTCAGCACCCTGAAATCTATGCCAGGTAGGGTATAAGTTTATTTTTAATAAATGTTATAATAACATCAATTTTCATCAACAATAATACTGACACAAATGTTGGTCAGACAGATTTCACTACCCTAGAAACAAAATTAAATGGCTAAATGTATTCTAAACTTAGTAAATATTTAAAATTACCATCCAGATAGTGATCTGAAGACGCGTCGCCAAGAACCGTGAAGCCAAGGACAGGCTGACAAACGCACCAAGATAAACATCAGTGTCCACTTAGACCTAATTCTGGTTTCGTACAATGTCTACATCGTTGAGTTTGCCAAATAAGGATTAACTAAGTAAAAGCATTATAAGATTTTTGTAAGGATTAGGAATCGTAAGTTGTTTGAAATGACTAATCGCGTAATTACTTCATACCTTATGCAGAGTCTAACAACGTCCCGAGGTGGTTTGAAGGTTACAAAGAAATTAACAAAACATCCTTGAACTGAAGTTTATATGCAAATCTTTCAAACTTGTTAATTTAGTAAATATATTATTGCAAGTCAACTTTTATCATTATAGATACGTCTTCTCTATTTTTGGCCTATGACTGCTTCTCGAAGTCTACAGATACAAGCACATAACGGTACCCAGCTGAAGTAAGAAATCCCCTGTCACTAGCCTCCTCACGACACGCGGAATGACGGACTATTCGACCGAGGATAGGTAACGTAACCTCCAATAATATCCTCGGTTAGTGCTTCGTCAGTCCATCCGGTTGTACGGTATTCCAAATTGATTTCCTAAACAACTAAACAGGTCTATATAAATATTTTGTAATACATTAACTGGTTACAATGGAGCAAAACATCAACTCGCCGGTTGGGTCAACGCATTGTTTGTTAAAATTAGTAACCGGCGCTATTGTGTCGACCTCGAACCCTTGAGCCATCGGCATGCTTATCACAAGCGATTACAAATACAATCAAAGACGGTGTAATCTCGACATTAGCATGCTACCAGTTGTAGAACCGATCCCAGCTCGTGAAACTGTCTGTCTTATGGTATGTGTCCAATTATAATGCAAACGTTATGCGTAGCTATTGGCTGGTAATGCAACAGTATGGGCGGAAATTCGGTAAATTACAGCGATGATGAGGTACTTGAAATCAAATCGCCATGCAATTATTCTCAATAGGCTCGTAATAAATATCAAATCCAGTTTTGAGGTGGAATAAAATCAATTAAATCGATGCAATGTTGCATTGACACATCTTAGAAGTGAACTAGTCATTGAAATTTTTCGAAAACTGTAATAGATTACAAAGAAGATGGCAGTAGGTAGTAATATAAATTGTGCTCAGACCGCTGAAAAATGAGATGAAAGGAGTTTAGAGTATATTTTTATATATCCTAATTGTTTTTATGTGATGGCTAATTTATATATGTAGTAGTAGCTAAACATACGATTTACGGCATTCTTAGAGCCTTATAAAAAGGTATGGTTTCAGCAACAATCTCAACTCCCACCGGGCAAGTGTAACAAATCACAAAAAACATAACAGTCTTCAAACAAGAATTTCCATTGAGGAGAAAGAAAACGCATTAGCGTCGACGTTTTCCAGTTGCAACTAGAGTTATGGCGGCAATAATTTTTCCAGGCAACGCGAGGAGTACTGTTATGTGCGGGTTTTTCACCGGCTGCCGGCGGCCGCTGCGTGGCGGCGGTGTAGGACGCGGTTTTTGCGGGACTCGTCGCCAACGACACGTTACGAGGCGCGCCATGTTGGGAGATGCGCGCGCGCAGGGGGCCCATTCACAGAGCGATTGTCAATTGATCGGGTGAAATGCGATACACGAGTTGCAGGGTTGATTGAATCGGTGGTAATAGAGGAAATTTATCCTTGGAGTCTGAAATTTAACAAAACGATATGATATATGTAAAAAAAGGATTTAAAAATTTCCTTTTATAATCTTGTTTCATACTATCATCGCAAGTAGCTTAAAATACCTTTAAATAAATGCAGGTTTCCCGACAGAACTCGAAATGAGCATAAGAGTAATTTTGAATGTGATAAAAACATATATCGTTGTAGTTTGTAAATTTTTCTAGCAATTTTATTTTCTACTAGTTGTTTTCCGCCGCTTCCCCCGCGAGTAATATAACAAAAAATATTATTCTAAAATAAAAGAAGCCTAAGCTACCTGCCAGTGATAGTCCCGTCAAAATCGGTCCAGCCGTTTCGGAGATTAGCCGGAACAAACAGACAGACACAAATAAATTATAAATTGTGTTTTTGTTATAATAACGGCATATAATTGCGTATGCAATTAGTAAAAAAAATATAAAATTACAAACAGACACTTTAATTTTATTTATTTGTATATATACGAAATCCACAACCAACGTATAGAAATATAAATACGGGAAACCAATAGAAAACACTACAATACATTGGTATATATTTAAATGATGTATGTTGATCATAAATGATCAACAACCAACTTGGTTTTACCATGTCAATGGTTTTTCATCAAGCAAAGTTTACCAACAAAATAACTAGGATAATTATTACTTTAATTATTTGACATTGTTAAATTAAAGGTTGGTACCTCACATCACAACATTATTTAATAATATACTACAGTCAGGCAATTTCCCTGCAAAATTGAGCCACTCCAACATCATTCTTCTTCATAAAAAAGGAAATCAGAAAGATATTAATAACTACGGACCAATTAGCTTAGTATCACATCTGTATAAAGCTTTCATTAAAATTATCTATTAAATTGAAAATATAAATAAAATTAAAATTATCTAACCGTATTGATAAACAACTAGACTCCCAACAACATCAAGAACAAGCCGGATTCCGCCCCAGTTTTTCCACCATAGATCGCCTCCAAACTGTTAATCAAGCAATAGAAAAGCATATCCAATTTCAGAAACCTTTATACTTAGCCTTCGTGGACTACACAAAGGCATTCGACATTCGACAGCGTAAAACATCATGCCATATTCACCGCTCTGCGACAACAAAATATAAACCAAACCTATATAGACCTCTTGAAACACATATATTCCAATAGTACTGCCATCATTAAATTCCCATGGCCCTACATTCAAAATAGAAAAAGGTGTGAAACAGGGTGACCCGCCCTCTCCCAAACTATTCACTAGCGCTTTGGAAGAGATCTTCAGGAAAGTAACAGACGGATGGTCCACAAAGGGCATTGTTGTCGGTAACATGAGGCTCACCAATCTTCGTTTTGCCGACGGTATTGTTATTTTTGCACAATCCGCGCTAGAAGTACAACAAATGCTCCAAGACCTGAGCACAGCAAGCCTTGAGGTTGGACTAATGATGTATCGGGCAAAGACAAAAGTTATGACCAATAGCACGAAAAGTAGGGTTGAGGTATCTACCTGCCCATCTGGGCAGGATATACATTATGTCGATGAGTACGTTTATTTGGGCCAGATAGTCTCCTTCGAAAACAGGCAAGAAAGTGAGATTAAACGGCGTGTCGATAACGCTGTCGAAAAGGCTGATGAAGGGTGACCTTCCAATATTTCTTAAACGGAAACTTCTCGACATGTGTATCCTGCCTGTCCTAACCTATGGTGCTCAGACGTGGTCACTGACTGAGTCTCAAAAGTCCAAACTCAAGGTTTGTCAAAGAGCGATGGAGCGTAGCATATTAGGCATAAAGTTAGCAGATAGAATTCGTAACACCACAATACGCTCTAAAACGGGAATCACTGATGTGGGCATTAAGTCTGCTAAGCTTAAGTGGGAGTGGGCAGTGTATGTTAGTCGAATGCATCCTGACAGATGGGCTAGAATGGTCACTCAATAGGTGCCTGCGGATGGACATCGACGTCGGGGCAGGCCTAGGAAACGTTGGCGTGATGATCTAAATACTTTTCATAAAGATTGGCCAGGGATGGCAAATCACAGATCCACGTCAAAGATTATGGGCGAGACCTTTGCCAAGCAGTGGGACAAAACAGGTTAACAAAAAAATAAATTAAAGGTTATTTAAAAACAAGTTAATATCTATGGAAATTACACTAATCCATGATAACGATAAAGTAATTGAAAAAAAATAAAATTTTTACGTGGTGGCTTAATTTGGACTATAACTTTTAGTCTTTGACCTCACTGACTCCAGCTGGAGCGTAGTTATTGCCTTCTTGTCCAGTAAAGCTGTAAATGCCCTTCGACCAACAGCGTAGTCATTCTCATACAGAACAAATCTTGTAACCTAAGCTTTTTCAAGTATTTAACCTTTGCTTCAATCAAGAAGAGAGGCAGCCCTGTCAGGAGTGCATCCGGCGACTATCTCCAGCTCGTGAGCGTGCTTCGGAGAAATACCACCAATTAATTTATCCACTTTTGGAGATATGTTTTATTCATAGTGCGGGCAGTCGCCGGCCGCGCCACGTCTGCCCGCGTACGATTCAGAGCATGGCCAGGAATCTTAGTATCGGTTAGATGGACCGACGACATTAATGAAATGTAACTATGGGTTCGATGCTGATCTTATAGAAGTTGAAGTTAATCTTGAAATCATAGTTATTATTGTTTCGGTAAATCTGTTCAAATCACCTAGAGTTGCGAATATCTAAGCACAAGTTAGAGCTACTACCTCGGAAGATTATTTATTCTAAGGCTACTACATCAGATGTCTGCTAGACCGATAGTTTCCTTTTGAAGATTTTCAAATCAAGATTCAAAACTACGCATATTACTACGTGAGTTAAATACACACAATAGCAGTAGTGCATATTTTTACATGCTGTATAAACCGTTCAAGTCTCTTAGATGTGGCCCACATACCCCCCATTTAAAAACCAGGGAAAAATGTTAAATGCATGTAGATTAAAAGTACAGCTAGTCGTCTGAATATCTCGATTACTCCTTCAGACAGATGATCGTACTATTACAAGTACCGTACGTATGGTGGGTGTGACACCGCGTGGCACGGTATCGATCACCTGCGCAAACAAGCCACAGACGAGGCGCGGGCGCAGATAACAGCCAAGGACAACAATTAGTTTTATTATTGCACTAGATTCTGCTCGTAGCTTTGCCTAAGTAAATAGCGCATTGAAAATCATTTGATCTAATATAAAAACTGCAGGGTTGTATGCAAATCAGATAGCTTAGCCTCGATATTGCCTGGTAATGCTGCTATAACCTGTATCTCGGTTTTGCGCAACCGATTTTGTTCAAGCAGATTGAGTAGGCGACTTGAGAGGTGCTATTTAAGACAGATTATAACCTATTCAAATGTACAGGTTTTGGAAAAATAGGTTTAATAGTTTTTGCGTGATGCTTTAACAAACAGATTTGTGTGTTGTTATGTTTCGTGTTCAGAGACGTTCGACCTTTCAACCTTTGATAGTTGATACTAATATTTTTAGAGACACAACTCTTTAACACTAGTATAATGTATAAGTAGACCCTTTACATATTGTTAAAAGGTACACCTATGCGCTCGTATATTGTGAAACTGTTACATGTTCATATTTCAGTTCTTAAAGGTGTTCCTGCAATGATTTTTGGAGAGCGCATCTTCGATTGTAATGCATCTAAGTTCTTAAAGCCTTATCTATCTACTGTCTAGAGATTTATCATCATCCATAATCCACTACTGCATGTCTCAAGTTAGTGGACATCGAGGACCTATTGGCGAGTGTTTTACAATCGGCCAAAAAAAGTGTACTAGGTACCATCACTGGAGCTATTCAAAGGGAGCAAGTGGCTCGTCGACATTCAACATTCCAATGCACAATATTATTAATTTCATGACTAGACACCGATTCCTTAAGCAATCTGCGTAATGTCAATTATACTCGTTGGTATTGGAATAGTTTTCCAGGGAAAGATAAATTCTGTATATTTTCTAAACTTTATTGATCCAATCAAGTCAAGGAAATGCTAAAGGAAAAGTCGCCGGTCAGATTATGATTGGAACTCGCAAACTTACGAAATTATGTTTGAAAGTCTGTTCGGTTGATCTAGTGAGCCCACGAGGCCTCACAACTGACCAGGTAAAATGTTTGCGGATGCATTACACGCAGCGGACAAATCTTTGTGTAATCCACAATTATTTGCTTCGGTTTGGCTGTTTGTGGATTTGAAATTAGTATTTGCAAACGCACTCTTGACACAGGAATAATGAATAATGTCTAGTGTGAGACTACATTTGTATGTTTTAAATAAAAATGCTGTAAATATTCTTAGTTTAAGAAATTTAAACATTCGAAATACTAAATTGAAGAATGTCTCTGACCACATACAATGGGGATGGGTCGTAAAGGTGTGTATGTATCGTTTACAAGCGACCGATGTCATAACAGACTAGCGGACGTTGTGGCTGTTCGATGTGAGGCAGAATGATAAACAGACAATATGTCGTCGGGGTTATCGCCGCGTGACAAATGTTAACGATAGCAAATTAATTTCATAATAAATAAAACATGTGACAGGTCGTCAGTTTGATAAAGCTTGTTTACCTTCTTTTTAATACAGGCTTTCACTACCTGGGACTTCAAATTAACTTACTTCCATATTGGGAGTTTTTTACCAACTATAAGAGTAATGACTATTTCAATAGACACTGGTTACACCCCTGAGCCGAACACTTGTGTTGCCCTAATCAGTCTTATAACGACCGCTTTGAGGGCCCTAGTGAGCGGGGAGTTAGAATAACTTTGTGAAATGATCCTTTTATGGTATTCCAGTGACATACAGAATACACGATCATATAACGAAGTTATCATAACGCGCCGCATTTGGTGACAGCGAATAAGGGCCTAGTGAATTACATAAGATTATCTGTTTACAAAGGGACTCCCCGCGCAAGCCTGCTTAAGGTCCGAATATCCGGGAATTCAAGATTTACATAAAAATAATCCACCACGTTTTTAAAACTGGCTATGAAGTATAAATAATTTAAAATGAGAAACATTTATTTACCAGCAAATTAACACTCTAAGCACGATTAAACAAAGTTGATATTCCCAGAAACAATCACGTGGAATCAGCACATTATTGCCATATCCTTCTACGGTAAATATTCAAGATTAGCCACACGATAAGTGTCAAAGGCGAAATGTACGTGGCTGATAAGCGATCTATAGCGAGATACGACTTATCTGCAGATCAATCACGGGATTGTCGTGGTAAAAAATATGTAAAATGCAGTTTTCTAAATTCCCACACACTCACAAATATATACCTCGAACTCAGCTATTATCGTTGGGTAAGAGAGTCGCAGCTACTGTGTTGTCCCTCGTGTTGGGAGACAACTATCACTCAGGTTTTCGCAAATTATCAAAGTTCCACATTGTATAACCTCATACTGAATCCACATTAAAGTTGCCATTTAGAAGTAGTAATACTCTCTTCTAAATCTTCTTCGGCGAAGCAGTAACTTTATTTACTCAGACTATGGATGGCATATCTATGCCATCCATAGTCTGAGTAAATAAAGTATCTAATTTGGTATCTACCAAAATACTCAAGAGTTATTCTGCTTCCGATAAGGCCCAACTCAAATGAGCCCTATGTCGATGTGGCACTAACCACTTAAGTTCCAAGTACTTTTCCGCATGAAGTACCTTAATTAAGGGTATTTGTTTTTTTATATTCATTATGCTTTTAGTCCAGCTTAAGGTGGGAAAATTATATTCTTTCTCCATTGCAACAAACACACACAGTCCCTCGCGGAGTCTACTTAGTACTGTAATACGATGGAAAATTAAATAAGCCCGTGTATGACCAACAACGTATGATTGCTAAATCTAATTATCTCAGCAGTGTTGCCAGGTGCCGACAATGAACAGAACGTGGCGTGGATGTTGCAATACTAAGCAAAAATATCTAATTTGACGTAACTTTACAATGTTTTTGATAACTAATATAAACCGGAGACGTAGGCTACTATTCAAGAGCTACTTGAAAAACTACCAAATTGTTAAAGGTTTGGTTCTCATATCAAGAAAGAGGATGCCCGGAATACGTAAGATGAACCGTTTTTGATTATGTCCTCGAGGACTCCATAGCCAAGCATTTATCGTGGTATATGATAATAGATATAATAACAGATATATTAATTATATCTATGCCTTTAAAGGATGGGGAACCACCAAGTTGTAGCAACGCCAAATTAAGTACCAAACGGTTCAGACAACAGGGACATGGTCGCCGTAGTAGGCCCAGATATCGCGATCTCGACGCATAGCCATTATTGACAGGGGATTGGAAAAGAGGAGATCTTTGCATTAGGTTACAATAAAATCTATTTTCGTTGAGATCTCTGACGTAACTCCACGGTAGAGGTAGCCGAGTGGTAGCTATGTAATGGAACCCTGAAGACTCAACTGGCGGCGACGCGCTGTCTGCGGCGGGCGCGACGTCGCTACCTACCTGGACTAATTACTAATTATCTAGTTCTCGCATTCATTAGGGCTGTAATTCTTGGGCTCGATTGCTGCAACGGCCAAGTTGATGATTACTTCGCTACGGGTTGTGGGTCTGATTCTAATGCGGGATAAATAGGTAGCCGTGTAATTCAAGGCATTCAATCTGGTGATTTTCTTTGTGTTTGTGTCTGTAGACGTACTCATTAACTGGATTAAGGTTAAAACTATAATCCTGTAATTACAACAGTATGCGACTAAATGACACGTATGAGTTTTATTTTAAGTGTTGAAACATATCATTCACTATTTTCCATCACGGTAAGAAATGTGATATTGTTAAGTGTCTCGCTATTTTGGAGGATGACACGACGAGATCGGAAGTGCTATAATTCTAAATTCAATTTGTTTAAGTGCTTTTATGTGCATGACTTTTTTTTGGCCAATGCAATCCTGGAAGTTACTTCCATATTAGGACCTTTGCTCCACCCTAGTAGTAATGGCGTTACCTATCAATATTGGCAAAAGGCACAACATGAACACTCGCGATGTAAGCGATATCATGAGATAATGGCGCGGGCGCAGCGGCGGCGTGACGACAGCGGCACTCAGACTGCGTGACGCGCTGTCTCGTTGTGGAGCTGTGCCTGTGCTGACATGACGCGCCAGTCATTATCAATACCAATGCATTTTGCAGAGGGAACACTCGCCTTCTAATCACGAGGGGCGGGCTTCAAATCCTAAACTTCTTATGACTCCTGTCACATTGAGACCAAAAATCTACAGCAGCATGTAGGTATATTAAATATGCCTCTGCCTACTCTGTATTATGTGTCTATAACTTATGTAAATATTTGTTTATCATCAGTGTTTCTTAAGTCCTAAAACGTGATCACACACATGCATACAGCTGATGTCATAACTTCTGATATCCGTGTTTTGCAAATACAGCACTAATCTAATCGCCGAGCACACCTTCAAAACAGGCACAATAAACAAAGGAAATGGAAAAATTGCCGAGTTAACGGTTATCTGCTTCTCATTTGCGAATTAAGTACCTATTATTATTTAGCCTTTAGTGTCCCACTGCTGGGCAAAGGCCTCCCTCTATCATTTCCATTCTTTCGGGCTGTTGGGGGCCAATCGACCCCGAAAGAACCTATCTACCTCAGTAAAAAAACACTGCAATATGCAGTGTTTGTCAATAAAAGTGGCTGTTATTGTATTATAGGGCAAGAAAATAGAATAAAGGGCATTAATAATGGAGTGAAACCTGCTGTCGACAAGATAGGGCAGAAGTTAAACATACTGTACATGAACCACAATGGCAAAAGAGAAGATAGATTTTTTCCATACAATAAGCTCTTAATTTGATTTCATATGCAACGCCTCTAATGGATTCTCCTTGTTGATGTTTATTCTATAATAAATTAGTAGAAAAATCACAGTTAAAAACTTACTACCTTATTCTACTTATTGACCACTTGTTTACAATTATAGTCTGAGTGACGACAAAAATGATAATCTAGAATTATCGTAGCAATAACGATTAATCAAAGACAAGTGGATCTGTGATGGCCATTGATCATTGTAAATTGTCATGAAATTGACATGAGTAATGAAAGCATATATCTAGACTGCGGTTAGGCCTTTAACAATTACAAATATGTTACAAAACAAATATAAGTTGCAGATGTTAATACAACCATTATTACAATTATTGACGCCCCTAAACCCTAAACTCTTATTTAACTATGCTGTGCATGCGCATGCATTTTTATAATAAGTGTTAAGTACATAATACGCATGACATTCCATCAACTCTTCGGTAAAAGGATGCACATCATAATTTTAGGAATAAACCTGTTGGAACTCTGCTTACCACGCAAGGGATCTGGCGATAGACAAATAGATAATATTAATAGATGTAACCCATGGATATAATACAATGGATTGAGCACTCTGCGAAAAAACGGGATGACAAGGACTAATAGCCCTACGCCTCTTACTTAGTAGGTTGACCAAACATTGGTACCATTATGGACTTGTTGACATATAATTAACGTATAATTCTCAGGCACTGTTCATTGCCGTATTTTTTTCTTTCTACGCATATGCCACATCTTAAATGAGTAGTAATCAAAGTTTTTAATTAAACTGTCTATTTTCTTGCGGACTCTACATTTTTTTCAGAATCTGTATATTCAGCTCCAAACATCGCAAAAATTTAGGATAGTCCCCTAAAGCCGTTTTCCTATACCTACAACGGTTGAGATAGCTGCTCCTACTGCCCCATCTTAATCCATTCTGTATATATAGACGAATTGACAACCTTGTTCGTTTTGAAGTCGGTAATAAATGGTTTACAGCGTATTTAAACTACATCATAAATAGGTATAGTCCGTATTAGTTCTACCTTATGGTCACCGTATTGCATCGTAATGCGTGCGAACGAGACACCGGGCTCCGGGCTATAACTCTCACTCATCATGGTTTCTCGAGTTATTTAAATCAAAGAAAATTCAGTGTTGTGTCTGTGAGTAAGAGTTTAATTTTCTTTAGCAATATTTTGACAGTACTCAATCCGTTTAGGGTTATAAATTCATGATGTAATCAGAAATCTTAGTTAGAAGTCTTTATTCGGAATCTAAAATTTACGGACGCTTATTCAACTTCTTCAACGTTATTTTTAAGTCATAATATTGCCAGTGTTTACCTTAAAAGGTACATCGTTATGAATGTGACGATAGAAAAAATAGACATGATAAGACACGTAGTTTGACCCGAAAGTGTTAGATAGCACCTATCGATCCCGGGCTGATCGTAAACACCAAAATTACTTCACAGAATATGATGCAACTTTCATCGAGCATTATAACGTCACATACGCAAATCAAATGTGATAATCTAAACTGAATTTAGGGCTACATTACTTTACGACGCACGATCATGTTATATTAACGATTATGTTATTATCACGGACTACACATTTTGTTCTGAAACGTATTAGACATGGCAAGAATTTAAAATGTTACTTTCACTAAATCTGGAACAGTTTTCGTCGTAAGGAATGAGCTTAGTCCTGTAAGTCATGCTGCTTGATTTGCAGATATACACTTGGAAGCCTGGATATATTTAATATTGTTGAGACTTCCGAATGTGATAGTCTGTTAAAGGATTGCGCTTTATTTTCAAGCATATTTTCAAAACTCCCTAAATTTGTTGTATACATTCTAGAATTTATAATCTGAGTACACCTACTCTGAGCACAACTTTATTCTCTCTTGGATGGTGGAAACAAAAATAAAAGTGAGTTCTAATTTTTTCGAAGAAGATTTGGTACAAATATATGTCAGTTAGTAAGTTCCCTATCGCTTTACAGTTCACTGAAAGAGAATCCGCACATATATATATCTTAATCATTATGTGACGCTGCAATTAGATGGAGCCTGAAAGCGTAGACCCAAAGGCCAGAGCCCAGACGCAGGTAATTGCAATGAAGACCTCGGGCAGTGGATGCGTGGGCAGCGGTTTCATTACGGGTCAACTGCTAGGGGTGCCGTTAGAACCGACGTCCAATAATAAAATTGCTATTTTTATTCCCGTACTTCTCTGGTTCATTTACCTCAACTTGACTTTGCCCGAGGTGTGTATTAAAGGATCAAAAATAAGGATTAACCACTGGAATAAAACTATTTTTCGGATTTTATCGCGGTTTATTTTTGATTTTTAAGTTCCCGACGTTTCGAGTACTTTACAGCACCCATAGTCACAGGGAGGACTAAGGTGTTAGTCGTCCAAAAGGCATAGTTGTTCCGGAGTACCCTTAAACGTCTTAATTATTTTTGTTGGTTCTATCTTCGCAGAATGAGCTCACGGTGTCTTGAGGACTTGCAGTGTTATGCTTGCTTTTAGATTTGATTATATATGGAAGCAACTAGGCATATTCTCTATTGAAATTAGGATGTTTTTTAATTTCAATAGTCTCGTTAACCATCCTTGGTAGGACTTCGTCGTCCGTCGCTCAAAGAAGTCTGCAGTCTGTGAACATGTCCTTGACCGCACCCGCCATAACATCAGATTTGATAGACCACAAATCCTCGTAAAAGAACACCGATTCCTACCAAGGATGGTTGTCGAAGCTATTGAAATTAAAAAACATCCTAATTTCAATAGAGAAGATAGCTGGGTGCTTCCATCGACTTGGGATCCGGTAATTAATATAATCAAATCCAAAACCAAGCATAACACTGCAAGGCCTCAATACACCGGGAGCTCATTCTGCGTAGATCGGACCAACAAAAATAATTAAGAAGTCTGAGGGTACCCTGGAACAACTATTTCTTTTGGACGAGCAACAACTTAGTCCTTCCCGTGACGATGGGTGCTGCAAAGCACTCGAAACGTCGGGAACTTAAAAATCAAAAATAAACTGCGATAAAATCCGAAAACTAGTTTTATTTCATGTGTAATATTCGCGTAAATCTAAGAATTGAGTATGTTAACCACGGGAGTAGAAAACATGAACTGCCCGATGCAACCAACACATACTAATACCAGCTTAGTCCCATGGCTAGAGGACAGGATGAATCATCTTTGCGAAACAGCACATTGCATTCAATGTACATTACAATATTACACTGTACAATATTACACTGTACAATATTACACTGGTCTTAAAAGTAACCTCAACGTCTCACTATTTTTTCATATCATCATATATCATATCATATTTATCATTCACAATCACCTCTAAACTAAATTCTAAGCGTTATAGTTCCACAGTGCCCGTACTCTTATTGTAACAAGTACAATTACAAAAGATGTTGATAATAACACTCTGTCTTTGTTTCCAAGCAGTAGCAGGCATATCCTGCCAAGAAGCGTCTGTGCCTAAATATACAATGATCTGAATTGAAACAAGAACTATTAGATATGTTTTGCATCTTTGACGTATACGCTGCTGGCCATATGTCTATAATACACCATTCATCCTAAAAAGTTGATTGCAAAGATTTGGTAACTGATTTGGGTACATTCTTATAAGTTTAGCATTATGTCGGATATCGATCCCAAGCTAATTTTTGGGAATATTCATCAGGAAAATGGTCGCAAGGAGTTTGTGTGTGTGTGAATGATCTACGCTGTTGGCCGCGGGGCCTTTACAGCTTCACCGGACAAGAGGGCGATCAAGAAGTTTGTTCATGTTTGACGGGGTTTTAGATTTAAAATTGAACAATGACCGTAAGTAATATTCAGACCTTTACCGCACAAAACCGTTTAGTGAGTGTTCGACTCCAACATTTATAGGCGGTTGTGGAGATGCAACTGGCTCAAGGGTACACTAAAGTACTAGGCGTGGCTTGTACAATCCCAAATCGTAAATGCCATTGAAGGAATACATCTAAGTTAAAGCCAACAAGCGAAATGAAGCTGCTTTGAACACAGAAATTGAATTTAGACATCAACTCAACTGGACAACGCTATTTAACATTGTATACCTTAAATAGAAATGTACCTTTAGATGTATAAACTTGAGTAAAGGTTGGTAATGTGAAAAAGAAGGAAAATGTTGAGTCAGTCATATTTCATGTATGTACTATCAAATGTGTAACAAATTTTAATACATGGCGGAAACATGGATCCATAAGAGGCGTAAGGATAGAATCACTATTTGGACGAAATATTATGTTAATAAGATTTGTTTAAAAGATTTATTGATACGTAATTCTTTGTTCAGCAGGCAGTAGGACATGTATCAAGCTCTTAAAATATGGTAAACTATCAACCATTTATCAATCAATCTCAAATGGAATGGGATATCCAAGTAAATTAAATTACATAGGCTTTCAAGTTGACTGAGTGCAATAATTCAGTGCGAGGAAATTAGGAAATTCACCTACTTATATCCTGTTTACGTTATTAACATACTAAGTTGTTGTTGCCGATATCGATCATAGATAACACAACTATGCATGAAAACCGCAAACAATTGAAAATACTAACAATCTTTAATCGGAATGATCCTAACAGGGCTTCAGAACTTCTTTGGGTGTCACAAGATGAATTTGCTTTTTTGAGGCCACAATAAGGTTTAAAATGATAATAGGTGCTAAGAACCTCTGATTAGGTCTACAACTTACAAACAGTTTCCTCGTTTTAGGTTCAAAGTAGCATAAGTTCAATAAACACCAAAGCGATGTTTTCAGCGCATGACAGATTATCCATGAGATTATCTTATCGTGTTTTACATGCCGAACGGTAGATCAGACTGTACAAGACCAGGAACAAGAAAACATTGTTCGGAATTATTCATTTTGCATTCTATTCTCTCAGAAAAACTACTCCTTGAAGAACCCAGCACGATATGTATGTAAAAACGTGGCAATTGGAACGAAAGATTTGAGGTAATAAAAAAAAACCGTTTAGCAATTTTTAACAGCTAATGGCGCATCTATTTAGTTTTAATTAATTTAATAGCCGTAGACGTAATAATTTGGAACTGTCTAATTAGAAAATGATCCCGCATAGATAGATACAGTTCGAATGCTCCGGATAAGGTCGATTAAGGTTCAAGGTCACGCGTCAAGGTTACCAGGACGATTAGCAAAGAAATGGGGCTTTTGTATAACAGTGCGCATCCACCACATCATGGTAAGTATAGGCTGGTAATAGCCTCCTGACTCGAAGTACTTGCTCACTCCTCGAGCCGAGTATCCGGTAGCCGTATCAGGTAAATTGAACGCTAAATAAACAATGCAACTGGGTGGGTCAGTATGCTAATAAGATTCTAATAATACAACCGATTAACATACACACAAGGCGACTATCTACGTGTATCGTGCGTTGTTTTTATTTGAAGTTTTTATCAGCAGCGTTATCAAACGCGAGCGTAATTTAGACGGCAAAAACGTAGAACATCGAGTTATTTTCTCGATGTAAAGTGGATGCGATTATAGTGAAAATGTGAAACGCTACGCCGGCCGGCGAGCGGCGAGCGCGCTGCGTGTCGTGACCCGTGGGGCTGCGCCCCGCACTCACCGGAGTCGGCGCGCTCCGCCTCGTCGTCCGACTCGGTGCCGGAGTCTCGCTCCTCCACCTGAAACAAACAAACATTGCCTCAAATACCCGATCAATCTCCGCCGCCAGCCATCGCACACCGTCACTTTGACCATCGTTTTCGCCCTCACCGACACCATTCTAGGCCTCGAAATTTACGGAGAGAGGTGCCCGCATCGGTTAGGAAGCGATCGGCGAGGGCTCAGAGCCGGCCGAGTGCGAGCAGCACGCTCGCGGAGCCGGCGATCGTTCCGCTCCTTTGTTCTCGAGCGAGGCGGCCATTTTCTGGTGGCGGTGTGACCTTCGCGTCGAGAAGCCGGCTTGCACCGACACCCACCTTCTCGGAAACGTTCTCCTCATTCAACGAATGCGTTCGCAGCTTGTGAGTCAGGAATTTGAGCATTATTGAGCCTCGGCTCGGTCCGATCGTTCGCGGCGGCACACACTCGCGCTGCGCCCCTCGGGCGTCGCACACCCTACTCTTATATCTGTCGCGATACTGAAACGAGTGACCCGGACGTTATCTGGACGCCTTCACGCCTATGGGAATCGTTCCAAAAACATTTTAAGCCTCAATAACATATCCGCATATCACTTCCATGCGTCCACACCCGACCGCCTCCTTCGAACGCCGGACTACTACTAGTTTAGTTGGAGTAGCCTTGCGTACGACGCAGTCAGCTGAAGTGGGCACGGCTCATTAATACCGAAAGGGCTTAAGAGTAAATGGGCAAAATACTGCATCCCGGAATGAAATTCGCAATCGAGACAGTGCATAAGATCGTCAAGTGACTTATGAAATGTCTCACGGCTCGAAAACTGGCATAAATATAGCGTAAAACGTTTTCGAGTGGCACTCGAAATGGACTCGCCCGGCAACCCATTGATGACAAAGAACCGGAACACGCAGAGATCGCTCGTGATTGGACAAAACTTTACAGAATAGGATCGAAATTTAATGCGATGTTTCTTCTCGCTCTAACGGCCGCCGGCGAGGGCTCAGCACGGCCGACACCGCGGGCGCGAGCGAGCCCGAGATGTAGGCACAGGTTCAAGTTATATAATAGTGGGCTGATAATAAATCGCTGATAAAAAAGTTGCGCATGTAAGGAAAATATGGATATTCCAATCACATCCGAGTGCTACCAAAACATTGCACGTCGTATTGATCTTTGCTCGTTTATTTTGTAGGCATTGTGTACTAGCTACATTGCTTTTAGTATATTATATGATGGTCGAAAGCAGGCATGGGATGTCGTTAGTTATGTAAATAGTATTACCGTAACACTTACCGTTATTGGAAATAATTTTCATCTTCATTTGTCAATCTTTACTTGCGTGTCACGACATTCCATCGCTATTAGAATGAATGATTTCTTGTTAGTTCTCAATGTGATTTCTCTAAGATGCGATACACATTTGAATCAGACATCATTTTTATCGAGTTATCGGGCTGTAGAAGCCTATTGTTTTAATTATTGTCTGAAGTGGTTAATTTATCATTATCATCGATATTGTATATGTATTTAAAATGTCATCATCAGTAAAGTTAATTTTTTTTTTACAAACAGAATAATGGCATACATTTACAGTCCGTAAAACTAATCACTGCGGCATTTACTGTCAAGGAGACTATTGGCCAGAGAAGTTTGTAAGTAAAGAACCAGTTAGAAGTCTGTAATCTTTCTACCCCGCAAGGGATCTGGCGTGAGGAAAAAGATTGATAGACTAAATTAATTTGCGATAGCATGTGTTGATATGATATCTTATAGAAACTATTTCTTACACCGTATTTTATCAATATCACATCCGAGTCAAACTCCCACCCCCGGACCGGCGTATCCACACTTTTCCGGCGCTGTGCGTAATTTACATGGGTTGCCATAATGAATAGCGACGCCATGTCTGTTACCTGCGAGCGCTCTTCGCGCGCGAACCGTCGCCGTCCCTCTCGCACGCTGGCCTCTTGCTCCTCTGCCAAGCGCGGGATAATTTAAAATGTCTAACTTTAGAAGGGCGCTAATAAAAATAAATAATATCTGGACATTTTCATATAGATAGTATTTCTTTTTTAAGTATTTAAATCTTGGAATTAAAACAGAGATTATATTTTTGTTGGAATTCTTGAACGTGGTACCATCGTCATTTGCCATTAAATTACACCGTCAGACTATAATAGTAACATTTTTAGTTACAAAACTATCAAAATTGATCTGTAATCTTTACTGACACGGTATTTATCTCATCTGTAATTTACCGTAAATAGGCACACCCAGGCACATAACGAAAAAAAAGGATCGAGGATAGAGGAACGTCAAAGGAATCACTACACAGTTTCATCAGATATGTATTGTAAATATATTTAAAGTAACTAACAATTGCAGAGCAATACCATACGTGTTACAATTAACAGCGCACCGTGCCTGTACAGTTGGCGTCAGATACTTTCTTATAGTATGATCGACACCGTCTGATCCGATTCTAATTATCGGATGAGATTGGGTAATGTGTAGGGCATGAGGTTAGGACGAAAGCCCAAAGTTCTATTTAACTTCATTCGATAATTAGTATCTGGTCGGATAAGATCGGAAGGTGTTGATTCAGTATTCCGTTGCAACCTTTTTCTGTAGCTTAACCATAAGAAACCCCTCTCACTATCGAGATCTAAACTTAAGACAATTTTCTGTAAAAAAAAATGTACAGCATCTTTAGCTAATATGCAGGGGATAAAAAAAATCTCCATTTTGATATAAAGAAGTGTGTAAATACAACTCATGGTATAACAAACGGTTTTTATGCTCCAGAAGGTTTGAGTGTTACTCGCAATGCAGCTTCTTCACGGATGACCTAACAATCAGGGAATCTAAATGAACAATTTAGAAGCCAACTGTACCTTAACCATATTATACTGTTCCATACTCAAACCCCACCTGCGTTAACGTTAGTGTTAAAGCCAGTCTCAAAATGCGTTTTAAACAAGACACTAAAAATAACAATAAAACTAACGCGTTATATAATTGGCTACTCGTGGTATACGACGCAAGTGTATTACAATATAATTTTGTTTTCATTTTACTTTATATTGCTACTGCTCTTCTCGCGTTATCGTTAGTGATGACATGCGGTGTAAGGCGCAAAACAAGTAGCCACACCTCAATTAACGCATTAAAATTTTACCTAATTGTTCAATTGAATACAGGTGAAGCAGGAGAATTCGTAAAAGAAATACAAAAATTACAATAGTTCTAATGAAGTAGGCATGATACGGTGAAAAACTTAAAATTAATATTTCAAACAGACAAACAGATAAAGAGTATAATTACATGTACGAATAATTCTAGAACATGAGGTTTTCATGAGGAAGAACTTACAAAACTATATAAAAATCTTAGAGTTAAGTATTTACAGTGTAATAGTATAGCTACTTTAACACAACCTCTACGATCGTCTCACGTGGTCGACTAAAGGCTATCTAAATTTTTGGACTATCAAGTATACCCCGGCAAACTATGTCTGCAGATATTACAATTAATATTATAGAAATAACTTAGCATAAATATAATCCAGAAGCCGCGGGCGCGCCTCAAATTGAAGCAACAATAACACCTTGCAATGCAAGTAGTCGCACGTCACGCGAATACTCGCTCTGTAAGCGTCGTGCGAAACAACGTGCTCTGCGCGGGGCCAATTAAACCTAATTCTGCAGTAGTGTGTCGTTACTGCCTGTATAAATGCTGCTAAACTCAAAAGGAACCATAATGAGATCAACATATCATACCTAACTAGCGCATTCAGGTGCCGTATTATTTAAATATTGCATTAATTCTTCCGTTTGTTATATAATATAGAATAACAAATTTATTTTTTCCAACTCTTTGCTGATGACTTTACTAGTTCTAGTTTTAGTGGTATTCATTTAGTTAACTACTAAATCATGGTTTTAATATTTAGTAACGATGATAAAAATATATTTTCCCTATATTAAATTACTACAAGCCTTACTAATTCAAGTGTATCTATTTCTTGAGATTAATGTGCATTAAAAAATACACGTCACCGCAGCAATGATTTTATTATCATCTACTCTAATATCATCAACATTTACCCCAAAAGGTGGTAATCTTTCTGCGCTACCAACATTACGCGGGTGGGAAGTGCGGTGAGTGCGGGACGTTTGTTGATTTTTTTTTGCCTTCACCGCGCGACGTGCTATTACGACTGGACGCGGCTTCTGGATTATATTTATTCTAAGACAAATAAATAAGAGTGATTTGTCCCATCACGAGAACCGAAACCGCAACTACCCATTTAGACCACAAGACTAATCGAAAACATAAGTATTTAAAGTGATATCGTAGTCCTAGTACTAATAAATATAAAATGCAACAGATTTCGGCTATTAATATCAGACCCTTTTATGATTCTGGTATCCAGCCGTATAGATAATAATTATGAAAAAAGTATGCCTAGACATTATGATAATTTACAAAACCATTCTATTTTTAATTCCCAGGACAATTTATTTAAAGAGTCCAAAAATATATGTTCATACTTCTGTCCTACAATATGTAAAACTACACAGAAATATGTCATTATATAATATTTAAATCTATAAATAACAAGAGAACACGATGCGAACACAAATATTCATCACTTTGGCAATGTCATCTACTGTCGACGTACAGGAACAGCGCATATATGACAATATTTTTATGCCGACAAATTTGTTTTCCTACTGTCTTATCTTCGACTATACATGTGTAAACATGCTTAGTCAAATAAAAACATCGTGAAAAACTCTTCAGAGAACCTACAAAAAAAGGGAAATGCGAAATGATGAGCCCACAGAATGTTAACAGACTCGCCTTCACTCACATCGGGACCGAAAATATTTCGACGGGAATGGGTGCACTATGAACGCCTGTGCCTACTTCTTCGGTGAAACCGGGCGTGAGGATTTTTTACATCATAAATCACTAAGATCAAGTATGTTTTACTCAAAAAGAGATTCCAAAAATAACACTAAATGTCGACACATTACACAATAATTTCCACCAAACTAGTTTCGTTCGACAATAAATCTAATATATTTGACAACAAGTACACAGGAAACAGACAACAAACAACAAGTTAACTCTTAAAACTAATTACGTTAATTATATTTACAAAGTTACTTTTTACCTCTCCATCGTCCTTATACCATTTACCTGGCGGGGGCGCCTATTCGCTGATTTAGTATCGTTTTACTACCGGCCGCCTACCAAAGTTCAACCCTTTTCGAGGTAATTCCAACTGACTAGGGCTGTGGATGCCATAGATATCGGTATTTCAAGGAGTGGTGTCTCTTGCTTACAGATTTAAACGACAACAACCTAAAACGCACCCTTCTCCGATTTGGCACCTCGCTTAAATTTTTTTTAACTGTAGCCCCACACTGGGATTTATTCCTGTGTCGTGGGTGCATTTACAAACATGAAAATTAACATACACAAATACCCAGACCGAAACAAATAATTGTGGGTCACAAAAATTTCTCCCGTGCGGAAATCGAACTCGCGACCATTAGACACAGTGGACGGAGCGGCTTAGTTCTTAACCACTGCGCTACATTGACCGTCAAATACAGTTGTAGTATTAGTTTTAGTGGCTTCAATTACCTCTGATACGGCGTCGAATACATACAAGAGTTCAAATTTATAATTTACCAATCGTAGGGGTTCACCAGCTAAGTACCAATCTAATTTTAAACGCATATCGTTCGCTCCAAACTAACTAACGCTTAGGATGTAAACCATATTATAACACCCAGACCAGAGGACCAGGCCAACTCACATGCTTATTGTCTCCATTCTGTTTTGGCAATCGATATCGGCTTTTTCTGACCTCGTGATTTCTTGTTGAGAAATGTCTACCCGACATTTTTTCACCTCTATTAGCATTGATAGAGACGAAAAAATCGCAGGAAGTCGCTGGATGCAGGTGGCATCGGACCGGTTACGCTGGAAAGCGATTGGGGAGGCCTATGTTCAGCAGTGGACAAGTATAGGCCGAGATGATGATGATTAGCATTAATCAATTTAGGAAGTGAACTTGGCTACTGGCCCCAGACAAAACAACATATTCGAAATTTTGCTCTGTATGGCAATCGACCTGGTCACTTATGGCCGGTTTCAATTTTCAACTCAAGGATAGATTTGCTTAGTGGCAGTAAAATGACAGATTTTCTTGAGTTGAATATCGAAACCAGCCGTTAGTCACCTGATCACAAAGGACATCCTATAGAATGATACTCCGTATCTACCCACTGCTAAGTGTAGGCTTCTCCGGCGGATTATTTGATGATGATGAAGGTGATCGAACCCGCAAATGTTCTGACTACACGGCGATACGTTGCGTGTGAAGCCATGGACGTGAAGACAAACTTATGCCAGTCTGTACGCAGGGCACGAATAAGCAACAAGTGATCTTCATAAAGCAGAGAGATACCTTGCATGCACATATATAGTGCCGTTACACTATTTGGTAAATCTCCTTCAAGTGCAATATTTTACTGCTTATAAGTGTATTGTATACTATAGACTTGAGTAAGTTTAACGTTACGTGCGTGCCAGGCATAATTGTTGCTACATTTCCTATTTCATGACGTTTTGAGCTTAGTTTGAAAATGCAAAAAAAAAGGGTGATATGCGTTTACATCTACTGTAAGACTGGTAACATGGTAGAAGAGCTCATCGGCGATGTACCGAGGACTAAAATTACGGATGTCGTATTAATAAAACATTACAAGTGAAATAGCGTACGATTTTGTTCCAAACCATTGTAGCTGCTTTGCTATACATGCACTATTTGAAAAAAAAAAATACTCTTACATTATTGCGTTTTGTAAAAAATAATTTCCGATGAACTGTATTACCTTAAAGTTTTCGAAAGCTTTCATACGAACTTTAGCCATTGTATTACATACTAATGTATCCAGGCACTCTTTAATATTCAAACGTGTGGCGATAAGTTCATGCGGCTATATGATTTATAGGCCTACTTGGACTAAGTAGGGTTACTATTACTCCGTTGGCTCGGCGACTCAAAGCGAGCCTTCGCTACCGAAACGAGATTCCGTCACTTCTCGCGGTTCTACGCCAATCCCTGCCAGTCTTCGGCTCGGAGCTCACGCAGATTCGCCTCCTATGTCTTTCCAGCGATACCTGGGACGACCAGACCGGATAGGTTTTCTTTACACTACGGTCTTCTCCCATTCTTTGAACGCGGCCAAGCCATCGGAGTCTGGACGCTTCGGTGACTCCTACGATATTAGGGCCAGCCGGGAGTTCCTCGATTTCGGCGTCACTGCGGACTCTCCAACTTCCATCGGTTTCGGACGGGGCCCAAGATCGACGAACGGGAAGGGGGGGAACGGGAGGACGCGCCGGGGCTAGAGTCACTCACCGACTCACTCGAGGTTACAATGTTAGATCGCCTCCAAGCTAACGTCATAACCTCGCGGTAGTCGATAGGTAACGCTAATCCCGGTGCGCGGTCGCGGGCCGAAGCGTCTCACTATTACGATTTGTATGACTACAAGTGAGCGAAACGATCGCACTCCGAGCCGCGTGCGGCTCACGAGAGCACGAGCAGGTCGTGGAGCAAGTAGTCGGGGCTGCGCGCGGCGTGCGCGGCGAAGTCGGCGGCGCCGCGCTGGAAGCGCTGCAGCAGCGCGGCGTCGGCGGCGCGCGCGCCCAGGTCCCGCAGCAGCGCGCCCAGCGCCTGCGGCAGCATGTAGCGCCGGTACGGCACCACCTGCTGCAGTATGTCCGTCGGCAGCTCCGTCAGCCTGGAATCACAGTATTTTATGTTATCGCGTAGCTCCGATAGGACGGCCGACGGGAACCGAGCCGTAGGCGACCTCGTTATGCTCCACTCGATTATTTGTAAGACCACATTTCTCGGATAGACGCCGGTCCGGCTCCACTCGAATATGGATAACTTGTTCGGTAACTCCTTCCGGTAATAAATTAATAAAATTAATAATTTTTCTTTTTCATTTCTGCAAATAAAAGAACCATGTACCCATTCTAACGAATACTATAACTTTGTTAATTTAATTCAGATTCACCTGATATACTACATTGTCCCCCCCCCCCTCCCCCCAACAAAATGCAAATAGATAAAATTGTAAACCTACTATTTCAAAACAGTAACTGTGAATTTCTTGCCCTTCTTATCCCGGAACCGGAACGACATTCCGAAGCGATGGAATAATCTTTGTAACGTTTCTGACAATTCTAAATACTATATTGATTTACCTGAATAAAATAATCTAATCCTAATTCAGCTTTAAAAACAAAATATCCCTTTTTAACGCTCTTTTACTAGCTTGACTGGTAACTACGCACTTACGTAACGGCAACGTCAGTGTCACCTACTGTAAGGCGTCCGATTAACTTTAAAATTAATTCACGTATCAAGGGCCAATGACAATATAATAATTTGATAACTTTGATCCAATATCATGACCAGGATCACCAGGGCTATAATTCCTAATTTAAAGATTTAAATATGTAGTTTATTCATATTACATGCTAATTGACTAAATTATGGATCGGTCCGTGTCACTTATGCAAAGCCGAAGCGGACCATCAGTATACATGTATAATAAATTGGCACGGGCCGATGATCTTACCGGTGAACAGAGATCTTTTCTCAAAATTCGGGTGAGCGAGAATACTCCATCACGTAAATCCAGTGCGGTCCGGATAATGCGACTTCGTGGCCATCTGCATCTATCAACCTATCCGTAAGACTTAACAACCGAGGCCGACGGCTCAACGCGTCTTCCGAAGCGCGGAGACGCATACGCTCCACACGATATGCAACACTGCGGTCATACATCGTCACGGGAACCTTCTGCGCTACGTCGGTACGAGTGATTTTGTTTATTCTTACTAATAGTCGTATTTTTGTGAGTATCTTGCAAGTTCGCCGATAACACGTAGAGACTGCGAATATAACGCTTTCGAGGCGAGGTTCGGGGCGACATATCGAACATGGAACGGTGTACTCACGTGGCGAGGTAGTACTTGTGGTAGGCGTGGTGCGCGTGCGCGTTGAGCGCGATGAGGCGCAGCGCGTACTGCAGCAGGCGGTCGCCGAAGTGCGGCGCCGCGTACTGCACGCGCCGCCCCAGCAGCGGCGCCGCCACTGCGCACACGCGAGTCAGCCCGGCCTGGCCTCCCTCGCCACACTACTCGAGACACTATCGGTGTCCCTTTTGTGTGCTCGGGAATCCTCTCCGCCGTCGCCCGCGGGGCCTTTGCGGCTTCACCGGACTCGAGGGCGAGCCTGCGACCGCTAGGGGCGACCCGCTCGAGAACGCTTCGGGAGGAGCGACCTCGGCTCGGGCGGTCGCTATGGGGGAGGGCGGACGCTAGACGTCTCGCCGTGGTGCTCCGCCGCGGCCGGCGGGCGAGGGATCGGCGCTCCGGCACGCGGGCCGCTATGTAGCCGTGGTTGCGAGCCGCCCGTGAGGCCTCTGATTCGATTTAACGACGACCGTTTCGAACGGCCGTCGGGATCGACCACTATGTTCCGAAATACGGGGACGATCGATCGGTAACGGAATTCCCCAGACGGTCAGTCTCGTCGGACCGGCCGTTCACGAATCGGGGCTCCGATTAAACCCTTCGACGAGGCTCAAACGCACCGGTTATTTTAAAAGCATCTATTTTATACCCACACCCACAGCGATCGCTCAAATCGATAGTGTTCCTTTTTTTGAGGCGTCGTAGTCGCTTCTATCGCTCTTCTGACGGGAGCGTATTCATTATATACCAACTTTCTTATAAAATATTTCTCCAATTAAACTGTAATGCTCGCAATTCATACGACTTCCAAAACGAGAGAACAAAACCGCGGTAGTGACAAGAAGAAGATACCATAAAACTGATCTCAGCGAGCGTGTAACATTTACAAATTCATGTTACATTTTCATGTCTACTTTCCTTACACATTATCATGTAAGAAAGCAGAATGTAATCTAAGATGGATAAAATTAAAACTCCTCGGACAATAATGTAATCACTTATACTCTCTCACACACACACACATACCCTTACGAACATTGATGCACGCGTACACAGTCATGCACACCCCCTCGCACAGCCGCACGTAGTTAATCAACTCACGCTTAAGGTTGGCGGCGTCGTCGTGGAGCTGGTCGCGGTAGAGCGCGGCCAGCGCCGGGCTCTGCAGCAGCAGCACGCGCACGCCGGGCTGCTCCAGCGCCGCGCGCACCCACGCGTGCGGCGCGCGCGCCGCCAGCGCGCACACGCGCGCCGAGAACAAGTCGTACACCTGCGCGACATGCCCGCGTTACACTCTAATTCACTAGTGGAAACGCCTAGCTTAACGCTTACGCGCGCGACTCGACGCCGACCGACGCCCGAGGACACCCTCGGCCCGAGACTCGAGGGGGGGGGGGGGGGCTCGGTTCGTAGGACTAGAGGAATGTGCGGCCCGGACCCTCGACGACGGTGATGTGGTGTGGCTGACGATGCGTCGGGACGAGGGCGGCGAGTTGCGTTCCCTCCCGGAAGCTTCGCATGAAGTCCCGTTTGCGCGCAACGGTTCGTTTCATTATTCATAAATGCTAAAGAAAATTCGTTATTACTGAATCGACGAGCTTCATCTTTCGCCCCGTCGTCACTTGTGATCGCGAGACATAGGAGTCGATCGCCGCCCTATTTAATAAAATTGACGATGCGTTATAACTATCGAACCTAGTCACGTTTACGTGTTCTATATTTAAGTTGCGAGTTACCTCTCTGAGTTTTGGCACTCGTTTGCTCACCATCACTAAATAATTTCGACGAGCGAAGACTTGTGAATCGCTCTCAGTCTTCTGTTCCGGTGTTATTATGATTTAGTTAGGTTGTGAGTCTTCTATATTATAATAAATAAATAAAATGAAGTAGTCGGTCGCATTGTAACGACGAGCATGATTTAATAAAGCGATGTTTTATGGCTTTTATAGACAACGGGGCTCGGTCCTCATTAATAATAGGCCCTACCTTCACACTCGAGTCTACATCGGATATTATGATAATTTTCGTATTATTTTCAATTTAAGTATATTTTTTGCAACATGTGTATATTTCATAAACAGTTTGAACAGTAATGTTTGAACAATGAGAAATTTTAAGTGTTTTGAAAGTTATAAAAGTCCAAAGTTGCTTATCATGTAACTCTCGAACTATTACTTTTATCAAAAAATGAACATACCATCCGCTGGATGATAACTATTTAGTACATTAAGCCGCGTTTAAATTAGTCCATCCGTTCGTTTGGAAGATAAAAAAATTCGGCAGATAAATAAATTGAATAATTATATTCAAAATCCTACGACCGATACGGTACGAAACGTAGATTTTTATTCTTTCTTAAATTAAGAAAATCGAATCTCGACATCATAAAAAGCTTTAATAAATCCACATCGTAAAACCGTTACGGTTAACTCGTGCAGAATGGCAACGGGATATCAAACTAACAATTAAAATTATCCGTCCAATTGTCATTCTGCGATCTCGTCATTACAATACGGACAGAAAGTTTCAGTCACCTCGGCCAACTCGTTCTGGGAGCTCCTGGGAGGGAGGCCATAAGGGTGTACCTGTATACGAAATAAGTGAATGCATGTCGCGTACCGGCGCGGAGGTGGCCTGCTGCAGCAGCGGCGCGAGGCTCTGGAAGGCGCGCTCGCCCAGCTCGCCCTCGCGCGCGTACAGCAGCAGGATGGGCCGGCCGCCCGGCTCGGCGCGCGCGCCCGCCGCGGGGCTGCCCGGCCTGTCGACCGCGACATAACATCCACCGATGCATTACACAGTATCTATGCGTTACACAATATTGTTACCATTTAAACGCACCTCGTTGGTCTAGTGGCAAAGCGCATAGCTTTGTGATCACGAGGTCCTGGGTTCGAATCCTAGGTCGGATAAATGGAGTTTTTCTAACGAAAAATTCCTAGAATGAGAATGAGTAGTTGCGTGAACTGGTCTTTCACGTACTATTTTGTGCGTTGTAATAAAGTACGTCGCGCGCTATTAGGCAGTTATCCCGCTAACGTAACGGTAACGATATCTTCGCATTACACCATGCCTACCTAACCCGATTTGGCGATCTGAGTAAAGAAGGCGGTGGGTGGCAGCGTGCACCGTGCGTGCGGGCCGCTCCGCATCTGACGGCACCCGATGGAGACTAAATGTACGTGGTCGCGACCCTCGGCAGTGAGGAAACGAGGAAGAAAAGAGAACCTAACTTGTGATGGTCGCAAATAAAAGGTGAATACAAAACAAAGTCGGTAGTCGTGGCGATCTCTGGGGAGGTCTTCGTCCTGCCGTGGATGTCTTTCGGCTGATGATGACCACAATATGTGCTACACAAACACCCATGTATTACACAATACGCACGTGTTACATAATACCCATGTGTTAGACAATACCCAGTAACTTCCTTCCAGTTATCGACAATGCACCCTCTCTTCGTGTTCATGTTGACTGTACTACATATTTCTTGTAAGTCGTGGGAATTAAATATATAAGTCATAGAAGTGGTGGGACTAATATTTTGAAAGTCTGGGAACTACCCCAGTATAACAACGGGAGGTTTTATCGCTAAATAGTAATCTTTTTCAGACAATGTTGTGGTTTTAAATCAGGGCCCAACTGAAAATCAGCGCAGATATTTAGTACCGCAGCCATGTATGTCTCAACTCAGATTGTACTTGGTGGTACTACGTTATTTTTTTTTTAAGTTTAAATGTTGTTTGCCTATACTTATAATTTACAACTACCTATCTACATCATCAAGGAGTAGGCAGGAAGTACAAAAATATAAAACTACACATTAGCATTACTATAACCTACTGAATCCTTTAGTAACAATTTCACACAAACAAGTAAAAAATAACTCTCAGCGAAACATAATAAATACTCATACATATGGTGATCGACACGACCGACAGAAAAGGTCAGTCTCCAAAGTTTATTTCTTCTGCACCGTATAATATTACTGACACCAGATAACCTTGATGGCTAAATCAATGTACCCAAATAAAATACTTAATGGAATAACAACGTATGGAACATATTTTTCATCAAAGTCCCACGGTAGTAAAATCACTGATCGAAACAAACATTCCTGTGTGCTACAGAAAGATTACTCCTGTGCGGGGATCGAACCCGTGACTACTCGATTCAGCGGGAGGAGCTGCCTACGTTTTGACGAACTGCCATTAAAATATGAAGCCGTCTTTACAGCTACGTAAAGCTCGCAAAACAAACTCCAGTTGTAACGGAGATAGTAAAATACCTTTTTTTATTAAAAAAAAGAAAGCCTACTGTAAAACGACGGACGATTTAGCGTAGTGGTTAAGAGCTTAAGCCGCTCTGCCCACTGCGTCTAATAGTCGCGGGTTCGAGTCCCGCACGGGACAAATCTTTGTGTGATCCACAATTATTTGTTCCGGTCTGGGTATTTGTGTATGTGAATTTTCATGTTTGTAAACGCACCCACGACACAGGAATATATCCTAGTGTGGGGCTAGGTTTTTAAAAACAAAATAAAATAAATAAAAAGCTAAAAATAAATATTTGAAGTTGATGCCAGTTGGTCGATGGAGTCGGTTAATTGACACCGACTTTTCGCTTTTAGAAGTCGGTTTCTTAAAAAAAAACATATTTTACAATTTTAAGTGATGGGTAAATTAATTATTTATTAATATTTATAAACCTGTATTATATTAATGCTTAGTTTTACAGTTAGGTACCTACAAGATTGATATAATACCCATTTGCTGTTTGTTATTGAAGAGTTCCATTGTCTATCTTAGAAGATCTTCATCAGATCCTAATTAAACCTTCCCTGAAACAATATGCATTTAATAACGAAAACCCCATTCAAATCGGATCAGAAGTTTTTGAGAAAAATACGGACATACAAACATACATACATCATACCTTCTACCAGACTCTTTTTTGAAGTCGGTTAAATACCATTTATTTAGAGACTATTTATTTGGATCTTTATTTAGAGAATTTACAAATAAATATTAAACAGAGTAAACGGCATGCTTAAAATAAATATAAACGTCTGTGGTATTCTCTATTTCTCACGTCGTGGCTAAAAATCAAGTCTCCAAAACAGGTAAACATGTTCTAGACGAAGTACCCATTAAATCACGTCAAACACAGCTAACAAAACGAGTGGCGAGACGTTTTAATTTGTTATGTATGGTGGCGCTTGAATTTAAGCACAAAGTTAAAAAACCTACAGTCCTACAATAATCTTTTGGCACGCGGCTAAAATCGAAACTAAAGCTGTCATTAAATGAAATGTCACGTGTGTGTGTGTGTGTGTGCATGACAGTTGTAAAATTTAGTAACCGTGCGGTGGGTTAAACACATCACCTGTTGAAATATCTCCTTGGAAGTAGGAAAATTTAACTAAAAGCTAACCCTGATTTCACAACATCGTCCCCTGTCAATGTCATCCATGGGCCAAAAGATCCTTGTCGCACTATAATAGTTTTCGAAATAAACACGCAGTTTGACAGGCCTTTTTGACAAAACTGCAGAAGACAAGAGTGACGCGAAATTGTGTGACAAACATATTTAACAGCTGATTAAACCATATGTTTATTACATTATTTCTGAAGGTCATGTCCTCACGACAAGGTTAAGTCTCAAAACAATTTGACTGTCAGTCAGAGAGATGCTGCTATACATATTAAGTTTAAAACAGAATCCCGTTTCACAGTTTTCACATTTTTTATTATTAACCTACATTTTTTTATTATTAACGCTGAAGGAAAACATCGTGAGGAAACCTGCATGCCTAAGAGTTTCTCGAAGGTGTGTGAAGTTCGCCAACCCACACTGGGATAGCGTGGTGAACTATGGCCTAAACCATCTCAGTTTGAAAGGAGGCCCGTGCCCAACGGTGGGTCAGTTTCTTAACAGGGCTAATATTATTATATTATTATTAACGTAATGTGCCCCACTGCTGCCTCCTCTTTTCTTCAACGATCTCTATCCCCTGTCAATAATGGCCCTTCTGGTCGATACGCGTCGAGGTCACCGCGCCCCCGCTTCCTGGGCCTGCCTCGGCGACGGTGACATTGCTGTGGCACCCATTCGGTACACAGTTTGGCCCACCTATTTGTGTCCATTCGCTTCAGATGACCCGCCCATTTCCATTTAATGTTGAAGTTTTGACTCCGACGCCTACAATGCGTCATGGAGCGTAGCACTGTGTTCCGTACTCGATCGATACGCTTTATACCTAAGATGCTACGCTCCATTGCTCGTTGGCAAACCTTGAGTTTGGACTTTTGAGCCTCGGTTGGTGACCACGTTTGAGCACCGTAACTGAGAACGGGAAAGATACACATGTCGATAAGTTTCAGTTTATGTTGAGCTGTCACTTTTCTAAAAAACTGGAAAAACACCAAGCATACATAAATATTTATAAGCCCATGACCTCTTGAACGGTAGATGTGGCTAATCGGAACATATTTAAACCAAAAAGACACTTAAGGACTTTAGACAACTATTTATTTTTCACTTAAACATTTTTGACTTTATTTATGACGAAACCAAATCATTATGAAATCCATATAAAGAATATAAAAGCTATGTCAGATAACTAGACATGTTACTCCTTCAAGTGATTTCTACGAAGTGCAAATATGACACTTCAATCTGAACAAATAAAACTGACATTCCAAATTTAAAGTAATTCAAACATAATACAAAAACCAACCAGATCAGAGTTGACATCAAAAGAGTATGTATAATCTGAGATTACCAATCAACACACCCTCTTAATCACAGATATACATCATAACACACTCTCTCTCAACAAAAAACAAAACACTATAAAGGAAGGCAGGTCGCCTTTCATAAGCTGCCCCATGGACCAGTAGAGAGCTACTAGCGCCTGTAAGAGTACAGGCGTGTATGGGGCGAACTATGACAGTGGAGGAAGCCAGAGAGGTTTGTAAGGCAAGAACCTGTTGGAACTTTGTACTCTTTGGCTACCCCGCAAGGGAACTGGCGTGATGATATAGATAGATCGATAGAAGAACAAGATGATATATGTACTCAACGACGTAATGTAGAGCTTGCCCATCTACATCAATTTTGCTCTTGACACTATTCATCATTTGTGTTTTTGACCGGTTCATCATCAGTCTAAACTCAAGGCTCTTCCTGCTGAGTTCTTGGAGCGTATCTTCGAGTTAGCGAGCTGTGGAGTAGTTTTTTAATCTTTCACCACAGATAACAATCCTCTTTGTCGATCATCAAACCGCAAGGAAGATTCTTGCGATCCTTGGAAAAACTTCCTTTAGAGTACTTATAAACAGTTTTGGAGAGAGCGGGTCGTTAAGTGGTACTAAATTTTCGACAGCTGAAAATAAGGCTTTTGAATTTTTCAATGATTTAGTTTAATGTATACAAATGATATGTGGTGGAATAACTAGAACGGAAACCGGCTTGTTCTGGAGGTTAATGATTTTTATGTTTGTGGTTTATTCGGTTCATTAGTTTAATGCGGTATTACTTTAATAACATAATGCAAGCTATTTAGAGGAAATAAAAATCACACGTCTTTCATGGGGCACTGTGTTAGATTTTATAACAAAATTTCTCATTGACGTCACTAAACTTAGTGAAAATAAGTTCAAAGCTTGTGTAAAACGAACACTTTGTAAGCAAGCTTATTACTCAATAGAAGATTATTTAAAAGATAAAAATGCTTGGATAGATGCTATTCCAGCTCCACTTGAGTCATAACAACCTATTCAACTGTTGTTAGTTAACATTACCTCTCTTCCTTCTATTAATTTAACACAATATGTACTTTTTTTTGTAAATGAGGGAACCATGTAGCCATTCTCATAAATAGTATTATTCGCTTTTTTAACTTAGACTCACCTGATGACCAACCTACATTGTTCTCCCATACCCCATAACAGAATGTAGATGAAAAAGTTTGTAATTTCTTATTTTAAAAGAATAACCGTGGAGTTTCTTGCCCTTCTACTCCACAGGAATGACATTCCGAAGTGGCGGTAGAGTGTTTGTTACTTTTCTGACGATTCATAAATACTGTAATGGTTTACATGAATAAAAAATATTCTGATTCTGAATAACAATCGTGCCTTTTCGGTGATTAGGTATGTTTCTTAAAAGTAATTTTTGTGGTCAATTTGAAATGTGGTTAGGACTGTATATTTTATGATAGCAGGAAAGAGTTATTGCTAATGCTTAAATATTTCTAAGCAATGATAAGGAAAACCAGTGTATGAGAAAACACATTCCGTCACTGATGATGTTTTCCCTTAAAAATGTTTGAACTAACGTCACTGACAGCTAACTAGACGTTTATAAGCTGCGTTTAGCTCTTAAATTAATTTTACGCCTACGTATGAGAAGGAGGCAGTTATGTAAAAAAAATATTGATTACATTCTCTTCATCTTTACTGATAACTTGCGTCTTGGTCCAGTAATTAAGAGCTTAAAAAGCCGCTACGCCCACTAAATCGATTATGGGTTCGATTTCCAGACAGGACTGATCTTTGGGTGATCTGTAAATATTTGTTTCGGGCAGGGTGTTTGTGTATGTGCATTTCATGTTTGTGAACAACATATAAAAAAATCCTAGTTTCGTTTCGTTATCGTTTTTGAAGATAAAAAATAGCCAGGGAATCGTATTCACTCTACATCGTTTTCTTATACTGATGGTCATTCTCGTCCTGGTGTCGGGAACTGTCACATGATAGTAGAATACCGACTCCAACTTCATGTGGATATAACAAAAGGCAAAGAAATAAAATTAAAAATAATAATAAGTCATTCGTCATGGCCGCATCGTTATCATTCATTTAACAATTGCAAACCACCGCCAAACATGGATTCGCGTTCATTACTTCGCACCCACCATAGCGGGGTGGCCACGCGAAAACCTAGAATGTTTAACTATAATAACTTACGTATGTATGTTCTTAAGACGGTAGTAGGTACCTGTCATGTCTTATCATTATCGTGCTGGTTTTGTATAGGGAAAACAAGAGGTATAGTTACTTAGATAAATTATTTATCGGTAATTTTGTGGTTGCGCACGTATGTTATACTTCTGACTATTAATCCAAGCCACAAATGATGGAGTCAGGTAAGTTCCATACATAAACGGGACATGCCGCTACTGGCTCTAGATGCCAAGATGCTGAGGCCGCTGCGGCATCCCGTGGAACGACTCGACGTGCTGGAGCAGTTTTTCCTCACTTTTGTACGTGGGGAAAATACTAAATAGGACTTCCGTAGCTTAGTGGTCTACATTTTTGGCTCCGGGATTTCCGCTAGAACGCACCGGTGGTATGCTGACGTCACCTTGAGACGACAACATCAACGACATAAAATCAGACTTAGATTTGTCAAAATTTTTTCTACACTATCTATCTATATCATCACGCCAAATCCCTTGCTTTTTTAAATGTAAACCATAAAGTAGTTTTATGATTCGTCAGAAAAGCACAGATTATATCACCTGTATCATTCCTGTAGAAAAGAAGGGCAAGAAACTCTACGGTTACCCTTTACGCGAATGTTATTTTTGAATTCATAAGCTTAGGGTATCGAAATCAGGTTGAAAAACAGATGATCGTAAACATGCAGTCTTGTCCAGTAGCGTGTCGTTCTGTTGGTGAGCGACAAAACTACACACTTGAAAACCTGTTGGATCAGAATAGTACGCGAGAACATGCGAATGCGTAAGAGTTGCCGATAAGTACATATATAATTTAGTACTTAATTGAGGATATTTTTGTAGATGTTAGCTTAGTATCTCCGCACGGGGGGAAGCTTCGGACACTAAGCATGTGTCGAGGAAAAGGTGATTATAAAACACCGCCACGCCTGTATTCCCCAAGCGAGGGTGGCAGAGGTGTACTGCGTATACTTACTTTTCGCCGACAATTTGAGCCCCATGTAAAAGGGGGCGAGCCTATTGTCATATACGGGCACAACTCCAGACTGTGATTATAAGTTTGATAATTCTTATTTTATAATTAAGATCATATTTTGCCCGTTTAAACCTCAATGTATGAAGGCGAGAAACTGTTATGGTCTAGTGGTTAGATCATACGCCACGAAGAGTACTATCCCCGCACTTGGCGAATTATTGGGACTCCAAAAACATTGTTCGGCTCGACTGTATGTGTATGTGAAATTTATGCCTCTATAGGACATTGCTATTGTGGAGCAGCTTTTTTATAAGCAAATGCTGCTACGGGCCTCCTCTTGCGACAAGTTCTTCTACAACAAAAACTCATCTCATAACCTAAATAGGCTACGGTTTACAACAACATAAAAGCATATTCGTATTTAATGATAAAAAAACATAAATTCTCTAATAAAAGCAATATTTATAAAAAGAGAGATCAAATCTAATTGACATACATACATTCACTCGTATGTAATCCGGTGTTAGGAACAGGTTGACTTGACATACCAGTTGCTCTCGTTAGGCGGCAACTGGGGCCACTGAGCCGTACACAGGTCCTTTCGATAGGACCATAATTAGGCTATTAGGACAATAAAAGAGATTTAGATAAAAATGACAGGCCCGCTGAGTTTCTCGCCGGATTATCTCAGTGGAGTCAGTGTTCCGGGTCCAGTGTTAGATTAGTAAACGAAAAAAATGTAGGCGTGACAATTTGAAAATGCCCGCAGGGTTTGTACAAAATAAATGATTTTGACTTTGAAGTAGCTAATAGACAAGTTGTTAGTAGGATATTTTGTTATTGAGAAGTTTTAAGAGTTTAGTCAAGAGTCTCCGTAACCGGCGAGCGTGTATGAGACGAACTATGAGAGTCGAGGAAGCCAGAGAGGTATTTAAGGAAAGAACCTGTTGGAACTCTGTACTCTCTGCCTACCCCGCAAGGGATCTGGCGTGAGGTTATAGATAGATAGATTTAATGAAATGACGTTTTGCTAATGTGTGTTTAAGCTACGAAATCATTTTGAATAGGTGCTTAAACTCTGGGTTCCCGACCCACGCGAAATCACAAAAAGTCAGTCAAGAGGTTAAGGTTAGGTTCATAATTATTGATAAGAGGCGATCATGACAATTTTGATTGGTTTATATACTGAAATTATAAGTAAACTAGGCAAGCTGCCTGGCAAGGCGATGTCTAGGGGTCTGTGAATAGCAATCAACTCTCTTACCTCCGTCCTTTTATCCGTGGCAGCTTTTAAACATAAAATTATTAATAAGTATTATATTATAATTTTAGAAGAACTCATTAGCATCCAGAAGTAAAGGAAAAAGGCAATGGTAACTTAATAATGGGAAGCTCGCCTTGTCCAGTCCTCGCCAGACCAAAAAATCATCGGTGAATGAGGATGATGGCATTTTGCACGGTTAGTCAAGGTATTATACCGACGATTTAGCGCAGTGGTTAAAAGCTTAACCCGCTGCACCCACTGTGTCTAATAGTCGCGGGTTCGATTCCCGCACGGGACAAATCTTTGTGTGATCCACAATTATTTGTTCCGGTCTGGGTATTTGTGCATGTGAATTTTTATGTTTGTAAACGCACCCACGACACAGGAATTAATCCTAGTGTGGGGCTACGTTTTATAAAAAAGAAAAGAAAAAAAAGTCAAGGTATTGGTACTCTGTACTTTTTGCCTACTCCGCAAGGGATTAGCGTGATGATAGATAATCTATATTCCTAATATATGGCACACTATTAAGTGTGTCTTGACTGTGAATTCATGACCCTTTTATTTATTTTAAGTCTTTTTCTTTACATCCTTTAACTACTACTGTCAAAGACAAAAAAACTCTATAATCGAATTTTGCTTGATATCTATTGATCATTCTAGAACCTACCTCAAAACACTAGACAACAAAATAACATTAGCATCTGTTGTCGAATTCATATATTTCTCCGATTCAAATTACCCAAGCACATCAGATTTTTCAATTTAAATTTGTAACTATTGACTAACACATCGAAAACAACGAAAAATATGACGTCACTACGATAACAACAGCACGACTAGCGCAAGCGGCGAGACATTTCTCGAGCAGGACTAAATTTTGCCGGCGCGTGACGCAAGTCAAGTCTTGTCTAAACATCAATACTTTACAATTCCCGAAACTAATTTTCTCGTATCATACTTTTTGATGTATTGATATCTTTGGAAGTGATAGTAAATCTTCTTTTGCGACGTGCAAACATTTCATCCTCGACAGTGGTAAGCCCCTTTTTTGTTAAACTGTTTTTCTTGCTTATCTATTCCTGGTATCGTATTATTTTAATAAGCTAAAAGGAAAAACCGTACGAGAAAGTTTTCGACAGAGGTCACATAAGATAGTAATCAAATCCATAACTTGTTTTTGTTTAAAATCTATTTTGTGAGTCATCTTCCGCTCATATATTCGGTTTTATAGAATTAATTAAGTCAGTCGAAAATATAAATTTTTCCTTCCTTATCTTTGTTAATTATAATACAAACACGGCAGAAATAACAACAGGTTCGGTTTTGGTACCGGCCAAAACTTTGTCGCATTCAAACGTAGTCCAGGCCCCAAGTCCTTTATTGCAGTTTTAATAAAATTGTTGATCATTGACATCATAATTGTTAGTTTTGACAGTTTTCAATCTACTAATTCAATGCTTTCCAATTCTTATGGCACCTATCAATAATTTTTATGGTTTTCCATAGTCGTAGGTACCAGTTCCATCAATTGCCGACTTTTGGTACAATTGTTATTGATCGATTTTTGCTTGAATTACAAAACACGTAAAAATTAGCAGAATTGGGGCCCTCGCGGAGGACACCTTCTTTGTGCTATACGAATATACGAGCAATATTATAAACAGGAAAGATTTGTTTGTAATCGAAAAGCTCTGAAACTACTTAAACGATTTTCATAATTCTTTCACCTTAAGAATAATTAAATAAAATAATAATAACAAAGGCTATATTGTATTTCAGTAATAATAAAATTCCAGCCCGAAATAATGGTATTTGTAATAAATTATAAGGATATTATAATATAAACGGGGTAACGGCTAGTATGTAAGTAATATTCTATTCATCTTATCATTTAACTTTAAAATATGGACGTACAGATGGACATTAAAAACATTGTCCATCAATTTCGTGTCAATAATATGATCGAGGAAAAACGTCTGCGGCTAAGTCAAAGTCGATTTACGACGTGAAATAATAACTATTCCAAAAATTTCAAGAATTACCTAATAATAGGGATACCCACGTTTTAAAGACGGACTAATGAGTTGAAATAATTTCTCCAAGCCCCATTGAGATTGTCCTAAAAAGAGATTTTGAATAGTTACGAAAATACTTGCAAGATTTAGAATTAAACGTACTCCATTCTATGTCTCTTGAATTTTTTAAGGTTCTCTCTGACAAGGAGGATTCCACTCCATGATTTCCTTTACCCTTAACTAGTGACAAACGCTTATAAGTTTCGAAACTCGCTGCGAGCCAGCATCTGCACCCTGGACCATGTCAATTCAAGGCGAGCATTCCTGCAGCTGCGATTAGAGAAGAAGACCTGGCTCAGTGCCGTGCCTTGGGCGGGGACTATGTCCAGCAGTGGACTGATGCGGGCTGATGATGGTCCCAGCAGTTAGACTGTCACAGCTCTAGGATTTGATTGAACAGTTATGCCTGATAGAATTAAACATACACAATATCAATGGCCCGTCTATTGTGCGATGCCACGCCACGAGTAAATTAGCATCGCGAGATGATAACGGTGTCACGTTGTGACCTGGGTTTGCGTCACCGATACAATTATTATTTTCCTTAAACTGTGATAAATTCGCGTGCGAGATAACGAGGCGGAGTGTGAAAAAACAATGCTCTACTGTAAACATGTTAAGATGGAGGTAACTCGTATAAAAGCGCCACTTACGCTCTATTTCGCTGCCCACCCTATTACTGCCCGGCGCTCCCTTCGTTGGCGGTTTTTTGAGCGGGAGTTGAAGGAAATCTTTATGCAATTGAGGAAAAGTAATTTTGGGAAAAACCTGAAGGATGAAAATCTAAAATGTATAAGATACATAAAAATGTGAGGATGAGGCTTCGGAAAAGCAATAGGAAAGCTACGAGTAGTATAAAATTTTTATAAAAACAATTATGACCCTGGCGACAAAAGAAAATTGGTGTAGGGACTTTTTAAAACTTAAGAGAAACACAAAGCGATGCAAAGGGAGTATGTGAACAGTCGACGCTTCCGCAGTACTGCTCACGCGGGAAGTCAGTGAAAATGATTAACCGTTACGTCAAAGGGCACATACCTCTCAGGCGGGTTTCGCCAGGCGTCCAGAACGCGCTTGTGGTAGGCCCAGCGGCGCAGCGCTGCACGCGCCAGCAGCGCGGCCAGCAGCAGCGCCGCCAGCGCCAGCAGCGCGCCGCTCGCCGCCCACACGCGCCCCGACGTGCCCGACACTTTCGACACCGCCTCCGCCTCGAGGCCTGCCGCACACCACCACACGTCAGTTGGAAAGATACTAGGCCCGCGGAACAGCTAGTGGCGAGCTGTTGGTGAGTAACGACACCACGGACTCGAGTGCTCCAGAAAGACAGTCAGGGCCCCTTGACGTGTCTTCCGCGCGGAAACCGAAAAATGCCCCCGCAGGAGTCTCGGCGGACTTAATTGAGGGTCCAGAGAGGAGCCGTGAGAACTATAGGGACGTAGGAAGGTAATGCTTTCCTACGTCAATGTACTCCAAGAGTGGAAGTATTAAAGGGCATTATGCTACGAGTAAATTCGGGGAAAGCGCAACACACCTGAGGCACTGATACTGGTGTTGCCCTCAGTTGTATCATGACGACGATTTAAGGGCGCATCTAGAAAGCGGCGACTTACCGCCTGCCACGTGTAGTTAGGTATTAATGGCCAGTGTCCGTTCCCTTTGAAATAGACCAGTTTTGTCCATCAAACTTCATTCACTTAATGCTTGTTCTTTTTCCATAAATAATAATAGTCCCTATATAGTTGCTAGGGTCAGTTCGCTGTTTATGTTCTTTCATTTTCAGCAATTGATTTCAGTAGATGACTTACATACTTCTTGCAAAGGGCCTCTACATATTGGACCCACGTCTCCATGTAATTTTTCAACATGGGACATTCACATCATAATTTTATTAAGACAAAAGGTAGCCAATGTCGTTCCCCTGGATAAAATCTATGTCCTTGCCGAATTTGAACAAAACTGTTCAGCGGTTCGGGCGTGAAAAGGTGACTTTCGAATTCGAATCGACAAACAAGAGTTACTTTCGAATGTATAATATTAGTACGGATAAATTGTAGTACGCACACATTGATAGCTTATAAACAAATTAAAAAAAAGGGCTGGCATAACGCACACATAGTGCGTAACTGCCGCCGCTTTTAGGCGCCGTTTTTGTTAGCAATGCTTCGTCTAGACAAACGTCTATCCGCTTGTCATTTGGCTCGGCCTTTAGGAAACTTATGCTGGACACTGAAGGAAGAGTAGCGCCAAGTTAAATATCGTCACACCTAAGCTTTCCAAGTGGAAGTGACAGAATTTCACTATATACATCCACTTATCACTGAAGATTTTAGGTTCCAATGTAATACGGGGCAAGTGGGGCGATTGTAACAGTAACATACAATCTATTCGACGGAAAGGGTCCGGTATCAGAGTCTTTTTCGTTTCTTGTGGTAACTTATTTTTTTTTGTATCTTTTAAAGGATAACCTTTTCTATGCGCTACTCTAGTTAATAATTACGGGCACATTAGCTATTAGTCTGAACCTGCCAATGGACTTTCTTTTACGACAGTACAGACAGATAAATTCAAGTTGTATTAATTTAATATAGTTGTATAATAACACTTACAGAAGTCGAAGGCGGTGCGTTCCTGTCCGTTGAAGACGCCGGAGGTCCAGGGCGCGTCGTGGCGCACCCACGCGCGGTAGCAGGCGCGCGGCGGCGATAGCGCGCACTTGATGCGCAGCTCGCGCTCGTGCCGCGAGCAGTTCTGCTTCACCGCCATGGGATGCTCGATGCACGACTCCTGCAAACCTCTTCCGTCTCAACCACCGAGCGCTAGCAGCACACCTCGCACATGCGGCAAGACCTTTCTCGCGCGAGATAGCATTTAGTCGGACCGTGATTCGAGTCTTGTTACGAGTCAAAATGGTCTTGTACACGTCATGTCACGTCACGTGTTTACGTCAATACGATACAATTCTTAAAGTAGTTTATGTCGTGTGTCCAACTTTTGTCATGGCACGCCATGCTGGCACGGTACACACGACGGCTATCCCGCCTAGGGTGACAGAATCTGTGACATATGTCTTGTCGCGTCGCCTGTGATAGCTCAGCTAGAATGTTTTTAGGGATACCATGGAAGTTTTGACAATAGTTTTGGCTAGGACTTAACAACTAAGCCTAAAATCTTTTAGGGGTACCAAAAATTTTCTTTCCGACGCTTCCGGGGAAATTGTACAATAGGTATGCCGGAATATAGTTGCCTCAACGGCTGCATACGCTAATGGCAAGAGTTGCAAGCATACTCTTATGCCGAAGTGCAGTGCAGTAGACTAATTGATAGTACATGGCAAATCATATGATCGAAGAATGACCATAGGGTCGCCCTCTGCCACGTAGGTAGGTAGGCCAAAGGTATTTCAGCTAAATATGGGTAAACTGTTGCATCTGAGAGGCATTCCTCAAAAAAAAACTATTTTCGTGCCCTTAAGAGACCAGAGAGAGTCTTCCATTAAATATATCTCACGCCAGTAAGAATTTGTGCTTTAGCTCGATTAATTCAACTTGATGCTTGAAGAGATAGATTATGTTGTTTACATTTATACATTGTCTAGATTTTGTGTGTTGAATTACTGCATATCAGTTGCGTGGCGCATACGAAACTGCGCACAACATAATAAACTTTTTACCTTGGCCTATGTTTGTATCCTAAGTCTCCTAATTAGAAGTCAAAGATGCAAAACAACTTGATTGCAAGTTTATATAAATGCTACAAAAGGTGCTTAGACCGTCGTATTAAAAGGATTCTTAAACATGTTATCTATTTTACAGTAGTCAGTCCTTATTAGCATGCACAATATAGCAAGACAAGTTGTAAAGTACGAAGGAGTGTGGTTCATATAGTATATATAATAGTCTTAGTACTTTGTCATTCGCAATGCCTGCATGAAATGACATAATTGAATAATCATTTTCTGTAATAAAACATTTATCAGTCATTGATCTCTCAATGGAAGATACATTGCCGTCGAGGCGACAATAGCCAATGAACAGTATTTATTTAGCGATCAAGCGACTTCAAGCTGCGTACGCGTTCCATGGATGTGCTATGCGTCAGACGAGTGGAAAAATTGTTCTCTAGATTAAATTACGAGTTTCGGAAATAAAACGAAACTATACTTATCATTGCCTATATACTAGAGCGACTAACTAGAGCGTATATAAGGCTAAAGTTGTTAGTCAATGTGTGTTACCAGTGATGACATATGGATCAGAGACGTGGTCTCTTACAATAGGTCTCATAAAAAAGCTCAAAGTTGCTCAGCGAGCTATGGAAAGAGCTATGCTCGGCGTTTCTCTACGTGATCGAATCAGGAATGAGGAGATTCGTAGAAGAACCAAGGTCACCGACATAGCCCTCAGGATTAGCATGCTGAAGTGGCAATGGGCTGGCCACATAGCGCGAAGATCGGACGGGCGTTGGGGCAGAAAGATTTTAGAGTGGAGACCACGTATTGGCAAGCGCAGCGTAGGACGACCGCCTGCCAGATGGACCGACGATCTTGTGAAAATCGCTGGAAATCGTTGGATGCAGGTGGCATCGGACCGGTTACGCTGGAAAGCGATTGGGGAGGCCTATGTTCAGCAGTGGACAAGTATAGGCCGAGATGATGATGATGATTATAATTGAGTGTTAAAAGCAAAAACCTTATTGTTTTTTTAAAAAAAAACAACATACATTCCAATTGAGAACCTCCTCCTTTTTAGAAGTCGGTTAAAAAGATGGTTTTCTATGTTAAGCAATGGATCAAGCATCAAACGTGCCTACATGCCACTATCCACAAACGTAAATGGTTTGTCTTTACATATAATAAAACTGTAACTGCGCCGAATCTGTACATTGAATATTTATTGAAAATTTTAATCGCGGTACATATCCTTATGGATATAGAGACCGACACAATATTTTTTTTGAATTATTGTCTGTCTGTGTGTCTCTTTGTGTTTCAATCACGCAAAACTACTGAACGGATTTCAATGATATTTGATATCGTAATAACGTATCATCATCATCATCATCTCAGCCTATACTTGTCCACTGCTGAACATAGGCCTCCCCAATCGTTTTCCAGCGTAACCGGTCCGACGCCACCTGCATCCAACGACTTCCTGCGATTTTCACAAGATCGTCGGTCCATCTGGCAGGCGGTCGTCCCACGCTGCGCTTGCCCATACGTGGTCTCCACTCTAGAATCTTTCTGCCCCAACGCCCGTCCGATCTACGCGCTATGTGGCCCGCCCATTGCCACTTCAGCTTGCTAATCTTAACGGCTATGTCGGTGACCTTGGTTCTTCTACGAATCTCCTCATTCCTGATTCGATCGCGTAGAGAAACGCCGAGCATAGCTCTCTCCATAGCTCGCTGAGCAACTCTGAGCTTTTTTATGAGACCCTTTGTAAGAGACCACGTCTCTGATCCATATATCATCACTGGTAACACACATTGACTAAAAACTTTAGTCTTAAGGCACTGAGGTATTTTGGATGAGAAGATGTTGCGCAGTTTCCCGAACGCTGCCCAGCCGAGTTGGATTCGTCGATTGACCTCTCTCTCAAAGTTGGACCTACCTAACCGGACTACCTGTCCCAGGTAAATGTATTCGTCGACAACTTCAAGAGTAGAGTTCCCAACGGTGAGTGCGGTGGGTACGACATGGACTTTAGACATTATTTTCGTTTTGTCCATGTTCATTTTAAGACCCACTTGTTGAGATACTCTGTTGAGGTCGCCGAGCATTCGTCCTAGATCTTCCAACGACTCCGCCACGACCACAATGTCGTCGGCAAATCGAAGGTGAGTGATGTATTCGCCATTGATGTTGATGCCAAGTCCTTGCCATTCCAAGAGCTTGAAGGCGTCCTCTAAGGTGGCGTGGCCGTAAACAGTTTCGGAGAAATGACGTCTCCCTGCCTTACTCCTCTTTTTATGGAGATCGCCTTCGTGCACTGCCCCTGTACTCGGACTGACATGGTGGCGTTACTATACAAGCACTTCAACACTTCGATGTACCGATAGTCAATGCGGCATCGCTGGAGAGATCTAAGAACCGCCCAAGTCTCTATCGAATCGAAGGCTTTCTCATAGTCCACAAACGCCAAGCATAGTGGCCGATTATACTCCTCGGTCTTCTGTATAATCTGCCGCAGCGTATGTATGTGGTCTATGGTACTAAAGCCTTTCCGGAAACCGGCTTGTTCGGGAGGCTGGAAGTCATCAAGCCTGCGTTCGAGACGATTCGTGATGACTCTCGAAAACAACTTATAAACATGGCTCAGCAGTGTGATGGGCCTATAATTCTTCAGTAAAGTGTTATCACCTTTCTTGAAAAAGAGTACCACCACACCCCTGTTCCACGCTTCCGGCGTTTTTCCTTCGAGCAAGACGGAATTAAACAGCCTCTGAAGGACTTTAAGTACCGGCGATCCGCCCGCTTTCAGAAGCTCTGCGGTAATTCCGTCTTCACCCGGCGCTTTGTTTGTCGAGTTGAAAGTTCTCGGGGTTTTGGATATGTGCATTAGAAGGTCGGAGCGTAGACTTCATCAGACGCGATCTTTCCATTTTGACATTAATATTTAATGTGCCTCTGACCATTCGGTGATCACTGCCGGTTTTTACCCTGTGAATCACGGAGACATCATTAAATATTTGTCGCTTGGTGCTCATGATGAAGTCTATCTCATTTTTTGTGGAACCATCAGGGCTCATCCAGGTCCATTTCCTATGAGGCGGCTTCCGGAAGAAAGAGTTCATCATAAAGAGTCCCTCCTTCTCCAGATATTCGGCCAGCCTCTGACCCCTGGGGTTGCGTTGCCCATATCCAAATTGCCCCACTCTCAATTCATCATCGCCCCGTTTGCCCAGCCGCGCATTGAAGTCACCCATAACCACTGTAAAGTGTGCTTTGGAAGTATGTATGGCTCTACTAATGTCCTCATACATTACTTCGACGTCATCATCTGAGTATGCCGAGGTCGGTGCGTAGACCTGTATGACCTTCAGCGAATATCTTTTGGATATTCTGAGTATCAGGTACGCTACCCTGCTCGACACACTAGTGATGGACACAACGTTGTCTATGAGTGACTTGTGGACGATAAATCCGACACCACCTTGGGACTGCTGTTCGCCCTCCCGGTAGTAAAACAAGTTGCCGGATTTTAAGGTTATCGTGTCCTCGCCCTTTCTTCGGACCTCCGATAAACCAACAATATTCCACCGCAACTTGTTTATCTCTTCTTCTAGTTCAACAAGCTTCTCATCTGTCCTTAACGTGCGTGCGTTGTATGTCACCAGGGCCAAATTTCGGTGTTGGTGGTAGCCGAATCTCTGCCGGAGATTCTTAGCACCCCTTGTCCTGTCGCTACCATGGCTGCTACCGTGGCCAGGACGAACAGGACCGCCGGGGACTAGGGGCCTGGTTTTCTTACATTCGTCCATAATTGGGGGTGTGTTTGCCATACTCGCCACGCTTGGCAGGCGGGTTGGCGAGCGCAGTTATTGGTCGTCGAAGTGCTAAGGAAACGCTGCTGCCCATTCCCTAGTTTTCCCTTAGTCGCCTTGTACGACACCCGATGGGATGAGATGGGTTGGTCCTATTCTAAGCCGGGAACCACGCGGCATATACCCTAACTTAAAATAATAAATACTTTGTATCCCAGAATCAAGACTCGCATTGTACGTTTTTAAATATTATTACGCTATATTACGATCTTTGGCAGGGTATGTAGAAAAGGTTTCATCAGCCATTTTATTAATTCGATAATAAATTGATAAACTGGTAATCATTCTCAAACAGTAAGTACCCAGGTATTGCATATGTTTTTTTTAAGAGACGGCGTTAGCGTTGAATAACATCGCGCTTTAGAGATCTACCTCCCTATGTCAAATTACAAAATAAACGCGTGCGTAGCCGCGGGTAACAGCTAGTCCATTAATAAAAAGGTTTATATACATACATACTGTTTACCTTGCAGAATTTACATGTGTTGCTGTACTGGTTATACTTATCACAAATTCATAAAAAATCAGGAACCTAAAATTAGTTTCTTTTTATATAAATCATTTATTAAGAGATTAAAATAAATTGCTACACGTATGTGGTGACATACCCTTAGTAGTCAACCGTGTAGTAGGGAATGTAGAATGAGTATTAGTGAAAATATGGGCTAAAAACAAACAGCAAGTTTTTTAACCGAGTTCAAGGGATGAACGAGGTTCTCAATTCGCCGTATATATACCTACCTATACATCACGCTAGATCCCTTGTAGGGTAGGCAGAGAGTAAAAAAATGTAAAAAGCTAAAAATATTGTTTTAAAGTCGGTGCTTATTAACCAACTTCACTGACCGACTGGCACACTGAAATTGATTATAGTAGTGTAGAATAATGAAGTATTGAATTTATTCTATTTCATAAATTCTGCGAAAATATAAAAAACAAATTGTATATGATTTGAAGTTAACAATAATATTTGGTGGGGAAATAACCGTGTGCGCTACGACATGGTGCAATGCACGCCGCAATGCTCACACCTACTGAAAGCGATAAAATATGCGGGCAATATTTGCACATATGGCACCGAAACGAGTTTTCACCGACGAATACTACTCTAATACCTACATAGATTACTTAAATACTTATACGACACACCTATAGCGAGAACTATTACCTATATCTGGAACCTTTACCTGAATCATATATCCATTTAAAGTAAGTACGAGATATAGTCTTATTCAGTTGAGACTTGTTTCAGGCGGCATGAATGCCTATAGGGAGATTTATCTACACAGAAAAACCGCGCGTCGCATAAGCGCTCATGCGAATAGGGCTTATAGTGTGCTCACTAAAAACTTTCAGAGACTTCACAAACAATTAGGGCTCTGACAGAGTGCGGCGACGTGACGTCGTGCGATTTCAGTTGATTCTTTTGTCACTTCTGCCACTTCTTTTGTCACCGGTCACGGCACCTTATGCTGATGCGTATACACTATTTTATTGTGTGTAAACGTTTGAAATGAGAAATATTTGCAAAAAACGGAACATAACTCAATAAAACAAGAAGCACATTTAAGCGTCGTGATTATAATAGACGTTTAAAAATCTGAACGAATCAATATAGTATATATCGCTATCACTATTCATTATTTCAAATGTATATAGTAACATAGTTAAAACCAAAATGTTATCAGCATATTCAAATATATTTATATCAACAAAATAATAGATTTGATGCAAAACAAACGATTTGCCAAACTGAGGTAGTTAATCGACTTATGTTGCTGACCGTACCTATCTTTCGTCAATAAGAATATTTCATAAACACTTTCTTACCTGTTCAATGGTATCGTTACGACACATTGTGACATTGTAGTTGACAGGGGGCAGGCCCAGGTACCAATCCAGTATTACCTCTGTCCTGAAAATGTCAATCATATTAAAACCTCTATTGTAGATTATAACTAGAAATAATTGCAAACTAATGCTTGCATGCATGACTAGAGTTAAAATACATATTGATTTATAAAAAAATAAAATCACAGTAAGCAGGGGTGGCAGAGGTGTACTGTATACACTCATTTTTTGGCGACGATGTTAGGTCTCAATGTAACAAGGGGCAAGTCCATTGCCATTATATTGGGCACAATGTCAGACTCTGGAGTCTGGAGTTACTGGAAATAATTGTTTCAAGTTTTTATGTATTGTGAAAATTTCAGGAGCCAAGGTAACATTCAGATGTACAATCATTGTATGATAGGCAAAAAAGTTATTATAATTATTATTACAGTACCCCTCTACCACCCGGGCTTAGGAATTATAGGTGTGAGTGTTTATTTTTAATCATTACTTACTCATAGTTGACAAAATTCACACGTGGCTCGTTGTCCATGTACCGTTGCTGTGTGAGGTTGTTAGACACCATGACATATTTGTCATAGGGGGGCTTGTCAGTCTTATCGAGGGAAATATAGCCCTTGAGGCAATAGCAACTGCTGAAGATTAAGTCTAGGTTTGTTGAGTAGCATACCTGGGGATAAAATAAAAAAAAAATTCACTATCATATATGCTATCATATATGGGGGTGCTGCTCTATGATATTAGCAGTTGCAGTTGACATACCTTCAGAAATAACCATGTTGATGGTCCCAAAGAACAAAGGTACATATGCCACATACAATAAATGGCACTTGCAACATTATTGCCTCTGGATTTAGTTATTTATGCCAAATATGAATATTGGGTTATATAACTTTGTACATTGGACATATCGAAATAATTACTTACAGGGTTCCAAAGAAAAATTGGGAGCCCTTATAAGATCAAGCATCTTTGCCTATCAAACATCCCCAAATCAACGATAACAAAATAGGAACATTATAGCGATTTCATTCTGAATTTAATTGATGAAAATAATTAAATTCCAATCAATTTCGAAATTATTTTTCAATTGGTCTATGAATTAAGTTGTGACTTCTAAATCATACTTTTACCACACATGGTAATGATACAGAAATACAAACAAAAGTACAATATTTTGCAGGCTCAACTGGCACTTGACTAATTATTGTATGTGTTGACATTGTAGAAGTCACGCTGATACCTTACAACAATATGATTGGTGTGTCAATACTTTACCTTACCAAAATAGGTATGGTGTTCCAATACAAATGTTCATGATTTGAATCACTCATACTTAATGTTCTGTCAGCAATAAAAGTCTGACACAGAATAATGTGTGTAGTATAATCAATAGGGGTGGATCATAGAAACCTTCTATTTAGTGTAGAAATATTTGAAAGCCCAAATATAAGGCAAAGGAACAATATTTCAGTTATTAGGTTCTCTTAGATATAGATATCATCACACCAGATCCCTTGCAGGGTAGGGAGTGAGTACATAGTACAGTTCTTACAGACCTCTCTGACTTCTTCACTCTCATATTTCATCTTATACATGCTCATACAAGATTGAGTAATGTTCTTATAATAGTATCTATCTATCTATATCACCACACCAGAACCCTTGTGGGGTAGGCAGAAAGTAGAGTTCCAATAGGTTATATCCTTAAAATAGTAGACATTGAAATTGTAATAGTAGAAACCACACATTCCAGCATATAGATATGAATACAAGAAGTGGTGGGCTGCACACTCTACTGGATGCTCATCAATAAGAATATCAATGAATGTTTATTAATATCTCCAGCCTCAGGCATGCAGACACAATAAACCATCTTTATGTGTTTATTATACATCAGTGGCAATGTGCAGCTCAAAGAAAGCACCTCAACAGGCAGAAACCAAAAGGAAAGTACTAACAAATTCCCAACATACAAGATAGTTCATAGCTACCAAATAATAACACTGAGACTCGTTTCATTGTAGGTATTTTTGTGAAGGCATCGGAGGATTGATCTTGTCTAAAAAAGTATATTTAAATGGTTGACCTTAATACTAACATGAGTGCAGTTGAGATCGTTTTTAACAGGCGCGTAGTAGACAGAATGCGAGTGGCCAGGACGACAGAAAGGCTGGTGTCTCGAGGAATTGCAGTAGAATGCCTTGTCGTAAAATATCAGGTCCAGATTCCAGTACGTCGCATTAGGGTACCTCACGGTGCAGTACTCGACCTTATACCGACCGCTCAGCCCGTCCTCAGCCGGCTCAAACGTTATCGATGTTCCATTCTTATCCGTACACCTGTCCGCGTTCACACTCCAAACAAACAACAGGAACACAGGCAACAACATCGCAAATCCTTTTTGTAAAATTATGTAAATAACTTCATAACAAACGCAATAAAAACACTTATTTTTATTTTTCACGAATTATCCCGTGATTTACACTTGATTATGGTTCCACCGGCGGCAAGTGTTAAATATAGTGTCACCAACTAAACACGATAATTGAGAATGTGAAGAGGTTGTTTACTTGTTTTATATTTATATTCACGCGTCCAAATTCATGTCGCCATTTTGACAGACTACGCAAACACGAGAGAAAACAGCAAAATTTGAAATCGAGTAATTAAAAATCGATTTTATCTTGTCAAATAATCTATCTATCTATCTATCTATCTATATCATCACGCCAGCTCCCTCGCGGGGTAGGCAGAGAGTACAGAGTGTGTCAAATAATCGATTTTAAAAATAAATACGAAATTCTAAATCCAAACATAAAACTCATCAAATTAGATAGGCACATTCAAATAATAAAGAGGTGGTAATAATCCACAACACTGCAAACGATATTGTCGCGGACCCAGAGGGTAATGGACTCTATTTTTAAAACCGTTAAAATTATTTATTAAAGTGGTGTATGTTGAGTATATAAATATTTACAAAACACCGATCAACCACATTTATTGTTAAAAGAAATGCCAAGTATCCATTAATACTGAGATACAAATTCCTCTAAATTAGGCAACGTTTTGTAAATATGTAAGTTTGGTTCCTAATAAAGTTTTTGTATTTTTTGTAATATAAGATTCTTGAAAGTCTTTAAATTGAACGCATGTTTTTTATTCCCTATGTTTGCAGCATTATTTGCTGCAAATATAGGGAATAAAAACCTATTTTCGTACATCCCGCATATTCATGAAATTGCTACGAATTGATTAATTAATCGCTCGTTTGATCCTTGATTTAATCGAAAGATAAAACGATTTCTTTTTTGATTCGACATGCCTAAGACGAATGACATGAGATATGACAACGGATGGATCTGCCAACAGTTAACATTTTTTTCATAATACGTATGTATGCTATTTTGAACTAACCTTTTAGTCCACCAATTGGTTCTATACCAACGGTCGCGTAATTTCTCGTGTGCGTTTTATAAGTTTCGTAATTTAGAGGCCAAAAAATAGCTCTTTGGAGATATGTTCGTAAAAAAATTATATTCTGCTCAGAAAAAGTAACATATGTTGTGTTAGAGCGTGAAATAAAAATGCGTTGGCGGGTATAATTTCTCCTTATATTTTAATTTCACAACCGTCTCCGACGAAGTCTCGAGCAAAAGTGTACATTATTTTAGATTTTATCCATCGACTTACGTCTCTTGTTTTGCATCGCCATCTTGTTGAAATCGATTATCCAAAACGATTACTAGTCTATAATATTAATAGCAACACTGTCGCCATCTAGCGACCAGTGTTGACATCGAAATGTCAAGATAGCGGTGCAGTTGTCAAAATCAATATGTCAACCCTACATGAAACTACCCACACATTTTATTAATACAAATTATCAACTTTATACGAAACTACCCACAATATCCTAACAGTTGCTATTAGGCGTTCTCCTTCACGACCTTCAAAGCGTTTATACAGAAGTTAAGCCATGATCACATTGCACGACCCCGACTCCGACCTGACTGCCTTGAGACGTCATTGCAAAGCCTCTCTCTGACCCCGACCGTCAGGTTGGCTCCAACTTCACCCGATCCCGACTCCGACTTCGACTTAGGACGTTTAGTGATGCAGTCATCGTTATGATAAATATCAATGTATATATATAGTACGATACTGTTGTCATGCAAAAAAATAATGTGAAAATGAAAGTGATTGATAATGCATCGAAAGATCAATCTTTTATTAAAATTTCTTTATTCGTATGTCTCTCCATCTGTCCGGTCCGGATAAAATAGAGAAATAGTTAGACTGAAAAATAATTATCTTCGATCAGTCGGCGCTAGACATGGGTAACTCAGCGAAATTCCTTGCGTTAACTCAGTAACTCAGGCGCAGGCTACTGCGCCGGCTCATTGTGTTAACTCAAAATTGCGCCATGGCGCAACAAAATGAAACGCGCCGAGTGAGCAGTGAGACGCGCGCCATCTGGACGCCGCGCTCACAGACTCTTAGCACAAACAGCGCATAGCGCCTGAACTGCGTTGGCTCATTGTTCCGAAAAATACAGCCTACCACCTATTTTGTACCCTTTCTTCAAATTTACTCCTTCAATTTTATTGATTCTAATTATCCAAAGAAACAGGTTTGCATACGCCAGCGGGTTTAAAGTAAGTTGTCAGTGCGATAAGTCGCTTGGCACCAATGCACGTCCAAAAATGATGTATTTCAATGGTTTTTTAACTTTGCCGCTTCACTACACTTTGGAATACAAAAAAACAACACTTTTGTAAATTAAAACATATTTAATAATAACAAATTAAAAGCATTAAAATAGATCAACCATGATTTTCTTTCAACCACTCCTCACAGAATTGACTATAGTACATTAGTTTTGACTTTCGAGCGTAACATGAGCGTAAACGTATTCCTTCAGTTATTTTACGCGCAGGTGTCAACTCAGCCATTTGTTAAAATAAAACCTTGTAGCCAGTAAGTACCTAAAGTAAAATGTAGAAAAGAAACTATTATCTATCATTCCTTTTTCATGGTGTTGTAGTTTATAAAAAAGATATAAAAAAGCTTTGTGCAATACCACAAATATTGAATACATTTCAATGGATTCTGCGGGCAACTCAACACCTTAACACCTTTCAAATTTACCGGTCGTGCGCTGTGCGCCAACTCATTTTGAAGAAGTGAGTTAACACATCCGGCGCAGTGAACTGAGCGCCGCAATTGCGCGGCGCAGCGCAGTGTTACCCATGTCTAGTCGGCGCGCGCGCTTCTTCACAGAGGGACGCGTAGCGTGCAGCGACATAGAATTCAGTACTAACAATAAAACGATATATCGATGTTTTAATAGACAAGCCATCAACGTTTTAAATTGCAAATTATTTATGCATCGATTTCGCTTTAGGTTAGTACAATGCAGGAAACGGATGTAGACTGTTGCCGCACATACATCTAAGGGGAATATAGGCGTGACGGTGTTTTAAGTGTAATAAAAATTCGAAAAACGTCGATTTATCGAATAATTGATATTTACAAAAAGTGATGTTTTTTTACAAAACATCAAATCCTACATCGATACATCGACGTCTAACATAACGATGACCGCATCACTAAATGTCCTAAGTTGGATCCGACGCATGACTAGCTTCCAACTTCTCCCTACTCCGACTCCGACCTGACGGCCTTGTAATGGCGTCTCAAGGCTGTCAGGTTGGAGTCGGCAAATGTGATCACAGCTTTAGGACCAACCCTTCGATCAGACATAGGTAAATGCACGCACGCCGCTCGAAAAATGGCACCACTTGAAGGGAGACAAAAGTGGGCGGTACTAAAAAATTTACCTTGTTTCGCTTTTAATCGCTTGTTTACCGCCGACGAATATGTCGAGCTGTGCAATAAAAAACTGTAAAAATTATACAAATAAAGTAACATAAAAGGATGGTGTTATTTTCAGTAAGTATCAATTCAGATTTATTTATTTATTTTATTTGGTCAACAAAACAGATTACAATCGAAGACTTAAGTCAGTAAGATAGTGCAAAGGAATATAAACTAGACTGTAATCCTAAATATGTTAACACATTAAGATAAGTAGGTTAATTTTGTGACACAATAAGAGCTAGAAAGCAAATAAGTAGAGTATAGTAATGTTAAAAGAAAAAACTCATAAAATTTTGTACTAAGAAGTAATGTAGGCCCGATGAAGGATCTGTCTGGCAGTATTTCTAAAAGAAGTTCGTCTGCTGTTAAAGACATCGAAGTGGTTAGATTTCATGGATAACTCGTTGTAAAGGCGACACATTCTTGTAACTGGATTGTAGAAAGAGGTATTATTTTTGCATACATGGAAATGAAATGTTTTATCGGGGATACGGTAATTACGTTTAGTATTGAAATTTAATAAACTTAGTAGGTAAGGTGAATCTAGTGAGCCGTGCAACAATCGTGCTCTTTTCGGCGAACATACAGAGGGGACACTTTAAATTTAACCAACCTTTCACGATAAATCGCGAGCGATCGACCAAAACCGCATCTGTAGCTAAGTATCCTGAGACATTTTCTTTGGACGCTTTCTATGTTCTCCAAGAATCCAAGAAGCTGAAAAGCCTTGTTTGTGAGGTACGCGTAGTGATCGCGAAAGGTAAGTTTTTGGTCAAAAAATATACCGAGATCTTTTGCAATATAGCTTCTATCTAATATTTTTTCTCCTAATTGATAGCTATATGTAGTATAATATCGTTTGTTTGTGAAGGTAATAACAAAACATTTGATGATATTCTTTACTGTGTTGTCTTTATTTGCGTTAAAATGATGCTCTTTTCAATTATTTTATTCATTTATAACATCGTATGCAATCCGCAACTGTCTCTCTCTCTTGAGTGCGGAAGCGAAACAAAACTTAATCTCTAGATTAAGGTCGGTAGAACAAAAACATGGAGTCATCATTAAGTTGCTTTATTTTATTATATTACTTATTTTTTTTAAGTGTTTCGATTTGTGTAATTTTAGTTTTCCACGATATGAGATCCAAAGAGAACAATGGAGGACTATTGTAGCATGAACGAGAGGGAATGAATAATGAGTTTTTCTGTGTATATGACGCGCTGATCTTAGAAGATACTACACGGATTTTTATTCTGTTTTAATTCACGATAAAGTTTTGAGTATCTATAATCTTTTTCATGAAACATGGGTACTGTGATGTTTGACCATATTCCATTTCACGCATATTATATTTATCAGCCGTGTGATGCCGGCAGAGTAGAATAGCACCACCCCAAATCTTCCCGTGGGTATCGTAAAAGGCGATTTAGGGAGTGTAAGAAAATACTGACTCCTTGTATCTTTCTCACCGTGATACTGCTCCATCTGTCTGAGTCCTTTTCCGGTCGTAACGGTCTCTGTTCCACTGGGCCCAGAAGGACAAGGATGAGTATTTGCACCTTGTGTCTTGCGCGTATACTTGTGCACCTTAATATTTCCTGCGCATCTGACCGCTTCCGTTACTGGACTCCGTGTACGCAAAAGTCCTGTGGCGATGGATTAAGGTAGAGAGGTCTAGCCTGATGCAAACTAGGCTTTGCTAGGCTGATACCTGCACGCAGGCGGTCCCGGGGGCGTGAGTACACGCCGTGGTCGTTTCCACGCTGCACATTTGGGGCGACAGTACGGGCTCGGCAGCACTCGGGATGTCAAAGCAGCCCTGTTGAGTGAGGTACTGCTTTCCCCGCTCAGCTGGGGAGGGGGCTAGAAAAGGTGCCCTAAAAAAATGCTCGTCCCGAAATGGCAGATGGTAGTAACCGCGGCTATCATCGCATCATTCAAATCGTGGTCGACGTCGCAAAGGAAATTTAAAAAGAGCACCTGTTATGACATTCGGCTCGTGGAACGTGAGAACGCTTATTGATCGAGATGGCAACGCCTGCCCTGAAGGTAGGACCGCCATAGTTGCTCGGGAACTTCATCGCTATAACGTGGATGTGGCTGCTCTCAGCGAAACACATCTCCCCCATGAAGGAGAGCTGGTGGAAGTAGGTGGCGGCTACACTTTCGTCTGGAACAGTACCGCTGCCTCCGAAACTCGACGATCAGGGGTGGAATTTGCCATCAAGAATCACTTAGCAAAGCGTTTAGAGGAGTACCCTGTACATATCTCAGACCGCGTAACCACACTGCGCCTTCACCTGGACAAAGACAACTACCTTAATGTCATCAGTGTCTATGTTCTGACCCTAGACAAGTCTGATGACATCAAGGAACAGTTCTATGAGGAAGTGACTCATTGCCTCGATGGCATCAACACCAGAAGGCAGGTTTTATTGCTGGGCGATTCCAATGCCAGGGTTGGTCGGGACTTTGAGGCTAGGCCTGGAGTTCTGGGTAGGCATGGAGTTGGCAACAGGAACAGCAATGGTCAGTGGCTGCTCAGTATTTGTGCTCAATACGGTCTGGCAATTACGAACACTATGTTTAGACTTGCCGCCAAGTACAAGACAACATGGATGCACCAAAGATCCAAGCATTGGCATTTGATTGACTATGCAATCGTGAGGCGTTTGAGTCATTCATTTAAACGGGGGAATCTCGCAGTACAATGACAAACCACGGAGAGCAATATTTACGCGTTTTATTTCATTCCGGTTCAAACGTTATTACATTGTAATACAAATTATATTATACAATACAATCTTGTTCTTCTGATTATTCTATCTATCTATCTATAACCTCACGCCAGATCCCTTGCGGGGTAGGCAGAGAGTACAGAGTTCCAACAGGTTCTTTCCTTACATACCTCTCTGGCTTCCTCGACTCTCATAGTTTGTCTCATACACGCTCGTCTGATTATTTATTGGTTAATTAGTCTGATTTGTGAAAAGAATAAGTGAAAGGAAAAGAGATTATCCCAGTGGAGCTATGAAAAGAAAAAGTAAACAGAAAAGGGAGGAGGTTATAAAAAAATACCCATAATTTCTTAATTTTTTCATCAAGCAGCTTCTGTGAGTGATTTAGATTGCAATGGTAAGTAAAGCTATTTATCTAGTAGATAAATTAGCACACCGAGATGAGCTTCCGAAACCGGAAATACTATCTATCTATCTCTATCTATAACCTCACGCCAGATCCCTTGCGGGGTAGGCAGAGAGTACAGAGTTCCAACAGGTTCTTTCCTTACATACCTCTCTGGCTTCCTCGACTCTCATAGTTCGTCCCATACACGCTCGCCGGTTACGGAGACTCTTGACTTTTCCATCAGATAAGACTCGGTTTATTTGGTCCGGAAATACTCCGAATAATAATTGTAGAAGAAAACAATGCGGGGCGACATGATGACAGACAGATTGGCGATTCAGAAGCGTTTTAATTTATCTAAACATTAGTTTTAGTCCTCTAGTTTTAAATAATTAAAAAAAATCTTCACTGTATTAATTTTATTCAATTATATTTTTAGATTCTTCTGAAGCACATTCTCCATTAGATCTCCATCCGGGAATAGAAGAAACCCAAATCGATGATTCTAAGAAGTCTAAAGAATTTAATAATATAATTTCGTCAGATAGAGGAAATTTTGGTGATAGTCCAACTGAATGCGAACGAAAAATAATTTGTAAATTGGGTCCATTTAACCCACAAGGACCGTTTCTAAAAGATTCAGAAACAAAGCGATGTTTTTCGGCCTATCATTATTCATGTTTAAATAAGGCTGGCATAAAAATTCCAAGACCGTGGCTATGTTATTCTAATGTTTCAAACAAGCCGTATTGCCACTTCTGTTAGCTATTAGCAGATCGTCACAGCAAATCGTACTCCTCTGCATGGGTTAACGGTGTTTCCGTTAGAAGCAATTTTACGCAATGTATATTTGACCATGAAAACTCACAGAAGCATATTAATGCATCCTTATCTTATAATAATTGGTTACAAGGAAATACAATCGTTACTTTATTGCAAAGTGAAATCAGTAGTAAAATATCATTCTGGAGAGATGTATTGCTTCGTATAATTAATGTTATAATTACTTTAGCATCATGTAATCTACCTTTAAGAGGCCATGATACTGATTCTGGAAATTTTACGTTTACTATCTAATTATGATCCTATTTTAAAAGAACTTCTTTTAAAACCGAAAGGCGAAATAAATTATTTACGCCCTACGATTCAAAATGAAATTATTAATTTACTTGGTACATACCGCAGTTAGGAATAATATTATTTTAGAAATTAAAAAAAGCTCCATTTCTGGCAATTATTTTGGATACAACACAAGATTTGTCAAAAACTGACCAACTTTCTATAGTTTTTCGATACATCCCGATAACAGAAAATGATGATAATGTACCTAAAGAATTAAAAATTTGTGAGTCCTTTTTGGGGTTTATAGCAGTACCCGATTGCAGTGCAGAAGGACTTACAACTGAAATTTTATATACGATTAAAGAATATGGAATTGATTTGTCTAAATGTAGAGGACAGGGTTACGATGAAGCAAATGCCCCAAGCCAACCTCACCTGCTCGTGGTGCACCCTGCTAAACAGCAAACGAGGCTCTGGCCAGGTCATCCAGGTCTACGCACCAACATTAACACACTCGGATGATGAAATAGAGGATATGTACGAGGACATATCCAAAGCCTTACACGACACCTCCAAGGCTCACTTCAACGTTGTCATGGGGGATTTCAACGCAATAGTGGGAGTACAAACATGTAGCGACTCGGTAGTGGGTCGACACGGATTCGGTAGCAGGAACCATAGAGGACAAATGCTCGTCAACTTCCTGGAAATAGAGGGGCTATTCTTAATGAAATCTTTCTTTCAGAAACGGCCCCAACGGAAGTGGACGTGGCAAAGTCCCGACGGTAACACTAAAAACGAGATCGACTTCATCATAGCGGACAAGAAGCGCTTATTTAGAGATGTCTCAGTGGTTACAAGGTTTAAAACTGGTAGCGACCATCGGCTTGTGCGAGGCACTCTGGATATCCATTATAAGCTGGAACGTATCCGTTTGATGAAAACCACACTCCGACCTAACCTGCTCCAACACGTAGTTGGGTCCGAATCGTTTTAGTTTAAACTAAAGAACCGATTCGCTGCTCTGGAAAACAATTGATGACGATATCGATGTGGAACTCGACCAGGTGGTTGGCATCCTAAGGGAAGAGGGAACAAGGTTCTGCAAGATGCGGCGCAACGGAAAGAAATCGAGACTTTTAACGGAATGTCTGCAACTCATGGAGAAAAGACGCAAAGACCCCGCAGTCACATCGTCAGAACAACGGGCATTGAATAAAAAGATCACGAAGCTGGTAAGACGAGACGTCCGACGCTCTAACACATGCCAAATAGAAAGAGCGATTGAGCGGAATCGGGGGTCAAAAGTCTTCGCACAACAGCTTGGCCGGAGCCATCTGACGAAGCTGACCACTCTAAGCGGAAGAGTCGTCGTGTCGGTGCCAGAAATTCGCGCGGAAGTCGAAAATTTCTATTCCCAACTTTACGCCACGCAAGTTAACCAACCGGAACCCGACATAAGGGATTTAAGAGCCACCCTAACACGCCACTACACAGACGAGCTGCCAGAAGTCAGCCTTGACGAAATCGAGATGGCTCTAAGACAACTTAAAAATGGAAAAGCCCCGGGTGATGACGGAATTACTACGGAGCTTTTAAAGGCAGGAGGTACTCCTATGCTCAAACAACTTCAGCGTATATTTAATTCTGTTATTTTCTCTGGGAGAACTCCAAAGGCATGGAACAGGAGTGTAGTCGTTTTGTTTTTCAAGAAGGGAGACAAGACCCTTCTGAAAAACTATCGACCGATTTCCCTCCTAAGCCATGTCTACAAGTTGTTTTCTAGAGTCATCACAAATTGCCTTTCGGGAAGACTTGACGAGTTTCAACCAACGGAACAGGCTGGTTTCAGGACAGGATATGGCACTATAGACCACATTCACACAGTGCGGCAGATTATGCAAAAGACCCAGGAGTATAATCAGCCCCTGTGCATGGCATTCGTGGAAGACGAGAAAGCCTTCGACTCCATCGAAACCTGGTCTGTTCTCGAATCCCTGCAACGTTGCCAGGTCGACTGGCGATACATCCAAGTGCTGAGATGCCTGTATGACGCTGCAACAATGACCGTCCAAGTACAAAATCGGCGGACTAAGCATATTCCCTTGCATCGAGAAGTGAGATAAGGCGATGTTATCTCACCTAAATTGTTTACGACTGCACTGGAGGATATGTTTAAGACGCTGGACTGGAAAGGACGCGGCATTAACATTAACGGTGAGTACATCTCGCACCTAAGATTCGCGGATGATGTCGTCATTATGGCAGAGACATTGCCGGAATTACAACAGATGCTGTGCGGCCTAGCTGATTCTTCCCAACGCATTGGCCGCCGGATGAACATGAATAAAACCAAGATTATGTTCAATGAGCATGTCATTCCGGAGGCAGTAAATGTAAATGGAACTACTCTCGAAGCTGTACGAGAATACATCTACCTCGGACAAATACTACAATTAGGTAGAAACAACTTTGAGAGAGAGGTCCGCAGGAGGATACAGCTGGGCTGGGCAGCGTTTGGGAAACTACGTCAAGTTTTCTCGTCGCCTATACCTCAAAGTTTGAAGACAAAAGTCTTTGATCAGTGCGTCCTACCTGTCATGACATACGGAGCCGAGACATGGACACTTACGGTGAGACTAGTCCACCAAATGAAAGTTGCTCAGCGGGCTATGGAGAGAGCTATGCTCGGAGTTTCTCTGAAAGATCGAATCCTGAATGAGGTGATCCGACAGAGAACCAAGGTCATCGACATAGCTCGCAGGATCAGCACGCTGAAGTGGCAATGGGCTGGCCATATTTGCCGAAGGACCGATAACCGCTGGGGTAGACGTGTTCTCTAGTGGAGACCGCGACTTGGCAAACGTAGTGTGGGACGCCCTGCAGCTAGATGGAGCGACGATATATGGAGGGTGGCGGGCAGCGGTTGGAGGAGAAGAGCCGAAGATCGGGCTCAATGGCGTGCCTTGGGAGAGGCCTATGTCCAGCAGTGGACTGATACGGGCTGATGATAAATGTTATATCGGGTGTATATGGAGGATTACAAGCCCTTATAAAAGAGCATGCCCCGAATGCTGATTATGTTCATTGTGCTGCACACGCATTAAATTTAGTTTTAAACGATGCTGCGAAACATGTTCTTGAAGTGTCGACAATTTTCGATAATTTAGAAAAAATATATACTTTTTTAGCAATAGTATAAAATGTTGAGTAACGATTCACCGTCACGCCTATATTACCCAGATGGGGTGGCAGAGGTGTACTGAGTACACCCACGTTTCGCCGACGATGTTAGGTCCCATGTAATAGGGGGCGAGCCTATTTCCATATACCGGGCACAATTCCAGACTCCGGACTCATACTGGGAATTTTTCGTTAGAAAAACTACATTTGTCCGACCTAGGATTTGAACCCAGGACCTCGTGATCACAAAGCGATGCGCTTTGCCACCAGATCAACGAGGCAGTCAACGATTCATCTGAAAAATATAAAATTACCCTTAAAAAGATATGTCCTACTAGATGGTCTTCAAAGAACAGCGCTTTAATAGCGATAAAGAAAAAAATTATTTATTAATCATGAAAACTTTGTACCAACTAAATTTAATTTCCACTAAAAAAGATGAACGTGAAGAATGTAAAAATATAATTCACATTTTAGAGAGTTATGATTAATGATTATGATTTAATAATATAAGAGTTATGATTAATATTTATTATTATTGTGATTTCTTAGTGCTTGTCACATTTTTTTCTTCAGTATTTGAAATCATTAATCCTGTTTCTAAAGCTCTACAGCATGAAAATAATGACCATCAGAAAGCTAGTATTTTATTAAGTAATCTTTTGAATAGAATGAGCGAAACAAAAATTTTTTTTTTTCTTTTATTTAGGTATTACAAACAGCCACATTCACTTAATGAGTATACTGTATTATATGCATATAGTGCTTCAAATATGACCAACTCCGTTGTAAACATATTGCATAGGAAATACAAAATTAGGGGCAATGTACAAAGTGCAACACAATCAACGCAGGACTTTATGGTAGTTGTTCCAAATCGACACTCAATTGATTTGATCTGTTTTTCCTTTTGTTTAAAATCTCGAAGTTGTCTAAAGGTCTTGCGTTATCAAGCTACACGTTGTGTACTATTGAGTAGAATGATAGTGTAAACCACTTAATTGCAAATACTAAAGTGAAGTAGGCTTAAATAATAAAATCTGACAAGGGAAATAAAGGTGACAAGCAATATCTCTGTGATTAAAATGTAACAATGACAATGTAACATAATCAGATCACAATTGACAGCCACTCGAAGGTATTTCATCGATTATATTTTTTCTGTACGAAGCGGGTGAGGTCGCAAAGATATCAATATTCATGAAATTATTGTTGTGTTGTTTCATTAATCTACGCAAAGGCGCACCCGTGTTCGTTTTACATGGAGTAGGTGCAAATAGATAAAGCTTGCGAGTCTCTCGTGTTAAATGAGATCTATACGGTACGTGTATGTATATTTGGTTAACTTACTTCTTACAATTAAATTTGTTGTGACAAATATTGTACAGGAAAATTTGATATATTAGCAATCTTCTCATCCTTAGTGGCAGTATAGAAAATTTATTTAACAGTACATCATAGGATGTTGTTTTCGATTCGTTTGTTGGATCGTTGTTTTTGTTCTAAGTCCAGAACGAAAACAACGATAGTTCATGGCACGCAAAAATTTCTGTTGCACCATTTCTAATTGTTTCTCATATTTAACATAGAATGGGTTCCAAATAGTTGTAGCAAACTCTAATTGAGATCTTATAAGGGATTCATAAAGTAGGGGATAAGAGGTAGGGTTTTAAAATGACACACAGGTTCTCATCACAAAACCATACATTTTATAAGCTTTATCTGCGATGTGATTTATATGAACGTCAAAATGAAGTTTTGAGTCTATAAGTAAGCCTAGATCCCTTATCAGTTGCACTTTTTCCAAAGAAGTGCCATATAATGAATAATCAAAATTATAAATATTTCGTTTTTTAGTAAAAGTGATAGACTTACATTTTATTAGACCGAGATGTAACTTATTTAATGGACAATAATTGGTCAGGCCGTTTAAATCGTCTTGCAATTTGTGACAATCATCTAGAGTGGTGATTGCGCGATATATTTTAAGGTCATCAGCATATAATAAAAAGTGTGTGTGTTTAAAACATTGATTGATATCATTGATGAATAAGACGAAGAGCAAAGGACCTAATATGGAACCCTGTGCCACGCCTGATGTCACTTTAATGATGTCAGAAGTATAGCCATTGATAGAAACTCGCTGTGTTCTATTTCTGATATAAGAAGAAAACCATCTGAGCAGGTTTCCTTGAATGCCATTGAACGCTAGCTTCTGTAGAAGTATTTCATGGTCCACCTTATCGAAAACTTTGCAAAAATCTGTATAAATGGAGTGTACTTGAGTCGCACTCAAGTACACTCCATTTATACAGATCCATACACTGAAAAGGGTAATTTGTATACAAGGTTAGATTACTAATGGTTGAACGTTTTTTAACAAAACCGTTCTTCAATAATAATTTTATGTAAAGATGGATATAGGTAGTTGTGTACGAGTCATTCGAGAACTTTCGATAAGGTGGATAGCAAGGAGATTGGACGGTAATTAGTAACATCATTTTTGCAACCACATTTATAGATAGGCGTTATTTTAGCAGTTTTCCATATTTGGGGCACTACACTTTCACGTAGGCTTCGGTTAAAAAATATGTGCAAAGGAATCGCTATAGATTCAGCTGTATGTTTAATAAAGAATGGGGGAAGAATGCCAGGCCCTGGGCCTTTAGTGATGTCAAGGGATTTAAGCTCTTTTAGAATCATTTCCTTTGAAATGTTTATGTCTGATAGCATTGTATTACAAAGTTCATCAATTCGCAAAGTGTCAAATTTTGATTGTTGTCAGTAACTCGGATCGCATACAGACCCGAAGAATTTCGAGAACAATTCACAAATCTGGTCTGGTTTGTCCGATTCGGTATCACTGTATCTCATGGAAGACGGTATATTTGATTTTTTGTTATTACTATTAACGAATGTCCAAAAAGCCTTTACGTTTTTTCTTAATCGTTCTTCAATTGAGCGTATATAATTATTAAAACATTCCTTACTTAATAATCGAAATCTATGACGACTGCGCAACATCTTCTCATCCAAAATACCTCAGTGCCTAAAGACTAAAGTTTTTAGTCAATGTGTGTTACCAGTGATGATATATGGATCAGAGACGTGGTCTCTTACTATAGGTCTCATAAAAAAGCTCAGAGTTGCTCAGCGAGCTATGGAGAGAGCTATGCTCGGCGTTTCTCTACGTGATCGAATCAGGAATGAGGAGATTCGTAGAAGAACCAAGGTCACCGACATAGCCCTTAAGATTAGCAAGCTGAAGTGGCAATGGGCGGGCCACATAGCGCGAAGATCGGACGGGCGTTGGGGCAGAAAGATTCTAGAGTGGAGAGCACGTATTGGCAGGCGCAGCGTGGGACGACCGCCTGCCAGATGGACCGACGATCTTGTGAAAATGGCAGGAAGTCGTTGGATGCAGGTGGCATCGGACCGGTTACGCTGGAAAGCGATTGGGGAGGCCTATGTTCAGCAGTGGACAAGTATAGGCTGAGATGATGATGATGATGATGATGACGATATAGTGCGAACTCCTCATAATGCGTTTTGGTACCAAATTTCTTTCATTTAACCCACGACCTTTCTTTGTCCTTAAATATGTGAATGAGTGATCGTGAGAACCACACCGGATATTAACTGGATTTTATCGGACTCGAAGGTATAATATGCACCTTAATAATCTCATATATTTTTTCATAAAAAATATTTACCGATTCCTCAATGGATGCACTATTGAGTATATTACTCCAATCTATATCATTGATTTGATTATTTATTGTGACATAGTTCCCTTGGAAAAAACGAAATCTGGATATAGGGGCGGTACCCATATTTTTGTATTTATAGTTAAATGGAACTGAAATATAAAAAGGTGGATGAAAACTATCTAATGGTAAGAGAGAATTGAGTAGTAATTCACAGATACACCCCTCGACATTTGATATAAATAAATCTAAGATACGATCTAGACTATTTTTTACTGTATTATATTGTTTACTATTGGTAGATCGCAAAAAATCAAACATGTTTTTTTTATCATGTAAATATTATCAGGTGATTGAGTCGTGGTCGTAGTACAGGTATCATAGTCCTGGCAGTCAATTGATGGAATGTTGAAATCACCGGCTACATAAAATAAGTCCAAATTATTCTTGGTTACTTCGTTTATTACGAAAAAATGTTCCGAAAGGCCATTCAAAAATGTAGAATAAATGATAAGTTTCTGACCAGGTGGAAAATACAAACCGCAAATTATATAATACTTATAATGCAGGGGGCATTTAATTATATAATGCAGGGGGCGTTAAATTTCAACAGTACAACATAATCGATTATCGGTGATGAGGGGTCCTTGTCAAAGATTTCATGCGAGTGGTTTTGGTGTCCGTCCATCGGCACCCGCTCGGCATGCAGGCCGCGGCGAACGGCCACCAGCACGCCGCCGCCGTCACGCTTTCCCGCGGCTTCCCGGTTCCTGTCGCATCTATGTACTACGTATCGGGAGTCAATAATTTCATTGTCACTTATGCTAGGTGTCAACCAGGTTTCAGTGAGGATAATTAGGTCGTAACAATCTGCTAAAATATTTGTGTATGAAGTGTTGATTTTCGTTCTAAGTCCCCTACAATTTTGATAATAAATCGTAATTGAATCAATCATTCATTCAACATATAATGTTAAAATGTAAGAAATATTGTGGTATACTGGGTTTATAAAAACAAGATGAGAAGTATTGCCTGCTGATTTTACAGTCTTTGCGTATATAAACATTATTTCAATTATCAATATTAACTTATTTTGTATACTGCATAATAAAAAATATAGGAAAAGATATGCAAAATAGTAATATAAACTACATTTAATTAAATTTTTTACAAAGCGGGTGGGTACGAAAGTAGCCTGATACAAACGACTTACTTGTAAACACATAGAGTAACCAACATTTGAGAGGCATCGCTTGTGACAGTTATTATTATAAATCTTTTCAAATTAAACCTTAGCATGACATACATAAATAGGCACACACTGCAAATACAATCACTTAAATTGGGTTTTAATCCTAGATAGATCTTTTTCGGAACGAATACTAAGCACGGGAGATGTCTCATTACGTCTGACCAATATACTCCCGTATTTGATCCAAACAAAACGAAACTCATATTTTTTGCTGCATCACGTGCCTGACGAAATAAATGACGAAAAAAATTTTCAGCGTAACATGTTCATTAACATAAATTTTGTGACAGGGACCAGCTATGTTCAGTGCCTCTGAGGTAATTCCTTCTTGTAGACGCACCGCTGATATAAAATTGTCTCGCAGCTGACGATTACTTAGCTTTAAAATAATGTTCTTTGGGCGTACATTTGGGGTAGCTTGCGGGACACGATGTATAGATATGATATCTTGTTTTAGTATGGGATGCTTGATCTTCGTACTAATAGCTTCTAGAATTGCCATGAGATTTTCACCTTTTTCAGTCAGGTTGGCAAAAAATTCATGCCAGAAGAAAGAATGAAAACAGATATACAATGCGAAAGTGGAAGGATGTAGGTACCGGAACATTGTTGGAACGCTGTACTCTCTGCATACCCCGCGAGGGAGCTGGCGTGATGATATAGATAAATAGATAGAAAATTCATTCAATGGTTTGCTAAATGAGTTCAGAGATTTAGCGAAAGAGTGGGGGGTAACAACTGGCTTTAAAAATAAAAGGCGAAAGATAACGAAGCGTTCTTTTGATGTTTTATCACAAGATGAGATAATTTCAGACCCGGAATCATATATCAAGGTCAATGTATACTATTGCTGTTTCGATATACTAATTTCTCAAACTAAACAAAGATTTCAGAGCCTTTGTGACCTGAGTTATATGTTCGAAGTATTACAACCGGAGACACACCTACCTTCTTCAAACGACGTGACAAAAAACGCTTCCGGAAAACTGTCGGCTAAATCCCGCCAAAATGCTACTGCAAAAGAAGTGGGGATGTATCTATATAAGCCTTAGCTAAGTCATTTGTGAGATTATTCTAGTACCAATTAAACGGGTAGAACGAAACTCTGCTTCATTTTATTTCTATCCGTTTCACTCAGAAGTGGTATAGACATAGTCCACAAAATGAGTCGACGTCAAACTCCCGTGCTTCAAGATCAAACTCAAGATTCTCGGTCTCCGAAATCCGATGAAGACGAAGAAGGTAGTTCTATACAACCAGTAAGAAAATTGCTAAAGAATCTACTCAAAAAGGAAATAATAATAATAATAAATAATATTCTTTATTGCAGCCCTGGAGGCCATATCAATACAATTGTATACAGTATAAAGTAAAAATTAAAATACATTGTAAAAACACAAGAAAAGATAAAAATAAAAAGAAGAAATTAAAAGTTTCCCAATTCCCAAATCTACGCGCCAGCATGTTACACCGAATCGAGAGCGCCCGTCTTTCCCGCTCAATATCTAAGTCGTCGTTAAGGTCAGGTGTAAGAATATGACCCAGGTACTTGAATTGGCCCACAACGCGAACCACTTCACCGCCCAACCTAACTTCAGGTATATTTTCCGGACCTTTCCCCGATCTAAAAACCATTATTTCGGTCTTTTTAACATTATATTTCAGTCCGTGAGCGCTAATATAACGCTCACAGACCGAAAGCAGTTTTCTCAGCCCTTTGATCGAGGGGCTGAGCAACACCATGTCGTCAGCATAGCTAAGATTGTTCACACAAACCCCCCCTATATGACAACCTACACCGGTGTCCCTCAGCTCTCCGATCATATCATTAATATATACGTTGAAGAGGTCCGGAGAGGTGAGCCCTCCTTGGCGAACCCCGCACTCTGGCTTATAACTGCTAGATGTCGTGTCACCCCATTTCACGCAATTGGTCTGGCCCGCGTACCAGCACCCCAACAGATCAACAATGTGTCTGGATACACCTGAGCTGTGCAATTTGGTCCAGAGAATTTCATAATTCACAAGATCAAACGCACGACTCAGGTCGAGAAAGCACGCGTATACGGTTGTGTTGCGGCTTTTATAATAATTAATTGCATATTTAAGGCTCATTATTGCAGAATCCGTTGAGAGTCCGGAACGAAAACCGAACTGTGCATGTCAACCTGTAGGTTTCGAAGTAGTTCGGGCTGCAAAAGTCTTTCAAATACCTTACCTATAACAGTACCCAGTGAAATGGGTCTATAGTTTGTGGAACTGCTTAAATCACCGGTTTTGTTTTTGGGAACGGGAACAACCACCGTCTTCATAAGGTCTGGGGGCAGGTAAGTATACTTCATACATAGTGTGAACAGGCTTGCCAGTTTCAAATATAAGGTGCTACCCGCACATAGTATATGTTCAAGACTCAAATCGTCATGGTCCGGGGTCTTACCATGCTTCATCCTACGGACGGCGTTGATAACGTCATCTGGTGTAAAAGTAATGCACACTTCATCGGAAACAAACCCACCCATCCCCACCCGCTCACACTCTGCTGTAGAGAGTGGATCAACCCGGAATTGGACAGCGAATAACATGGCTATCTGTTTAGGGTCCTGAACACCATTAACGCTAACGGGTTTGGCCGGTTTATAGCTCAAATTCTTAGTACCTTTCCAAAATTTAACAAAGTTCTTCTCCTTGCGACTCGAGGCTAATATATCAAGTTTAATATTTTCTTCATTTCTTTGGCACCACTTTAATTTATTTTTAAAAGCTTTACGACCAAAAATCATAGCATTATAAATTGCTCCGTTGGTTGGCTTACCAGCCAATACCCATGCGTTAAAGTTCGTTTTATATAGCAGGTGAGACTCCTGTACATGAACGTTCCGCCCTGGTACTTTCTTATGTTTGTTACCTCTTTTTACATGGGAACCAAAAGCAACTATTGAACCAGTTCTTAATATATTTACAATTTCTGTATATAGTGTATTTATAAATTTATAATGATCGGTAATATTAAAACACTTCTTAAAGTTTCCATTTAAATTACATAATTCACAGACTAAAACGTCAGTTATTTTTTCCAGATTTGTATTACAATAATTATAAAAAATTTCTATTTGCCCAGAATCACGTGCTCCCCAGCGTACCCTTGGACCATTTAAGTGCTCAGCATCGATGATTACTTTCTCTGTCACACCTATTATACAACATTCAACAAAGACAGGAAAATAGTCAGACCACGTCACATCGTTAGCTACATTTATAGAAACTATAGTATTCTGAGCTGCTTCAGTGGTAAGACAATGATCCAGCCAGCTTTGGGTGCCCCAATTGCTAGTGAATGTGAATGTGTCAGAGCCGATTCCCAACAATTCAACATCCGCACAGTACCAATTTTGCTCTCTGCAGAATCTCAGAAGTTCTAATCCAAATCCTCCACTTGGATGCGCATTAAAATCGCTAAGTACGTACACTGCCTGTTCGCCGCTCTCGTCAATAATAGCACTTAGTCGAGCCAGGCAGTTGACAAACTCAGCGATGTTATCAGGTTCATCAGTAGGCATATACACATTCACTACCAAAAAAGAGCGAAAGCCAATTGATATACGTATTGCAATTATTCTATCACATAGGCTGTTAATAATTGTCACTTGGGGAAATAAAGACTTCCTCCACAGAACCGCAACTCCTCCATAGGGCCTCCCCCGCAGTACCCCGGCAGACGTGTCTACTGCGGATGACGCCACGCATGCGAAGTCGTCATCCACATAGTGCACGAAGCCTAGGTCATGCGGCAGAAGCCAGGTTTCCTGAAGCGCAACAATGTCCCCAGTCTTACATAATTCACGTGCATGGTTTACAGACCTTTTTATACTTTTGCAATTGAAAGATACCATATTGAATGTACTACCCATATTATTTATTTGTTTTTAATTTTTGTCGCCGTATAATCACGGAATCGTCGGAATCTGATACCGGTGGGCCAGAAATCAGCACTTAAAAACCTTTCGATCTTGTTTCTATTTATCACTATTTTAACTGACATAAAGCCCGTCTCGTGCCTCTGCGTGAGAGGTTCCACTTTAATACATTCTTCACCCATTTCACGTATGTACTCCACGATGTTATCTACAGTAGTCGTCTTCTTTAATCGGGAAACATAGATAGCTGACGAAAGTTCCGCTGCTTGTAGCTTATTTGAACCTTGTGCCTTACCGCTCTTGTTAATAAATCTCTTGCGATTCTTACGTTCTACTAGTGTAAAACCATCTTCCTGCGTTGTAGTTTTACACTCGGATGTCACCGACTCTGCGCCAATAACTATATCTCTGTATAACGGGACGTGTATTGTCTCCGTCAATATCTGGCTATCAAGTAAACTTGAGTGTATAACCGGTTCTAATTGTTTACGCTCTTGTGATTCATCGCGTGGTTGTACAGTCTGCACAGGTGAGTGTGCAGTAGTTGCATGTCTCTTTCGCACACATATGTTGTCCGCGACACTGTTTGTCTGCATTTGTTTACAACTACCGCCCTGACTTTTTAATTTAGCCATTCCTTGTCTTAATTCTTCCATTTCTAGTTTTAGAAGCTTAACGTCAGATGTTGTCATAGTGTTTTCAATCATATTGTTATTTTTAGCTTTTATAGAAGCTACGTCAGTTTTTAATAAAGTCATTTCTTTTAGAAAAGCTGTCACATCGACATGGTCAAAAGTTACAGGTGGCAACTTATTTAATTTTTTTGCCACAAACACAGGAAGACTGTCCGGTTCTCCTTCTTTAATCAGTTTGATAATCTTCTGTAAGCTTTTCTGTTCAGAACCTTCTTTCCGTCGCATGATTTTCTGTGCCGGGGCTAAAAATTTGTATACAATGGATCTTGCTATATCAATTTCCTCATTTGAATAGGCACTCACACAGATTTGTATAATACCGGTCTCCGGTAATATATCCACTTTATTGCTCACAAATGCGAGCAACTCGTTAATAACCACTTTACACTTGCTACATCGATATTCACAGTCACTTATAGTCTCGCTTTTACTACGGGAACCCGCGTTACTTTTAGGGCTTTTTGACGCCGGCATAGTGCATGTTGTGCATGCGACGGCTGACAACAGCTGACTCAGAAATCTGCCGAGTAATATGTGATCTTTAAGAAGCGTGCCCCATTTTGGTCAAGCCCAAGGAACATCTACCTCCCGTGAACGTCTATCATTGAAGTACGCGTGCTGGGAAACAAGACCTCCGCAGCGCTACAAGCTTCATGGCGTGACTCTACCGTCCACCTGTGCGAGGGAGGCGAAACCGGCTACATCAAAGTTGTCAACATGTGTCCCAAACTATGATATAGCCGCTGGGTGAAGTCCTCACAGCCGAGTACTGTGAGGAGCCTCAGCAAGACAGCCAGGTATGTTTCCTTTCTGCCAGCCATACTTTTGATAAGCAATATTCCATTAAGATAGCCGAAGCCAGCCATAGCCACTCATCCTAGCATAGGTGTTGAAAATGAGATATTAAGGTAGAACTAACAAAAATCAGCTACCTGCATAATTTATGTAGGTCCAGCAAAACATTATTGTTCTTAGATTATTAACTACTACCCTCAGTTGACGTATAATCTGGTTTGATTATTTTCGAAAAAGTTTTGTGTAGACTTGCATCTGATAATTTCTGGTTAAACAAAAAAAAAGTTCATCTTTTTTAATCGCGTATTTAGATTACTAAACATCATTGCATTCTATGCAGCCCAGTGAGACAACGCTATCGGCAGTGTCGAAATTTTCAGTTCAACGTAATGTTTATGACGTGCGGCAATTATGTGATTATGTAGGTATTTTAGAAAATTTATTCCCAAATTGCTGTACTCGCGCACCCGGTATGGAGACGTAAAGAAAACTAAACGTTCAAAGAGTTGAGGTAGTGTTTGTGTTCTAAGCAAGTGTAAGTCTTGTATGACCCGTTACTATCCAAAGAAACAGGTACATTACACTCTATTTTACTCTAAATTTAGGATTGAGATCGAAAACTTGTCAATGGCTACTCTTGAAGGCTACACTAGCGCACGATTAAACTCTATAATGGTGGAATTTTATGCAACTAAATAACAACGACAATTTGCGATTGTGTTGACCTACCTATTTTTTTTGGCACTTTTGACATTTCGTATAAAGTTGGAAGTCGAGTTTGCGATCGTAATACAGTATACAGTCACAGAGTTAATTTTCTCAAGTGTTCGTGTGTCATTAGGCGTTGCATATCTTGAATACTAATAATAATAATAATTATAATAACCTTTATTGGTATCAAAAGAGGATGTACAGTTGCTTCGGTGTACGTAAAAATAAAGTTAATAATTTGGGATTAAGATAAACACAAATTTAAGGACAATGATGCGTTACGTGGTCCCCGCCCGATATCACATTAGATGGAAACATTTTTAAAAACGTAAGCTTATTTTAACTAATCCATAGAATATTAATGCAAAGTCCGTAAAAGTGGGAAATATGTTAAATTATTTATGAAAGTTTGAATAATTCATTTCTTGTCGTGTATGGTCACGCTGATTTTCGACCGTGTATTACAATTGATTAATATCAAGATAAAAATTATTTAAATTATGTGATAGACGATTAGTTGTGCCGAGCTTAGCTAGGTGCTAGATGACATTGGTCACGTAGGTTTTAGTTGTTATCAAGAAAGAATACGGATTTCTTAAAATTACTAAGTTTATTATGAAATATGTGATTGTGTGCCTTCATTGCGCATATAGCAGGATAGCAGTAGAAAGAAAGGAAAACTGCATCCAATTCCGAAACCGTCAAGAGTCGATGCGCATGGTGCATTTCCATCAATTAAGTCCGTTCTGTAAGATGCAAAGGCTATCAATACATGCTCGTACAATACATACATCATTGGGTTATCAGTCATGATGCTTTTGTAGCAGAGCTAACGCGAACCGTTAATTCAATGGTATTCCTATATTGAAGATATATAAGTTTATTCGGGTATCCAGTTCGGGTAGTAACAGATTATGGTAACGCGGTCACCAGTAGGTACTTAAAAATGTTTGCCATTGAGAAACAGTTCCGGCACACGCTAAATACCATTGCTTGCCCGCGCGCTAACGGGCAAATTGAGCGTATGAGTCAAACCATCTTTGACGGTTTGTAAGCTTCAGGCCCCAGTGAAGCTTCCAGCAATTTGACTAATTTCTTGCCTAATTTAATTTGGGGAACAAATAATACGTTTAACGATAAGCCTTACGATTTAATATTCGCACAGACTGGTACGTGAGTCTGTAGAGTTACGTTGCCTAGGCTGGAGTCTGAACCCATCGAGTCACGAATGCCACTTGTAGTTTAGAAAAAGCGAGTTAGAAAATGAAACATAACTTAGATAAAGGACGAAAAGCTGCACATGTTTACAAGAAAGGAGACCTTGTTATTCGGAAATAAGCTCCCACGAGTAGTGCGGCCAGGGTAAATATTGAACTCGACGACTTGTATTTGGGTCTAGATATGGATATGGTGATTAAAGTGCCAATGACTTTAAAGATAGATACAGGATGCTCCGAGCATTAAGGGTTTGCGTAGTTATAGACAAATTCACAGGTTTAGTGCCGGCAGATTCATTTAGGCCCTATTGGAGCTTAGCCTGTCGGAAAGAGCCAGTAGTTCTGTTAAACAACTTGATACTGAAGATTTGATTAATTTACTGGAAAGCTAAAACATGTTGCTTGTTCCCATTGCGGGAGCAATTGTTTCAGGATGGCCGAATGTAACGGACGTAATGTCAGCCAACGCGTCAGCCATGCCAAGCCAAGCCAAAGCAATGCCAAGCCAAGCCAAAGCGAAGCCACGCCTAAGCGAAGCCATGCCAAAGCCAAGCCACGATAGTCGATTCTCGTAACTGTCAATCGCTGCCACCATTTTGGCACATCCCTTGACGCCCCGCCAAAATGCTACTGCAAAAGAAGTGGGGGTGTATCTATATAAGCCTTAGCTAAGTCATTTGTGAGATTATTCTAGTGCCAATTAAACGGGTAGAACGAAACTGCTTCATTTTATTTCTATCCGTTTCAGAATATTTAATTTTCTTCTCTTTTTGTTCCTAAATTTTTTTTACTATTATCGATTAATTCTTCGTTATAAATTTTCTCGACACCATATTCAATCGATTCTATTTCACACTCACTACTATGATGCAACTAATAAAAACACCTTTAATATATCGTTATCAAGATACCTTTATTCTCGAACATTAATTCCGTGTGGGTACATAATACACTTTTTAACAAATCCTGCACACTCGATTATCTATGTCTGCTCAGTTCGAGCGCTCGAATCCAACTAACTTAAAAATGGCCGGTCTGATCGATTTATACTTTTAGTTGAGTCAAATCATATACCATTATAATCAACGCTTTCGTTAAATCAACAAATCAAATGAACTATTTATTATCTTTATCAATTCAAAGTCAGATAAACTACTTTTACAATTCAAAATAAATCATTTGTACCCGGAAATCGTGACATTCGGCCAGCCGGCATCGTGATGCCTCCTGGAAATCACTTACTCATAATACAAAAAATAACACTCTTATACATCGATCTATCTATCTACAACCTCACGCCAGATCCCTTGCGGGGTAGGCAGAGAGTACAGAGTTCCAACAGGTTCTTTCCTTACATACCTCTGTGGCTTCCTCGACTCTCATAGTTCGTCTCATACACGCTCGCCGGTTACGGAGACTCTTGACTTTTCCATCAGATAAGACTCTGTTTATTTGGTCGTGGTAAGATAGTCTAGGTCTTCCCCGGTACCTGCATCCTTCCACTTTCACATTGTATATCTGTTTTGTCATTCTTTCCTCTGGCATTCTTTCTATATGCCCGAACAAACGGAGCATGCCCTTTCTCATCTTTACACCGATACTATCTTTCATACCTACTCGCTGTCTTACTATGCTGTTGCTAATGCGGTCGGTCAGCTTCACTCCGCACATCTTCCGCAGAGCTCGCATTTCTACCGCATTTATCCTACTTTCATTCTCCCTTTTACATACCCAGCTCTCGCTACCATATAACAGCGTTGGGACAAGAACTCCGTTATGTATGGCCAGCTGCGCCTTATGGCTTAAGTGCCGGCTCCCGAGTAGCTTTCCCATCGCACCATTCACTCTGTTCCCTGCACTCACTCTTCTCTCTATGTCAGCGGTGTATTTCCCATCCTTACTGAAGGCGCATCCAAGATATACAAACTCATTCACTTGCTCCAGCACATCGTTACCAACCACAATCCTTACATTCGTTCTGGTTTCTTCCCTTTCAAAACAGACTCTTATACATATACAGACATTTTAAATTGCCCTTCATAGTTTCTCATAAGTGATAGCATACCCATTTTGGTCATAACGCTTCCCAAAACAACTATTTCAATTACGATTATATTAAGTACCTATAATCATAAATATGTATCATGAAATAATTGTAATCTGTTTTTTTTGTAAATAAACAAAACTAACAACATGCTACATTAATTTATTTTGTTAGTAGTTAATTAAAGGCGTCTTTAAATCGTGACATTGGCTATACACACATTAGAATTATTAAACGTATTTCTGTTTAACCGTTGTTCTGTTGTTTTGATCATAATTTTCAACCGAACCAAACCCGAATTACATTCTATAGCAATCATTAAAATAGTACCACGATTCATTACATCTGCTAAACACGTGAAGAAACTATGAATAATAAGCGATAAGAGCGATTATTTTGCATTTGCCAACCAACCCAACCCAACTGCATTCCTTCTTTACAATCACTTTACTCTGGGACATATGTATTCGCTCCCAAGAGGCAACAAAACTGACTAGAGAGACATCCCAACTAAATTTTTGCTTTACGAATACAACACCAAAACCGAACTTTCAATTATAAAGGGTTATTTACCACCTTTCAAACATTTAGATATACAAAATAATCACTACGCTTGTGACACGATACGAAGAATGCATTTGAAATCTTGTTTAGTTTTATTTATTTATTCTTTATGGTACAAAATAACATTGATTAATTAGAACATTAAAACAAAAGATGTACAAAGGCGAACTTAACTCCTGGCGAGTATCTGCTAGTTAGGTAACCCTAGGGTGAAGAAAAATTATTTATGTGGAAGTGAGGGCAATTGTACAACAATCACGGAACCAAAAAAATAACAAAAAAATCACAAATATGAATTAATATAATAAATACACAACACATATAGTAAATGTATAATATACTGGAAAGGAAATACTCTTTGACTCTTCTTTTAAAAAAATTTAAAGAACAGTCATCGCGTATGGAGTGTAAAAGTGAATTCTAAAGTTTCACCGCACGTACAGTAAAGGAGCCATCATAGAGTCATCTTCATTTTGAATTAAGATTTAATTTTGTTTAATACAGCGGACTTTCCAGACACTTGACCAAAGAGTGACAGCAATTCTTGCTAGCTTACATTCGAGTATAATAAAAATAGATGGGACTCAGTTGCCGATTTGGAGCCAACCACTTTCAGTTTCCGCGCCGTCCACGTCACACGCCGTATACACACATACTTTAGCACAGCTGCTTTCATGATTGGTACGGGACGGAGATAGCAGATGCTTCCGTTTAACCTTTATAAACCTGCAATGACATAGTCTCGGAGATGCAAAGTCGGCAGCATGCCGCCCAATACTAATCGTCGCAGACCGCACCAGGTGGAGTACGAGCACAACCCTCTGAAGTCATTGCAATATCGCACTACAAATAATAGCAAACATTCGACGTATAGTGAACCTAAAAGTATTTAATGGGAAACATATCCACTGAGTAATCCGACAAGTGAGGTATCTTGTATCCAGCGGAAAACATATCCACTGAACCCGCATAAACTGAGCCAACCAGTATTCAGCGGAAAACATATCCACTCAATCAAATAACCCGCTAGTTACCGAGAATCCCTTAGAAAATATATCCACTCAATTATCCGAAAAATAGCAACTAACTCAAAAGTCAAAACATCTATGCTGCCCTCTAGCATAGTATCCCAGCAACCATTACCAGGCCTCCTCAAATTTAACCATGGTGAAATACCTTGATCGTCGTTATTCTTATCATGGACTACAAAAATAAAGTCTTGAAAACTAGCATTAAGAATTTATGCATGTACGTGGAGAATGTGTGTGTGTGTGTGAATGATGTACGCTGTTGGCCTCGAGGCCTCTACAGCTTCACCGGATTTTAACGGCGAGCGTGCAACCACTACGCTCCAGCCAGCCAGAAGGGCAAGAGGCGACATACTCGAGGGCGCCTCTTCGAGGCGCCCTCGGTTGGGACAGTCGCTGTAGGGGGACGGGTGCACTACTAAGCGCACCGGTCAACCGCCGGCTATGGGAGGGGATCTACTACTACGTCTACGTCGTCGTCGTCGTCGCCCGTATTCTGAGCGGAAAGAAGGGATGACAAAGCATCGGGGGGGTCGGTGAGAACATGTCGCGGCCGGCGGCGGCGGGGTCGGGGGGGAGATCGTAGTCGGCGGTGGCTACGAATAACGGATTCGCATGGGTAGATGCGTTCGCGAAGTGACGTGTTGACGCCTTTTTAATAAAGGCGCGAATAGGTTCGAGACCTAGATCGGAGTGGAGGACGTGGAGAATGTAGCCTTTATAATGAATTTACATATATCCATCCGAATCTTGACGTTAACAGCAATACAAATCTTGGCCTCCTTATTGACAACTCACTTAGCTGGCGGAATCAGATTGGTAGCGTAAGCCAGAAGGTCACGGGTATCCTGCGGATGCTCTATCGACTGAAACACTTTCTTCCATCCAAAACTAAGGCACTGCTCGTGCAAGCTTTAATCTTTCCAATAATCGACTATGGTGATGTGTGCTACTTTGACCTGAATGCAGATCTACTCAATAAATTGGACCGACTCCGAATAACTGCATTCGATTTGTATTCAATCTTCGCAAGTATGACCATGTTTCCATGTATCGCGCGGAACTAAAGTGGCTTCCGATTCGACAGCGTAGGAACTTGAGAGCACTTACAACCTTGTATTCTCTTCTTGAGTCTCCTTCTTCCCCGTCTTACCTATCATCTCAGTTTCAATATTTAAGTTCCAACCACTGTAAAAATCTACGCTCTTCTCATAATCGGCTTCTTCAATGCCCACTCCACCGCACTAACTTTATTCACTCTTCTTTCCTCGTGCAATCCATTCTTCTTTGGAACTCTCTTCCTCCTAATGTGAGGATGGCAGAGAGCCGGTACTCCTTCAAGAAAAGAACACGCGAACACATAACCAAAAAAATGTTAGCAGAATCATCTCGTTAGTATGTTTAATTATATTTATTGTATTTATTTATCTAATGTTACATTCATTTAATTTTATGTATTCTATGTATATATACATATTAAAAATTGATATATATTAGTTTATTATATATGCGTATCTGTGTATTATATTTAAAATATTTGCCCTCCCGATAATTCTTTATATTGTAGTCCAAGTGCACCTACCTTGTTTTCTCTGCATCACCCTAAGGTTGACTGGGAGAGAATGCCTTTGGCATTAAGTCCGCCTCTGTACAATTTTGTGCAAAAGTATAAATAAATACAAAACTATGTCTTAGTAAAGCACACAAGCGTAATATTATAATCTAAGTCTAAAATTCATTAAAGTTTCCATATCGTTTATACCTAATCTATTCCTAATCAGTCTTATTTTGTTTCTATTAGCCTTCACTCAACCCCCCTTGCTCGCATGTATGTCCGTATGTCCATCTGTCCGTGTCATAAAGACGTCGTATTTGTGCTTGTTAGGTTTGTCTTTACAAGTATTATGAACCCAGAAGGTGTTCAAGGTCTGATAGAGCCGAAAGATAGCATAAGGAACCCAATTAAGCAAGATATTTTCATTGTGTTTTCGCTACAAAAGCTTGTTCATAAAAAAGATCTTTTAAAATTAAAATGATTGTACTTAACTTGTTTAATATGCTATTTATCTATCCATATTACCACGACTTACTTCGACAAGATCTGGAAGAATAGAGGTATACGACGAACAACCAAAGTACGCTTAGTTCGAGCTCTGGTCTTCTCTGTATTCTTGTATGGTGCCGAAAGTTGGACTGTGAGAAGCCGCGATAGCAGTAAGATAGAAGATGTACCTTGGACTGCAATGAGAACCAACCAGTCCATACTAAAAGAACTTAAAATCACCACACGGCTCTCCACGATCTGCCGACAAAGAGCCCGCAGCTTCTTCGGACACATTATGCGGTCTTCAAAGCATTGTCTGGAGAAGCAGATTAGTTTAGGAAAAATGGACGGTAGACGTACTCAGGGTAGGGCATCTACAAGATGGTCTGACGCGATAAAGAAGGCGGTGGGTGGCAGCATGCATCTGGCGGTACACTCCGCATATATGAACGCACCAATAGACTGTTCGTGCGTGGTCGCGATCCTCAGCAATGATGGGACGAGGAAGAAGAGATATGGCAAAAGGCTCGCCCCCTATTACATGGAACCTTACATCGTCGGCGACAAGTGGGTGTACTCAGTACACTTTTGCCACCTCCACTTGAGGAATATAGGAGTGACGGTGTTTATTTTGTTTTACCTGCTACCTATAAAATGGTTCGGTTTAGAGTTAGCGAATATGGTTTTATTAATTACATAGTCGAAATATTTTATTAATTTTGATTAGGATCCTTAATTGTGTATGTAATATAACCGGCAGAATTTTATCTATCTATCTATATTATCACGCCAATTTGTGGGGCATGCAGAGTATGGTGTTCCAATAGGTATATTTTAGGGATTTCCTTGTGCAAATTTCGATACCACCACAATTTTAAATATAACAAAAACAATACATTCGGTATCATATATTTAAATAATTCACTTTCACATAAGTTAGAACAATAACTGAAACGATCTCTAAATTCCAATCTGGCGGGCGAGGACCGCGTACATGGCCAGCGCGGTGAGGCCCACGGCGGCCGCGTGCGCCGCGCGCAGCGCCAGCAGCGCCCAGGCGCTGAGCCCCAGCAGGCGGGCCGCGGCCTCCTCCAGCAGCGCGCGGTAGGGCGCCAGCGCCAGCAGCGCCAGCACGGCGGGCGCGTGGCGCCGCGGCAGGTCGCTGCGCGCCGCCAGCCACACCAGCGCCGCGCCGGCCGCGTGCTGCAGCAGCGCCACGTTGGCCTCGGCGCACGAGCGCACGTAGCGCCAGTCGAACTCCGAGCCGCGCGCGCCCACCCACAGCATCACGCTGCGCGTCACCACCACCTGCACGATACGTCGCGCTCTTTTCAAAAATCAAAATCACATCGGTGCAGTCTATTGATCCGAGGATAAACCGCTCCACGCGCTCGATCGAAAAGTCCCGGTGTACGAGCTCCGCCGTACGTTAACCTTTGGTACTTAATTAGCGGAATGAATTTGTGCACGCACTAAACGATGCAATAAACGACCTGCTTTCTATCGTACTGGAGTGGCCTACGCTAGGTTTGTGGATATCGAGGCGTATAAGCGGAGAGGAGTTAGAACATTGAAAGGCTTCGTAGCCGTATTTATATGTATGGTTACAAAGACCGTTCATTTAGAATTAGTGTCTGACCTAACTAGTATAGGATTTTTAGCTACATTGAGAAGAATGTCAGCAAGAAGAGGAACACCGCGTCATATATACGGCGACCAAGGCACAAACTTTGTCGGGGCTAACCGTATACTGCAGGAAGAATACGAACAATTACAACAAGTCTTTAATAGCATCTGTCTGTCGGAAATTGCGTAAATGAACATTAGTTGGCACTTTAACGCACCTTCTTGGCCCAGCGCTGGAGGCCTGTGGGAGAAAGCGATTCAGTTTAAAATTCCATCTTAAAAGAGTAATCGGCGAGCAAAAACTAACCTTTGAAGAGTTTACGACAATATTGGCTCAATTCGAAGCTTGTTTAAACTCGAGACCGTTGTGTAGTTGAACAGAGAACGTAGAGGACTTAGACTATTTGTCACCTGCACATTTCTTAACGGGAAGTCCTGGTCTAACAGTGCTAGAAACAAAAGAGGATGCTAGAACAAGATGGCACTTAACTAATGAACTTTTCAAAGAAATTTGGAAGAAGTGGAAATTGGAATATCTCAGTCAATTAACATCTAGGGGAAAATGGTTTAGAACTCAAAGGAACATGAAGGTAGGCGACTTAGTCGTGATTCATGAAGACAATATACCAGCTGGAAAATGGGCCATGGGACGAGTTGTATGTTTACATCCTGGAAATGACGGCTACGTCAGGGTTGTCTCTCTGAAAACGAAAAATGGAATTATAAAAAGACCCACAAATAAACTTTCCCTACTACCTATTGAAACTTCCGACTCCCGTGAGGACGAATGGGAAAGTCAATCGGAAGACAAAGAGAACTGTACTAAGGCACAACCAGCTCACATAAGAAAAGGCCAACCAAAACGCAATAAGTTTTTGGGTATTGTCCTGGCTTTGATATTATTTATGTCCCTATGTGAAAATATTAACTGTCCTCACAACATAACAACCCTAAGTGAAAGTCAGTTCCTATATTTTGATCCTTTAAATGAATTGGCACTGGTCAAGGACACGTGGACCCTGGTCGTCTTCTATGATATGTCCCGGTACTGAGAAGGAATAACAGCATTTAAAAAGGCAATGAGCTATTTAAATAAAACATGCATAACAATAGATGGCACACAGTGTAATATGATCGTAACTCAGCTGGATCACGAGTTCTATGAATTACATTATTATAATCAACTGCTGATGACGCAGCGGGCATCGCGTCACGACAGACAGCGTCGGGGACTCATCAATGGAGTAGGATACGTAGCAAATTCCTTATTTGGTGTATTAGATGAACGGTTCGCCGAGAAGTATACGCAAGACATTGAACTTATAAGACAAAACGAAAAACATTTAACAAACTTGATGAAAAATCAGACAACAGTGGTAGAGTCGGAATATAATTGACTTAAAAGAACCGAAGAGAATATCCGAAGACAACATAAAACAATAAATCAGCACATAATTAAAATAGATAAAATGACTAATAAGGTTCAACAGGAAATTAATAACAGTACTACAACAATTTACTATAATGTCATTAGCAACGAGCAATTTATTCCATAATTTAAAAAGACCTCATCATTTCCTGTTAGACATACTAACAGATGTGCATCAGGGACATTTCAACGTTCATTTGTTGATCCAGAACAACTTCATAAAGAAATAAGCCTAATTGCTACGCAACTATCAGATGACGTTACCTTACCGATCAAGTTACTTAACATAACTAAGATTTACCCATTACTGAAAGTAAAAGCGAGGATAACTGAAGAATATTTTATTTCTGATATTACATTCCCACTTATAAACAGAGATCAATACCACATATATAAAGTTATATCTATACCACATCAGACGGGTACTGATATGATACAAGTGACCTCTATATCAGAATACATTGCAACCAACTTAAAAAAGGACTCCTATCTCACTCTCAGTGCTAAAGAAATATCTACATGTAACATTCTAGCTGATACTTATATATGTGACATAAAGAAACCGATTTATCACTTGAGTGATAGTAACAGCTTTTGTGATCTGGATGCCAACACTAAGAAATGTAAAGTCAAAAGATCGAAGTGCAGTAACAGTTGGATACCACTATCAAATCCTTCTCTGTACCTGTACAATTGCTGCGACACTTACACAGTCAAAATAATCTGCAATGATCAGGTTGAAATTGAACGGTTAAGCAAATCCAAAAGTATATGGAGAACATAATCGAGATTAGTTCAAAAATGTATCCACTCCAAATCGATAACTTGAACTACCTGATTAACACCGCGATGCCACTAAACAGCCTTCAAAATTTGACTGATTCAAAGGAAATAGACGACGCTTTGGAACATCTACACAAGCGGATAAACGAAGTCAAAGACAGCCAAGTGGAACTAGAGGAAACGATATACCCTCACAACATCCACCACTATGTGAACTACATTATAGTCGGCGTGGTGGCGGCGGCAGCGGCCGCGCTGCTGTGCCGCTGGTGGCGGCGGAGGCGCGCACGGCGTGCCTATCACTGATGATATCGAGCTACGGCCCGCGCCGCGGGTCCCGCCTGTGAGTGCTAGTGTGAGTGAAGTGCCAGTGAGTGTAAGTGTCAGTGCGCGTCGTGATATGGCTGTACCTCAGCCCAGTGTTAGTGAGCGTCAGTGCGTGGCTGAACAACAGCCTAGCGATCGCCATATTTATGGTATAGTGAACAGTGCGAGAATTAACAAATCGTGTTCTCCCATACCGCGAAATCCATTAGGAACATTACATTTTTAACTTAGTAAGAAGTACTAACATTTTGATTGATGTTATCACCTTGTACTCATCTTCATTTTACTAACATCCTAGTTTTGTATCAGTCATCTTGCAACATTCTCATATTTTGGTGCCCCGGAATTGGTTCGGTGCATTTCCGCCGAACATCTTACTATGCAATATTGTTGTGACGCGATTGGCTAATACGTAGTAAAGTAAGTAATTGTCTTCAGTGCACGTTTAATAGTCGCGGCAATCGGTGCATTCATAACATTTATCCGCTCATCATTTCATTAACATTTTAGTTATAACATTAAAATTATCAGTGTACTATATTCTAAGAACAATCTCGCAATAATCATTATTTTTGGTACTACTGGTTATTACATTACCCACTGTAAACCCTCGGAAGCGCCGCCACACCCGGGTTCTAATTGGTGACCGGCAAACATTTATTTATAAGGGATAATTGTTGAATTTATGTTTGTATCATAATTTCATCTTTGTACCCCCGACACAAATAATTCTTTACAGGGAATTATTAATTTAAAAAAAAGCAGCTAATATTATTTTTCTCTGATTTATTTAGAAGTTCCTTTATTTTTTTATCAGATTAAAAATTCTGTCAGAACTAACTTTAATTACACAAAGCCACCCCAACTATATGACCGCTAATATAAAATTAACCTTCATATATGTACATGAAGTAATGCTAGATGACATAACTTATATAGACCACATACAAATATAGCATGAAGTTGGTGTGTGTGTGTGTGTTTGAGTGATATACGCTGTTGGCCGTGGGGCCTTTACAGCTTCACCGGACTTAAGGGCGAGCGTGCGACCACTAGGCTCGAGCCAGAAGGGCAAGGGGCGACATACTCGAGGGCGCCTTAAGGAGGAGCGGCCTCGGTTTGGACAGTCGCTACGGGGGGAGTGGGGTGTAATTAGTGCACCAGTCGGCGGGCTAGGGGATCTACGACTTCGTCGTCGTCGTCCGTATCCGGAGCGGAAAGAAGCGATGTCAAAGCATCGGGGGGATCGGTGAGAACATGTCGCGGTCGGCGGTAGCGGCAGGGGTCGGGTTCGTAGTCGGCGGCGGCTACAATTAGCGGATTCGCATGGGAAGATGCGTTTGCGAAGTGTCGAGTTGTCGCCTTTTTAATATAGGCGCGAATGGATTCGAGAGCGAGATCGGAGTGGAGGTCGACATTTCGTACAAACCACGGGGCTCCTACGGTTTTGCGGAGGAAGCGGGACTGAACCACTTGAAGTCTATCGATGTGAGAGTGGGCTGCATGCCCGAACACCTCACATGCGAACGTCATGATGGGTCCCACGCAAGTTTTGTAAAGTGTCACCTTATTTCTAAGGGACATTTTACTCCGCTTGCAGATTAGTGGATAGAGACGGCCGAGCACAAAGGATGCTCGATGACGGACTCGCTTGATGTGCGGGCCGAAGGACATGGTATTGTTTAGGGTGACCCCTAGATATTTGACCTCTTTGACCCAGTGAATGGGTCGGTCGAACATGGTCACTTGACCGAGATTCCTTCTGGGGTGGATCGCGGGGAGGGGCGCGGGGTGGCACCTCTGGAGAAGGACACCGCAGCGCTCTTGTCCGGGTTCACCTCGAATCGCCACTTCCTGAACCAGTCCCCTTGGGTATTGGCGGCGGCCTGGAGTTCTTTTTGTGATGAAGGCCTTGCTTCTATTGGAAAAATAGAGGGCGGTATCATCCGCGAATAAGGCTAGTTTAACATCACTCGAACGAGGAATGTCGTTCGTGTAAAGGCTAAACAGGAGGGGAGAGGAACTTTTTGGTTTTAAGACCCATAATGAGATCTTCGACTTTGGTTTGGGTGATGGGAGGTAAGCAATCAGTGGGGGGAAGGGATGCCCTGCGCTCGCATGAAGTTGCTCGCATTGAGTATGGCGTCCTCCTTGGAAAATGGTTTGAAATATTACACCAGCATGCATGTGCCCCAAGCAGGGGTGGCAGAGGTGTACTGAGCACACCCACTTTAAAGATATTGTATTGTATATAAAATTCTTCCGATGGAGTTAATGTACAAGTATTAATTAAAATACAGCACCTCCCTTTTCCTGTAGATAGTATATTTGTAATAGATGAATACAAATCTATTGTAATTTAATGTTAGTCTAGTCACCACACCAACTATAATAATATCAGCCTATACTGCCCACTGCTGGGCAAAGGCCTTCTCTCACAAATCGAGGTGAGAGTGATTAGGTCATACTCCACCACGCGGACCCAGTGCGGATTGCCGGAGCAAGTTTGTGGCCACCTGCTGTTGGATCTTATCAAGCCGCCTATAAGGCTTCCAACGACTGCTACATTAAGTGGTAATCGGACAAACGGCTAAAAGTGCCTTTCGAAGCACGGAGACGTTCGAATATGGAAATGCCACAAACGGTCACCCATCTCAGGCCGACCGAGTCAAACGCTGCTTAACCTTGGTGATTGGTTAGAACACCGCGGTCGCACAGCGCTACGAATGCCTCGGCTAACACACCAACTGAGAGAATGGTAAAGAGAAACCCTGCTTCATTTACCTCAGCACTGGCCCATCCAATGGCTGATGTGAGAATCTTGGCATGACCCTTGCCAGGCACAGAATTTAGCGCAAAGTATATGCCAAGCAGATCAGCAAAGTCAACGGTAGCTTTCAAGAACTCCTGGAAACAGAAAAAAAAAAAGTGAAAAGTAAGTAATAAATGTGTATCTTTCAAGCATATTAACCCCATACAGGTAGGCCCATACACATTATATTTACCTCTAGGGGATTTGAAGTGGTGTTTACCTCAACGCCACTTCAACCCTAACAAGAGCACTGCGGTGTTCTTCTCCAGAGGTGCTACCCCTTGCCCCTTCCTACGCCACCCTAGATGTAATCTCGATCAAGTGACCATGTTCGACTTACCTATTCCATGGGACAAAGAAGTCAAATGCTCAGTCATTTTTACCGGATGATATGCAAGCGGAGTAAAATGTCCCTTAGGAATAAGGTGTCACTTTACAAAACTTGTATACACCTCATCATGACGCGTACGTCATGATGCGTAGAGAGCGGACGGCGTGCCCGAACACCTCACAAGCGTACTTGTGAGGTGTTCGGGCACGCCGTCCGCTCTCGCATCGATAGACTGTTCCAAACGGTTCAATCCTGTTTCCTCTGCAAAGCCATCGGAGCCCCGTAGTTCATAGGGAATGTCAATCTCCATTGACAATCTCCTATTCGCGCCTTTATTAAAAAGGCGACAGCTCGATATTTCGCGAACGCATCCAATGCCTTCCACGATAGCGACTGCCCAAGCCAAGATGTTCCTCCTTGAGGTGCCCTTGAGCTAGTAGCCCTTCTGGCTCGAGCGTAGTAGTTGCACGATCGCCCTCTTGTCCAGTGAAGCTGTAAAGGCCCCACGGCCAACAGTGTAGATCATTCACACACACACACACACACATACATATTATATTAAGGTAAGTGTTAAAGGTTTTCATTAAATATTTATATGATTTCATTCATCACCCATAAGTAGTTTGCAAAGATTGTCACAACAACCAACCTTGTGTGATATCAAAACAGAATCACAAGGAATTGGAATTGGATTACGCCAGATCCCTTGCGGGGTAGGCTGAGAGTACAGCGATCCTACAGGTTCTTTCCTTACATACCTCTCTGGCTTCCAATTACATTATGGAAACAATTATATTGTACCGTAACATCTTGCTTTATCTTATGTGATTATGTCGAGACAACAACAAGTAGAGGAACCTTAGATAAACTTGTTTCTTATTAAGACTAAATGTTAAATTAGCATGACCTAGATTTGTTGGGCAAAAAAAAACTGGGTACAATAAGATTCAATGCCATTGATTGAATTGTTTTAAGCAATATGTTAATATTTTGCTTCTATACTCAACTAATTTTTACTATATGAGGGCACTTATAACAACTTACAATAACTAAAATTAGCAGAATTTTATGTGTGCAAAAAATTGAAGTGCAATTTATGTTGTACATAAGTATATGCACAATAATAAACATTAACACTGTCATAAGTATCATTGTATAGTGCCACTAGTTCAAGTGTGTAAATGATATGCTTCAAATTAAATCCAATACTAGTAGTAATAAATTATTTAGATACGTACCAGAAATATATTGTATTCCCCTGTTATATGGCTGCTATCAGTGTCAGGAAAGAAAGTAGCTAGTAAGAGCATTTTACACAGCTGTGTAAAGATATACAGCCCACCGGCATACACACATTTTGAAAACGTAGCGTACTCTGATCTGTAAAGCAGAATTAGTTCGTGAGAAACAGTAAGCTACGACAAAATCGAAGGTAACCTAGAAACACTTACATTCCAGAAAACTTGTATGCCATATGATACGGTGCATACACTAGAGCAAGACAATTTCCGAAATGGTATAGAGTCATCTTTAGTTCGGAATTTACTTAGAATTAAAGTTTAATTCGATTAAATTCGTGACAATTGAAACTAAACTTGATATGGTTGACGGAAGCATTCCAATAACTTGTAAATTGTGTCAGCCGTTTGATTTATCTGTATGTATTTGTCCCTATCTAACTAAGCCATTGTTGTAGCATTATCTCTTTTTAAACTACGTAAAAATAAACAACTTATAGAACTGGAACGCACACATATCGCAAATGTCAAACGAAGCGTCACATACGTCACGCGAGCATTCGTTCATAGAACGGAACGTAGCTTATTCAATTAATTGAATTTATTCAATTGATGCTTCATTCGCTTTGATTAGTTTATTAGTAGTCATTAAATAAAGATATTTTTCTATTATTTATTTACACCTTATTTTCTGAATGAGCGTATCATACTTTTTAGTTAAAATTATATTAACAGATACTGCGTTAAACGGTTCTCATGTAACTACGTTCCATTTACTATTGAAGGCGTTCCTTAAAGCAATACTGTAGATCAAAATATATAAAATATAACTTTCAATAATGTTCGATTTCTTTGAATAATTCTACGAAAATAAGCTGTGGTTCGCCTTAGTTACTTATTATCATAAAATCACGAAAATCGTTCTTCTAAAAAGCAAGATAGCCAAAAACCCGGGTAAATGTTTAGTTCTGCGTATAATGAACTTTTCTATATTTCAATTATGGCGGTAACTTTGGAAGCGAAGAAAGACAAAGAAATGTGGTTTTATAAGAATTAACCAAAATTGTTGTCAAACATAAATGTGATGGTATAATATGAATTTCATGTTCTTTATAACTATTCTGTACCAATATGTAATATGTATTTGGTATTTTTAGAGGTAAATATTAGCCGTATATTAGTTGGTAAGTACTGGTTAATCTTTAATAATTATATACTTTTTTCAATAATTTTATATTGTCTCTGACACAATAAATATTTTGGAATCATATGTTTTGCGACTATTTTTTTACATTATGTCTATTTATCTATAATAATTGAAAATGAGTTCCCCTCTTTATGCCCTAAAAAAGGGATGCAAAATATAGGGGTGCTTAAAAAAGGGTTGTCCTTAACCCTTCCGTTTTTTAGCACACGCGCAAAGGGGTAAGGGGTTTGTTATCCAATGGCAGGGCAGGGTTTGGTAATTTTTGAGTTTTATTCGTCCGAGGAAAGTTGGCCACCGCTCGCTGGGTGCTCCGTTCAAAATCTTACAAACAGTACCCTTTTGTCTGTCCTTGGAGCAACCTGTTTATTCAAGTAAAGGTGGTGCCATATTTGAATATTTTAATATTCAGATTTATTTTTCAATAATTACTTATATGAATATTAATTTTTAAATAATATTTTGATGAGTTCCTGCGGTGATTAATTGTTTTAGTGAATGTTTCTTGTTAAAGTATTTGCTGGAAATGGATGTTCTATATTTTTGGATACTTGGCTATCTGGTGAGTTATGTATATTTTTATTAGATTAAATATACTGAATTTTATTAAGGGCTATACAACTGATCGTTATTTTTTATTAAAGCTAAATTACAGATTTATTTGTGATATGAAAAAAGTCATACCGAACGACTTAAACAATTCCTCTTATTGCATTTTAAAGAGTTAGTCTCAACATTATGAGTACATGAAAGTAACACAAAGTAATTGCTTGTAATGTTACAATGAAAGAAGTATGAAACATAGAATTTGTAAAAAAAAATCAACGGAAAATTCTAGTAACATTATCTTGTGTACTTATCATTCACAAGCCAAGGTTACATAATGAAATGGTTCATAAGACCAGAACATAAAATTGTAACATTCTATTTTCACTTACATGTCCACTATAACTAACTGAGGAGAAAAATACATCTTAGGAGCATTATTTGTAATGCAATTTTGGTATTCTCCTTTTAGATAAATGATTTTAAGATAAACGCTAAGATAGTCAGAATTATTGTTGTTAATTGGCCATTCAAAATATCACACAAATTTATTGACAATGCCTAGAAATGCACAGATCTAAGTAATATCTAGATATATTAAGTAGGTACTTATTATAAAACTCTAGGCTGAGATGTATAAATTAGATTTGAGAAATTAAGAAAATATGGGATTATTACAAAGGTCTCTGTTAATAAAATATATAAACACACACACCGTCACGCCTATATTCCCCAGAGGGGGTGGCAAAGGTGTACTGAGTACACCCACGTTTCGCCGACGATGTTAGGTCCCATGTAATAGGGGGCGAGCCTATTGCCATATACCGGGCACAATTCTAGACTCCGGACTCATACTGGGAATTTTTCGTTAGAAAAACTACATTTGTCCGACCTAGGATTTGAACCCAGGACCTCGTGATCACAAAGCCATGCGCTTTGCCACCAGACCAACGAGGCAGTCGTATATATTTTTAATAATAATATATATATTTTTTTATATATATTTTGATAGCTTGGAAGTCACGCAAAAACCATGAATCATTTTTGACGTGACCATTAGAAAGCAAGGTACAAATAATCTTGACTTAGAAAGTTCAATATATCTGATCATAATAATATTGCATAGAGCCGAAGATAGGTAGGTACAGATGGATGTTTCCCTAATACCCACCTGGGTGATTTCTACCTGGAGGAATGGGGACTGGATAATATAAAGGTATCCGGCATGAGGGTGGGCCATACCTTATCCGAACGAGGGATACTGTTTCGTTTATAGGTTGAATAGAAGGGGGCAAGAGTGCTTACAGAGCCTTGATTAATTTCGACGCGATATCAGAAGAAGCCATTTGACAAAAAGTCTTGTAAGATGAGCACGAGTCTGTCTGGCACTCCTGTTGGGTAAAATTATAGATCAAGGCGTTGTTGTCGTGCCAGGCTATGTCGAATGCTTCCGCGACACGAAAGATTACCGGACCGAGAAGACCTCTGGCGCACTTCGGCCCGATGGGATCTTTTGTGCTGTCCTTGCCCTAATGCTCTTACGTACCTGTAGTATCCAATACTCCCTGTATCAGGTTGTAGATTTCAGCAGGGCGGCAGAGTCGTAGTTCCTCTGGGTTTGGATAGGCCAATCCCAGTAGCTTCATTCGCCGCGCAGCCAGAGCGTCGCAGTGGCAGAGGACGTGCTTCATGGTTTCAGTTTCTGTACAACAGTTCCTGCATACAACGTCGCTGCATAAGTTCATCTTGTGTAGATGTTCTTTCGTGCCATAATGGCTTGTGAATGCGCCAGTTATTTGCCTTAGTTGTAGTCTACTGTGTTTTAGTAGTCTCTTGCTGCTGCTCTCAGACCATGCGGAGAGAAATTCCTTGGAGTGTCTAAGCCCTGTATTTGTTTTGCCATTCTTTTCTGTGTTGTTCTTGGGCATATTTGAAGAGTGCGCCTCTGTAGGCACCATCTGGTATGCCTATGAACGGTTTTGGACCAACAGGTTTCTCCATTGCTCCCTTCATGGCTAGGTCATCCGCACGCTCATTGCCATCAACCCCCGTGTGCCCAGGGGCCCAGACTAACCTGATCGTTTTGCGCGCTCCACATCTGTCAAGAGCTGATGACTTTGAGGGCAGCCTGACTGTCACCACACATGTAGATTTTCTTGCCTGTAATTCGTTTGTCCAATATCTCTTTTGCACAAATGTTTATCGCATAAGTCTCTGCTTGGAATATTGATGCAAATCTGCCCATGCTTTGACTAAGGTTGTATCCTTCCGTGTATACACCGGCTCCCGTTCCAAACTTGGTTTTGGATCCTTCAGTGTACCATATCATTTGTTCCTTGCCTTACATATATAATATCATTGGTAATATATTTTGTTTTTGGCCGAGTGTGATTTAACACAGGACAATATTAAATGATCTCGGTAGGATGTTGAATTTACTATTAGGCAACTCTTGTGTAATTAATGTCTCGGTTTCTACATGTGCTGGGCTTGTGTCTAAAGAAGTTCATCATAACCCCTTAGATAATACGATTGACCTCAACACACCATTCATTAATAAATCCATACATAATGTTTGCACTGATACGAATATACACCCCACATTAGTACGAAACTTTAGAAAAGCATTTTTTTCCAGTTATACACAGAGCTCACGGATATAGATTGGACTACTGTATATTCTAGCAGTGATGTTAATGATGCTGTAACCACATTTTACGAGCTGATAAATAATGTGATTTCCAAAGTTGTGCCAATGAAAAAACATAAAAACAATAATGTAAATTACCCTAATTGGTTCTCGGCTAATACAATAAAATTAAATAAACTGAAAAATAAGTAGCACAAACTTTATAAACAATTCAATAATGATCAATTATATTATGCATTCTTCACTTATTATAGAACACTAGTCAAAGCTAGCATTGAAAAAGACTCCTCAAACTACACTAACCATATTCAATATAACATCAAGCGCGATCCTAAAATATTTTGGGCATTTGTAAAGAATAATAGGCAAAACAACGAACCAGTTAACTTTGGTGACTGGTCCGATACCCAGGTGTATCGGACCAGTCACCAAAGTTAGCTGGTAGCTGGTGCATTTTCCAACTATTTAGTAGCGTTTTCTTACAGAATGTACCTTTATTGGATGTAGATCGTGCGTGTAACGCTGCTAATATGAAACCCAATACCTACTACGTGCCGCTCTGTATTTATTGATCACACCAGCGAACTAGACGTCAACAATGCTTTGACACACCTGACCCCGAAGGGTACCCAAGGTCCGGACGGTATCCGTATATAACTATTTTTTTAATCAGCTCATTTTGAATGCACTAGGTAGATACAGGCGGGCAGAGCCGCGGGCACAGACTATAATGCCTATAAAATCATCATCCTTATAAATTCACTAATACCTCATATTCACAAATATCGCACGAACATTTCAAATAAACGCAAAAAAATAGAATAAAAGGGCGCGTGTCGTGAGGAGTCTACTCACGTCATCCCTCCATTACAGCATTGTCCGCGCGACAATAGCGCTGGAGAATAAAGAATCGCGGCCATTAGGTAAATTTCCTCATACATTTTTTTGCGTGACACCCTCGACGCGTAAAAAGCGGGGAAGCGGACATTTGTCATGTGGAAGAGAGAGAGCACTCGCGAGATCTCAATCTTGCGACGTGGCGTGAAGTTTTTTGCCCACCGTAATCGATTGGGGGTGGTGCAGGTGAGCTGTTTTCGACGTTGATGGTGGAATCATACGCTGATATTCAGGTTTTTTGGTAAGCGACTTTCGTACTGATGTGAAATTACCGATTGGAAGATGAATTAAGATAATAGTGACAAAATAATAACTTAGATATTATTATTGTAGATCTTGTTGTCACAGTTGCTGATTAACAACCATATTATCACACCAAGCCATAAGGCGCAGCTGGCCATACATAACGGAGTTCTTGTCCCAACGCTGTTATATGGTAGCGAGAGCTGGGTATGTAAGAAGGAGAATGAAAGTAGGATAAATGCGGTAGAAATGCGAGCTCTGCGGAAGATGTGCGGAGTGAAGCTGACCGACCGCATTAGCAACAGCATAGTAAGACAGCGAGTAGGTATGAAAGATAGTATCGGTGTAAAGATGAGAAAGGGCATGCTCCGTTGGTTCGGGCATATAGAAAGAATGCCAGAGGAAAGAATGACAAACAGATATACAATGTGAAAGTGGAAGGATGCAGGTACCGGGGAAGACCTAGACTATCTTACCATGACCAAATAAACCGAGTCTTATATGATGGAAAAGTCAAGAGTCTCCGTAACCGGCGAGCGTGTATGAGACGAACTATGAGAGTCGAGGAAGCCAGAGAGGTATGTAAGGAAAGAACCTGTTGGAACTCTGTACTCTCTGCCTACCCCGCAAGGGATCTGGCGTAAGGTTATAGATAGATTATCACACCAGATCCCTATAAAAATTATAAGTATGTCAATCAATCAATCAATCAGCCTATCGCAGTCCACTGCTGGACATAGGCCTCTCCTAACACGCGCCATTGCACACGGTCCTCCGCGTCCGCATCCAGTCTGTCCCAGCGACCTTTTTGAGGTCGTCGGTCCATCTAGCTGGGGGCCGTCCTACCTTACGCTTACCAAGTCGCGGTCTCCACTCTAGGACACGTTTGCTCCATCGGTCGTCGGTCCTTCTGCAGATGTGACCAGCCCATTGCCACTTTAGCTTACTGAGTTTGCGCGCTATGTCGGTAACTTTGGTTCTATAAGTATGTATCTTAAAAAAACAACAAGATAGCAGCGATAGCATGCACTTACTTTTCTAGGTAGGTAAGGCACATTACGCTTGTGTGTGTGAATGATCTACGCTGCTGGCCGCGGGGCCTTTACAGCTTCTCCGGACAAGAGTGCATTACGCTTTCGCTGGTTTTCGGCATAGGATACCTATGACTGTGTGATTTAAGTACCTATAAAATTCTACCTGTAAGAATGTATCTATATTCTATTTGTAATGTAAAACCCTTTTAAATACCATTCACTGTAAAAAGAGTCGGAATCCTACGTAAAAAGTATAAAAACTTTAAGAAAAAGGTAAACCGACTTCAAAAAGAAAAAAATTATATTTGAAGTCGGTGCCGGTTGGTGCAGTCGGTTACTATCCATCGACTTCCAATATTTACTTTTTGCTTCTTGGTTTACCCTATTTTCAAGGTTTTTATTTTACAATTTTAATTGATAAGTGAATTAATTATTAATATTTATGTACCGATATAATATTATTCCACTTAGTTCTACAGTATGGTACAGGATTCATTTAATACTCGTAATAACTGAATTTACACATTCGTGCTGTTTGTCGTCAAGGAGTTCCGTGGTGGATCTTCAAAGTCCAAGGTCAAATACCGATAAAATTAAAACGGGACCTCTTCAGATATATACTGAATCCAATGCAAAATGAATCATCAAAATCGGTTTATAAGCAAAGATGTTTTAAAAACACATACGAGTTATGAACCTCCTCCTTTTTTAAAGTCGGTTAACATTCTGATGAGGATTGACGTAATACCTAGAATGTCTCAATTTGCACATTTCTATTATTTGTCGTTAAGGAGTTCCCTGATGTATCTTTAAAGTCCAAGATCCAATACCAATGAAATTAAAATGGAACCATATCAGAGCTATACTGAACCAATGACGCTTTACGTCTTCAAAATGATCTAGATAGAGTTATTGAATGGGGCTCTAATAACCATATGTCTCTTAATGTCGATAAATGTCTCACAATTTCCTTTACGAAAAAGCTGAATAAAATCATGTTTTCTTACAATATCAATAATTATGCACTCAAACGCAAACGCACCGTAAAGGATCTAGGGATATTATTTGACGAACAATTAACATTTCGTGAACATTACAACTATATATGCTGCAAAGCAATAAAACTACTCGGGTTTATTTTTAAGACTTCTAAGCCATTCAAAAATCCTCATTATTTACTTCTATTGTACTGTAGCTTAGTTAGGTCAATACTTGAATATGGTTCTATAATCTGGTCTCCTTTTTACTCTGTACATAGTGATCGCATTGAAGGCATTCAGAATAAATGCCTAAAGATGATATGTTACCGTCTGGGATTAGGCCGTTCCATATCTTGTTATGAGGATAGACTTACCAAATTCAACGTCCAAAGACTTTCGTTAAGACGTCATTACATTGAATTACTATACCTCCACAAAATTATTCACTCCCGCATAGATTCCCCCGAATTACTATCTTTAATAAATTTTAACACCAGATACAAGATCCGCAATCCAAACATCTTCGTATTGCAAATTTATAAGAACAACACCTCATACTACAATCCGGTCATAAGAATGTGTCGTTCGTTTAATGACTTGGCAATCAAATATAAATGCCTCGACATAATGAATGGCAAATTTGAATCATTTTCAAAGGGTATAAGGGAATTAATATTCAAATCGAATACCTAACCAATTTAACTTGCCTATTTGACTAGGCGCTATAAATATTCACGGTTAAGTTGCATTTAACTTAATTTTGTCCTGCCAAGCGAGAGGCTCATTTTAATTTAAACTATCCTTCTTTGTGACTAGCCTACTACTGTATTTTGTTTCATCTTTTCTCTCTAAAGCTCATGCCGACCTATGTTATGTAAAGATTACCAATATTAGGTAATCTATTAATAATACCAGTTTGCACGTTAGTAATATAGATTAGGACACATGCTTTGGAATATAATCTAGTTAATTAAGTTTTGTCTTTATATTGAATTTGTAGCGATTGTATTCTGTTTTGTGTCTGAAATAAATAAATAAATGCAAAAAGAGTCATCAAAATCGGTCCACAACTGACGGAAATATCGGTGAACATACATAAAAAAAAAGCATACATACAGACGAATATAGAACCTTCTCCTTTTTGAAATCGGTTACAAATCGAAGTAGAACCTACGCCGTCGTTGACATCTATTGTACATATACGATATTACCTCGTTGGTCCTGGGTTCAAATCCTAGGTCAGACAAATGTGGTTTTTCTATCAAAAAAAATTCCAGTCTCATACACCTCTGCGAAATCTCTGGGAAATATAGCTTGGGGAATATAGACGTGACGGTGTTTATTTATTTTTTATTTATGATACTTTTGTGTTCCTTTCCTGGTTTAATATGAAGTTATCACAAAATCAAACTACATACCAACATAGACACGAAATCCCAACATAAGGCAATACAACTGACTGATCCTAGAACTACGTCGCTACAAAGAATAGTTCGCAATCAATAAAGTATTATAGGAAAATAATTTCAATTTAGCGTGCGAGTGGACACACGAATGCATTATTCAGGCCACGTACGTTGCAGGCGAGTGTGGCACGCAGATAAGCGTGTATTGAGCCGAAAATGCCGAAAGTCCGAAACATTCTGGCGGGGGGTCTTATCGGAAACGGCTTACGGTGACCCCATGCAAACTCCCTAATGCGACATCGCTCTCGGGGCCCTCGCCGCGGCCGCGGCCCTCCGGCGATCGATCTCGATGCAAAATTGCCGATGGGGATGCTATTTTGTTTCATGTGCGTAATTTTTTTATTGCTGTATCTTGATACAATCTGAGGACGACCAGCAGGTGGCGCGGAGCTTGGAAATTTTATTACGTTTCAATAATCTCGCGCAGATAAGATGGTAGACAGAAATTATATTCGTAGTTGAGTAGGTACGTGTAACTCTAATGTTCATCATCATCATCATCATCTCAGCCTATACTTGTCCACTGCTGAACATAGGCCTCCCCAATCGCTAATGTTGGTAGAAAATAAAACAATAAAATTATCACTAACCACCGTTGCACCTATATACCCCAAAATGGGGTGGCAGAGGTGTACTGTGAATACCTACATATCGCCAACGATATTAGTTCCCAATTAGGGAGCAAGTCCTATGCCAATGCGACTGAGATTTTTTGATATAAAAACATTATATCTTTGAAAGATTCTGAACCTATCTTTAGAGGGTCCTTGTTACTTTTCCCTACTACCTACTGGGACGGTTAATATCGGGAACTGGTACTATGCATAAAGAAATTGATCGGAGGATAGCAAATACTAGGAAGAGTTATTGGTCGTTCAGTGTAGTTATGAAAGTTACGATATGCCAATTAAAGAAAAAGGAAAGGTTTACAATACGTGCATTCTACCTTGCCTGACTTATGGCTGTCTTCTTCTTCTTCAAGTTATGGCTTCACAGTAATTATAAATGTATTTTGCCAGTGTCCAGTGCGATATATAATCGTGTTTGTTTAAATTAATTCGACTCCCCGATGAATTTGATGACAACGATGATAATGAAATTAATGAGGTACCCCACCCTGGATAGTAAAGCGGTGGATACTTTACATACCAATTGCAACGACCGTTTTGATGGAAGTCGAAAAGGCACGTTTTATCACTTTGTTACAATTACCTTCACTCATGCACATATAAGAACACATAATGATTAATATTCCACCAACATTACACATTATTAGTCGTAATAACACAAGTTTTGGAAATTAAAACAAATTGACAACATCACTCTTCGACTTCCCGCCAAAAAACCTTATGGCTGTCACACATGGGCATTAACAGACCAGCTTTGAAATAAATGTCAGTCAGAACAGTATAGAGAGAAGCGTGACTAAAATTAAAAGACGAGATAAAGTAAGATTTAACGAAATAAAAGATATAACTAAATTCACACACCCTCACGCCTATATTCCCGGAGCGGGGGTGGCAGAGGTGTGTATAACCACTTTTCGACGACAATGTTAGGTCCCATGTAATAGGGGGCGAGCCTATTGTCATATACCGGACACAATTCCAGACTCCGGACTGATACTCTGAGTTTTTCGATAGAAAAACTATATTTGTCCGACCTAGGATTTGAACCCAGGACCTCGTGATCGCAAAGTACATTATTTGCCACTAGACCAATGAGGCAGTCATATGTATAGGCATAACTAAATTCAAAGACGCAAGAAGGGTATGTAGAATATTAAATTGGCGGTGGGTAGGACATATTTTAAGAGAAAAATCTTTTTAAAATAAAAAAACCGACTTCCAAAAGCAAGAAATAAAGATTTGAATTCGGTACCGGTTAGTGCAGTAGGTTACTTGGCACCGACTTCAAATATTTTTTTCTTGCTTTTTGAAGTCGTTCTATAAAAAAATAAGATTTTTATTTTAGTTTTAAGTGACAAGTAAATTATTTACTAATATTCGCAAAAAGAATCATCAAAATCAGTTCATAAAAAAAGACGTTATAAAATAAAAACAGATGAATTGTCGACCCCCTCCTTTTTTGAAGTCGGTTAATATTCTGATTAGTTTTATGGCAGGGTACCTATGGGATTGACGTAATACCCATAATATCTCAATCTACGCATTCGTATTGTTTGTCGTTAAGGAGTTCCCTGGAGTATCTTCCAAATCCAAGGTCCAATACCGATAAAATTGGCGTATAGCCATTTCGGAGCTATACTGAACCAAATGCAAAAAGAATTTTCAAAATCGATTCATAATTGGCGGAATGATAGTGTAACATACATAAAAAAAAAAACAAAACATACCGTTTAATTGTGAACGTCCTCCTTTTTAGAAGTCGGTAAAAAACAAGAAAAATGGATCAACATAATAACTTAATGGTATCGAATAAAAGGTAATAGATGCAAAGGCGTCAAAAGAAACGTTGGGAAGATGATGTCAAAGGACCACTCCTTTGACATCATCTTCCCAACGTTTCTTTTTTATTGGGCCTTTTACTATTGGGATCCGTTCTGGAACAGCCACCTGTTCCAGAACGGATCCCAATAGTAAAAGGCAGAAACCAATGGAAATCTTTAGAAGAGTCCTTTTTCGAAAGGCAAGCTGTTTCAATAAAGAAAATAATCGAACGCATAATTTAGATTTAAGTTAAATTAAAGGAAATACTCGTAACATTTCAAACACTTTAGAATTCTAAACAGCAATAAAATCTTTTTTTTATTTTATTTTATTTCTAGGGTGTCTACATTTCTAAAGATGTCCTGTTGGAACTCTGTGCTCTCTGCCTACCCTGTCACATTATGGCCAAACCACCTCGGCGAAATATGGGTGTATTACCGACACTTCTGCCTCCTTCTTCGCCCTTCAGTAAAAAACGGGCGTGAGTTGTGGGAAGTCAAAATTGTTTCTATATATAAGTACATATTAATTAGACTGGCCTTTTCGATATTTTGCGGATTCTTGGAATATATTACGATAGTATTATGTATTTGGGAAATTTAGTGGCTCATCATAAAGTCTGATAGGATTTTATACGCCACTGAATATTGAGCGTGGGCCAACGGAATGGCTGATACATATTTTGCAATGAGGTACGGCCACGACGGCGAAAGGATGAGTCGGGTGAGACGGGGCGCGGGGATGGGCGGTCTTGGAGATGAATAATTCGCATTGATTTCGTAGATTCATGGCAATTGAAGTTATGGTTATATAGTCTCTTAGTTTCTACTAAAACGTTTAAAACACATCACACACAAATGTCTCGCATTGAATATTAAACGACATTGATTATTAAAATACGGTTGAATGATTATTTAGATTTCTATCTAGTTATGTTTTATCTGCCTACCCCACACGGGACCTGGCGTGATGACATAGATAGATATATTATCACATCAGATCCCTTGCAAGGAACGCAGAGTGCACAGAGATATCTCATTTCAGGTTATTAAAGTGAGTGAAACTTTTATTAGTTCGTCTCAAACTTTTTGCTCTGTGTGTTGCATGTCGCGTAACGGTCGGCCGCGGAGTAGGGATAAAGTGAAAGGCGCTCGCCAGAGCAGCCAAGGCCAATATGTTTCACTTTTACCGTGGTTTCATAAAACCACACAAGGGTTTTTTTAAAACGTTTCGAACAAGCCCAGTTTGACAATATAGTGCCAGTCTTAAAAGGAGCACCTACCTTCCAAACGTCTGTACTGACTTTTGGAGTAAACACGTACATGTTTCATGGTATAGGTGTCCATCATGTCAAGTCAAAGCGCTTGCCCCCTTTGATCCTATAACAATATAGTCGTCCGATTACCTGCACATCACATATTGCTACCACTTAACGCACTCCATCTCTACCTTAAACACGCATGAAGTAAAATTCTCAATTTATATGTATGTAGAAATGTCTAGCGCGCGATTGTACTTCCGTCCTACAGCCTCCCCCCGGAGCCACCACCGATACTCCTCGCATATTTATTCATAGGCCTGTGCGTATTTTTTACTCGGTCATAAATATTAAAGGCACCTCGTGCCACTAGGATTTTCAATTCGACAGCGACGTCGGATCCCCTTAGATTTTAGGCTTTTCTCTTTCCGCGGATTAGAGCGGTTTGATGTATGGCCGCGGGTGGCGGTAAATCAAATTTTGATTGCTATTTTCTTTGTGGAAAGTCGGAATCCTCCGCCGGGGACGAGCGTCGTGTAACGTGGGTTAACCGATCCCAGGGCGGCCGCCCGTCTTATGTGGATTGTATGTACTGATCGTGTATACCTATTTCGTATTTCTCATTCTGCGATTGACCGCGGACCGATAGATTTTATAAACCCTATTTATAGTTTTTTATACCCACAGTTTATTTTGTTGAAGTAGCTAGTAATTTGTACGGACCTAATGTGAATACTGTGAGATCCAGAGATAATTTTTAACTACGTTTACCAGAGGAATGCAATCGAAGCATTTTATCACTTACCCTATATCCAATTTCAAAGTCCTTCAATCATTTCAGATACAAATTTAAGTTTACTTAGGGCTGTTGGAATCAAATTTGCTTGGATAAGTTGATTTTAGTGAAATAACTTTAAGTTCGGGGAGCGGGGCCGCGTAGTAACCGCTTGTGTGATCCAATTGCGGGCCGCTCGAGAGCCGATCCAAACGGATGGAATCAAATTCAGCCGCCCTTTAAATATTTGAACTGATGCTGGAGGCGCTCCGGGGGACGGGCCGCTTTATGGGATGGGGGAGACGAATAAAGATACACAAATCACAAATTGCTCTTGTCGAATTTACTGTTGCCGCAGCGTCTTACGAATATTTCGGACGAGTTTGTTTATCTAATGGTTTTTATTGTAACGGTTCCGCGCATTTGAGAGAATTTACTAGTCCTGCATACATATATAAGAATTTTTATATAGTTAGGTAGAGCGGGCAGCGCGCGTCGTCGGTGGGGTGGGCGCCTACCTCCGGGTAAAAAAGGATCTCCAAAAATTCTCGACCCTTTTTATACTAAATAGATAGCTAACACGGCCTGAGTGGAGTTTCAATAGATGCTTTCTCGACAGAAGAAGCGACCTGTAAGAAATCGAGGGGCCAGTGAAAACCGTGTTATATATCTGCCGTCGCGTGTAGTGCGTGTCGCAGAGTTTTTTTCCTTTTATTTTTTACGCGTGCTCTCCTCAGAGGGATAAGAGGAATTCTTTTTAAATTGGAAATGTTTTCTAAGAGGATTACGATTTGCGGAGGTGTGTGTCGTATTGGACGCTGGGAATAAGGGATCGCGTTACTATGTTTTGTGTTTAACATTCTTAAAATTTCCTATATTGTGTACCAAGTGGGGATTATGTTGCGATTGTATGAGATTTATCGCTAATACCATTTCTTGCTCAGTGACCATTGAATAGGTAGATATATTAGTATTGCCCTGTATGTTATTGTTCGCAATTGCGAATATATTGTTGCTGTTCACTTCATTATTACTTCTACTTCAATTTCGTCCCGCCTCTTTCTGTAGTATATTGTGTAAAGTGAATCCAACGAGATCGTACATTGCTATAAAAATAACGCTCCACTAACAAAGGGACCGAGTGACCATTACTCGTGTGAAGTTGATGTAAGCACAAAGCCGCGACGATTGCCAAATAAGGAATATTTTTCTACAGCCAATGTAAATTTGCCAACGACAATATTTCTATTACATATGTATTAAAGGCTATTATACCAAAAACGCGTGGTTTTTTGCGGACTCTGGGAACCGGAGCGATTATCCCTGGCAGTTGCAGCGTTAGCAATGGGGATTTAGTTTAAATTTTCACATCGCCCCCGCCCTTTCTTTCTCGTAGTCTGCGCAATTTGAAAGCTTTTGTGCAAAAAACTGTGAAGTAATGATATTTATTGGTCAGTTTTTTATTGAGAGTACACTTTTTGGTTTTCTCTTGCGTGATATATTATTAGTATCCAATAGTATACATTATGATTTCATTCTGATTCAGTGATTATCGTTATCGTTAATCGATGAGAATTCTAATAATGAATTATTATTTTTTTTAATAGTAATACAACGTTATTCTCTTCTCTGCCTGTTGAGCAGTAAATTAAACGTGACTTTTATAACTGGAAGTATGTTGAGATATGTTTTGAATTGTAAAATTACCTAAGTATATGCGTGCATACCTAGTTTCTAACATTAAAATTTAACTTAAAGAATTAAAGAATTGCTTGTCAATATTGTAATTGTTATTTAGCTTGCGCAACCAAATAGTCTCAATAGGGTGCATTGATCGATGCCAGCAAATAATAGCGCGGGGACCAGGCGCTTTAAACTGCAACCGCCCCTGATAATTGAGTTTTTACACCCACGCTTTTGGTCGCTCGCATACCCTGCACAATACCTATTGTAAATTTGTAACAGGTGGTCAATATGTCGACGTAATAATATTGAGCTTTCTTGTTATCTTAGGAATAATGAAGACGGAAATGTCAATAACGATAAATGTAGGAATGCCACAAAAACTGATTCTATTAACCTTCTAAGTCAGTCAGATTAATATTTAACTAGTGGTAAAAAACTTGTAGTTCTTTATGTAAAAAAAAGCAGGGACTTTGCTACTGCTTATCGTGTTTAGTCATTGAACTATTTCTGGACGATGGTTAAGGTCAGCAGGATGTCTTTAGTGGTTCCGGATTATGATTAGGTAATAAAAATAAATTTGGCTGTAACTCAAAAGAATTAGTTGTGTATAGGACTTAGGAATTAGGGCTTAAAAACTTCGCTATCCAACGAAAAGTGATTACAGTCGGATTAATTTGCTTTTGTAGGTGTAAGTAATGAAATCAAGGTAGGTATATCAGAATGAAATCTGTCCACATAATAATAGGTTAAGTACAGAGTGACGACAGTTAAAATGGTTTAGTAAGTGCAATATCATGTCGAATTATCGCCACCGGACGTAGCCTACAACCGTAATGTGCGGTTTATGCTGTATTAAGATCATTTTACTATTACTGCTACATCTTGGGAGCACATAAACCGGCTGTAGCGCCACACCGGTCATTACACGAAATGTTACTGGAGAAATTATTTTTCTTCAGACGAATGCGGCTATTGAGGTCATCTGTAAGTTGTTGTAGAAATAATTGGATGTCTTTCTGTAAATACCTAATGTTAGGAAGAAGTTCTGATATACAGGAAAATGGTTAGGCAGTCAAGGCCTATTGCCTTTGTGAATTGTATATTGCATATATGAGCTGATGATGTCGTAAAAAAGGCTAAATGTACATTATAGTTTGGATCTTTAAACTTTAAAGAAAAATCGTAGAGAGGATTATACTTTTGGTAGCGCTGAAAATAATTATGAGAAAGACAATTCTAATACGATGATATGTACTCATATAATGTCTGCACACACTCGTTTCTCGCCAAATATTCCAGGAAGTTGAAAGTGAACATATCACGCATAGCAATCACTGTCTCGGTTTGACCGAGATATTTTGATTTACATGTACGACGAGGCGCGCACGCAACCGCGAGGCTATCGCTATTCTGTGTACATTATTTCAGTACATAAACGACGCAACAATATATCGCGAATAATAAAACATTGTCCGTCCACATAACTCCTCCGCCCTATGGTAATAAAACATATACATTATAAATCGTATGGGATATTGTCCACCGTCGTTACAGCCGGCCCGTGTGACGTAGTTATACGTTTTATTGTTTTTTGACGGCGCGCGGCGTATCAGCATTAGTACTGAGTTATGTTTTGCTTAATACACAATAACCAAGACATAAATGGTATAATGTACGACAGTATACCGGGAAAATTAGCCTTGAAATGCTCTATACATCATTAGATGATTTATGTGGGTAGTTGTGGAGTAAACCCACCTTAGATTTACCTTTCTGTTACGTAAGATGTTTGGGACGATTTTCGCTTTACTATAACTTAAAAGGTTCTTTTAACTTTACCTGCAAACTTTATGGACATGAAATTATTTTCATTTCTTAAGACCTAGGTTTCTCAATCTAATGTTACAGATTTTAAGGATCTTATCAAATTAATTATTATAGGAGCCACAATATTTACAAAGCTTCTATATGCCCCAAAACTTTAGACATAGATCAAAGCGCTGATGATGAATGAACAAGGTATTGACAGAGCCGAGGAGTGATTTACTTCGAAAGGGTTACGACTTCCAGGCGCATTAGCTGTGAATGATGGATGAGTTCACTTCGTCTCCTCGCGACTTGATATCGCCATTAGCACAATACAGCTCCTCTTGCCGTGATCAACACACTCGTGTTTAATAGATATTGATTACTCCTGTTTTGTCATTGTAACTCGCCGATAACCGGCTGCTGTGTTTTCGAAATTAATATTAACAATGTTATTAGAGCAGTTCCATTGACGGGATAATATATGAAGTTATTCGTTATAAGTACAAAAAAATCAAACAAAATATTTTGACATTCAACAAGCAGTTTGTCATGTTTGCCAGTAGATTCAATTTGTACTTGTTTTTTACATACAGCTATATTACATACAAAACAAAGCAAATCTTTGGTATTATTTGAGTTAGTGCATGACGCGCTTATAAAAGAGTAATTCTTAATAATAAGTAAAGCTCTTCATAGTCGGAGGCATATTTTTTTATCTCGATTAAGTATCCTGTTACAAATGCTAATTACTTTACATCTGCAATCTCTAAATCCTTGTGTAAATTTGTCATGTATTTGTTACGTTATCTCAAAGTTTTTGTACCAACATAGAAAACATTTTTTACCTTCTTTACAGCATTTGACAGGGGCCTTCGACTTATCCGACTCGCCATGACTATGCAGCGAAGGCAATCAGTTTATTCCATTAACATATAGTTTCTTTATGAAATTTTCCGACTTCTGAAAGCGCGGCCATGATTAATATTTGAAGCGTGACTGGTGCGAGTAACCGAGCGGAATATATCGCTTATCTTATACATACGGGTGGAAGTATGTTGTCTGTGTGTTCACTACTCGTTCTCGATGCACACATAAAAACATAATACATGCATAAACTATTCTTTTTTGAGCACTGATTCGTGAATATAATTAAGGTTTTAACAAATAATGTAGATACTAACTTATAAAAGCGAATTTATATGTGGTGTGTTGTGGTTTTACTTTTTTTTACACTAGATAAGTTTCATCACTAGATAAGTGACTGTGTTAAAAAAAACCCTACGTAAAACATACTTTTTACCTAACACGTTAGCTAAGTAAAACATATTTTTAAGATGGTTGGTCGATATGTACACATATAATATAAAAAATGAGTAAGTTATTGTGTTATGTTTATCAAGTATTGGCTAGTCGCAATCGACACGATCGCAGGTAGACACTAAAAAAATTGTTCGAATGCACAGACGAGTTCAACTCAAACAGGTATTAAAAGTAAAACAGAATCTCCTCTGTATTGTTTTACGCACGAAGTCATAATTACCAACAAACAACTTCTTTCTAGAGGGTTCTGCAATTAAAATCAAAAACGACAGGTACCTACTTGGATGTTTTGCGCAGTAATGCTTACCCATAAAATTGAATCTGTTTTACCAAAAGAAAACACCAGTGTTGTGAGTTATTTTATGGATCATTTTTTATGTGGTCCACTGCTAGGGGTGGACGGGCACGCAATCCATTAAAGCTGAAAAAACACTTGAAATTCAGCGACTCATACAATAAACATCATGCGGTGAGTCGGGCGACGTTTTTGCGGCCGAGACACGGCCGCGGCTTTTTGCGAAGACTTCTTCTAGTTTTTGTGCGCAAACCAGAAGCCGAATAACACGTTCCAGATTGGCATAATTGTATGAAATTTTAGTCCATTCAATATCTACCTATGTCCATAAATACACAAAGAATGCTGGCCTTTATGCAGGCTAATTTAAATGCATTGGTTTTACTCAATCTTGTGAAACAAATACATTTACATATGTATGTAGGCGTTGAATTTGCGCACGCCACTCTAGTTCCCTCGCCCTGGTCACTGGTAAGCTTTATTATGCCACGCATAAACCAGAGAATATTTTAGCGGGCCTGCCCGTCGTCGGGGGATTTCGAGAGGCTGCCCAAAAAATTGATGCGACTTATCTCGCCTGTGCGGTCGCCGCGCGATAAGCGCATGAGATGTTTTATGTATGTTTGGTTTTAGTTTTCTACTATTGACGATTCAAGAAAAATATGGTGGGAAAGACCAGTATGAAGGTATTTTCGAAACTGTCATCTTCAACTGACTAGTTTACAATATTGTATATATTAGATGTTTCTTGTGATATAATTTAACATTAGATGAGGCTTAGATTATTATACTACACTGTGAGAGGCTGCGTCATTGTAGTGTTATGATCTAGTCAGAACCCATCGAAACAACAGTTATCTTTCAGTTTACTGCACAAGTGATGATACCATAGCTAAGATAACACACTTTTCCCCAAGCTTGCACAAAGGGCGCTGTTTAGAAATTCAAAGTGGAGTTGTCGAGGTCTGTAGACGGAGGGTCATCTCATATGTTCGGCGTGTATCGACACCCTCCCGGCGCGCTTGACCCCGCGTCCTCCGGCGGGGTAACTTAGCATTCACTGCATTGTTCTTTTATTGCACGTCCGATGAGCGACGTATTGGGGGACTACCGATCACGACCAGAGCACAGATAAGAAGTTTATTTCCTTTTTGTAATGAGTTTACTTATTGTTTAGATATCAAAAACGTTATGATTGTAATGATAAAAAATATGAAAGTTACATTTCTATTGAGAGGGAAATAATTTTTTAAACACCGAAATTGTGTACCACTTATTTGAAATTTCCTATCAGGAGTTTATAAATGGAGTAAATACAATAAACAGGCATCAAATAGTGTCCTTTAGAATAATATAATAAAAAGTCCTAAAATGAATTGATTTTGATTTCATCAAAATGTCCATAATTTGATTCACAATGAACCTTTGGTGATCGTGATCAAGCATGATCACGATCACCAAAGGCATATTAGATATTAATTATTTTTCTTCATTTTAAAGCTCTGCCTTAGATAATAAATGTACATAATCTGGTCAAATAAATTAAAATATCGTTCTGGCAGCAACCTGCTGCTAACAGACTAATGACATGGCATAACGTTATTTATTTATCTAAAACGCGTCGGTATTTTTATTGAACACCACGAACAAGGTCCATATTTGTCAAGTGCGCTCAAGTGAAATATCAGGAGTTTTTACGAGTGCAATTATTAGCATATTGCGAGCCGCGGGGCGCCGGTCCCGGCCCGGCGCGCCCCTGAGCACCCGCTGCGAGTAGATAAACATGTCCGAGCTTCCGACTACGTGCGCATATATTCCCTTTTGGATCATTCATTCTTTATAGGTATCCTGACTGATCAGCTTCAGTGTTTTGCATGATGCATGCAAAAAGGCATGTTAAATATCCTTCGATCGATAACTGTTCGTTTTGGAATATCTTAAAACAGATTAGATATGTATATGTACGGTCATCGTTTAAAGTCTTCAGTTTTCGAATTGCTTACGCAATAATGAAGTTTTGATAATGTTCACCAACGATTGTTGAATAAAGAGGATTGATAATTTGAAAATTTGGGAATGTTTAGCGTTTTCTGTGGAATATTTTACGTAAATTAAGTTGGTGAATAACAGTTGTTCCAGACCTTTGTATGAAAAAACTTTATTTGGAATGATCCAAACTACTTGATGTTGTAGGCTAGCATCCTGCATCCAGGTCACCCGATCTGCCGCCATCATGATATTTTATAATTTATCTTCAAGCATAAACACTTGCACATAAACGAGTGCCTCCATGTCTTGCGACAGAACCAGGCCCACTTCACATAAAAACTGACATCAATATCATATTCCTTTCATACGTTCTCAGTACGAGAATTCCGTAACGACTTTTCTAAGTGCTATAAAAAGCGCATATTGTAACAACAGCATACATATGCAAGTGTACATAGCTAGGTTACGTGCGCTGCGCCCGCGCCGGCTCGGATAAGCTATGGCTTTAATTACTATTAAACACAATTAAACGCAGTGCGTGCCTCTCTCGGGGACATGAAATGTAACTGCTGCGTTTCGAAATTCATTTGGTTAAACAAATGGATTGTAGACTTAAACTTCCAGAATCTAAGATTATGAGTGAGAATATTGTAGGTATTGTCTGTCTGCATATGTTAATATAAGTGTTACTGAAAATCAATTCAGTTTTAATTCATAGATTTAAGATTTTAGTCTACAATGTTTCACAAATTTGTGATCGTAATATTTTATTTTTCATTCAGTTGTCAACCCATTATAGGTTGTTGAAGTTGTAGGTACCCGATATGGCTAAGAGATGTGCTGTTCTTGTTACATATTCTAAACTATGATCTAACTAGATAACTTATCACTAATCAATGTTATTGTAGTTGAACCACTTTACTATCATCAATGGCGAATACATCACTCACCTTCGATTTGCCGACGACATTGTGGTCATGGCGGAGTCGCTGGAAGATCTAGGACGAATGCTCGGTGACCTCAATAGAGTATCCCAACAAGTGGGTCTTAAAATGAATATGGACAAAACAAAAATAATGTTTAATGTCCATGTCGTACCCACCGCACTCACCGTTGGGAACTCTACTCTTGAAGTTGTCGACGAATATATTTACCTGGGACAGGCAGTCCGGTTAGGTAGGTCCAACTTTGAGAGAGAGGTCAATCGACGAATCCAACTCGGCTGGGCAGCGTTCGGGAAACTGCGCAACATCTTCTCATCCAAAATACCTCAGTGCCTAAAGACTAAAGTTTTTAGTCAATGTCTCTTACAATAGGTCTCATAAAAAAGCTCAAAGTTGCTCAGCGAGCTATGGAGAGAGCTATGCTCGGCGTTTCTCTACACGATCGAATCAGGAATGAGGAGATTAGTAGAAAAACCAAGGTCACCGACATAGCCCTCAGGATTAGCATGCTGAAGTGGCAATGGGCTGGCCACATAGCGCGAAGATTGGACGGGCGTTGGGGCAGAAAGATTCTAGAGTGGAGACCACGTATTGGCAAGCGCAGCGTAGGACGACCGCCTGCCAGATGGACCGACGATCTTGTGAAAATCGCAGGAAATCGTTGGATGCAGGTGGCATCGGACCGGTTACGCTGGAAAGCGATTGGGGAGGCCTATGTTCAGCAGTGGACAAGTATAGGCTGAAATGATGATGATGATGATGACTATCACCCATTCTATTTCAGTTACGTATTCGTTTCCCTAGCTAATTTACCTACATTACCATGCACCACTTTATCTACAAATAGCAAGTTACGTCTTAAGCCTATCTATATCCAAATTCCTCGCAGCGATTTATGACCGTTGAGATGTGCACGCGCAGTTTCTCAGAAGTATCCCTCGAGCCGCCGCGCCGCCCGCCGCGCCCGCGCACCGCTCAAGCTACGCTGCTTTATTTCATGACCTCGTGACGCTAATTTACTGCTATTTAATTGCGCACGCATTACGTGCTGCAGACGTCGATAAAAGCCTCTTCTCGTCCGATCACTCATATTTCTTTGTGGAATATAATCAGTGAAAATATATTGAGATATTTGTTAGGCCAAACACACGTTAGCTGAATTACGGGTCATTTCGGTTGCAACAAGTCTACGAGGAGATAAATTGTTTCTACTAAATACCTGTACCATGTACCTGCAGTATTTGGGTTGGCAGGATTCAAAAGCTTTATCGAGGAATCGGACGAACGTCGCTAACGGTCTAACCTGCATTACTTGATGAATAAAGGACACCTCATAGGATTTGGAAACTTAACTAAAAATAGGACAGTGTTAATCATTTGCTACAACTTTGGAGTCCTTCTATTTCACTTTCTTCATGTCGTTGAAATACTATTGATTACCACACATCCGTGCTCCATAAACTATCCACGTTTTTCTGCGGGATGTGTCATGTAAATCCGGCCATACTAATGATTTATCATTGATCTGTCGATGAAGCGGGTATTACGCAAAGTGCGGCGGTGCGCAGGCGCAGCGATCTGCGGGCGGCGCGCTTTGTGCCCACCGCAAGCTTTGCCGACCCCGGTTCCTCGCGCTGCGAATCTCTAATGAGCTCCGATGCGGTCAGGGCTGCCGCGATATTCTAGGATCATTTGATTTTGTATTAAAACCGTAAAATTATTGAGGTACACACCTATAAATATGTACATATGTGTGATAATGATTTTTATTAGGTATAAACCTTTGTTTGTGCTTTTGAGAAGTACTAAACTCAAACTCAAATCGTTAATTTTCAAAAACCCTGCGGGGGTGTTTACAAAGTGTTTCCATATTTAAATTCTTTTTTTAATTTACTAATCTACCACCGGATCAGAACGCGACCTTCACTGAGAAGATCCGGCGAGAAACTCAACGGGCTTGTCTTGTTTAATTCTCCATTCATTTTTTTTCATATTTTTTTGTATAGATACATACATTTTTTATATTATACAAAATCATTGATGCGATCTAGCTCCAGTGTGATGTCTTACGACCGAGATATAAGACTATTTTTACCCTGCCGCCACCGCCGGCCGCGACATGTTCTCACCGATCCCCCCGATGCTTTGTCATCCCTTCTTTCCGCTCAGAATACGGGCGACGACGACGACGTAGTAGTAGATCCCCTCCCATAGCCGGCGGTTGACCGGTGCACTTAGTAGTGCACCAGTCCCCCTACAGCGACTGTCCCAACCGTCGCCTCTTGCCCTTCTGGCTGGCTAGAGCGTAGTGGTTGCACGCTCGCCTTTAAGTCCGGTGAAGCTGTAAAGGCCTCGCGGCCAACAGCGTACATCATTCACACACACACACACACACACACACAATAAGACTATTTTTAAATATATATTATAATGATAAGCTAGAGGATTCTGGGTGGACCAGCCTCCACAAGCAGCACCCGTTCACGGGAACGACTACTTGAGCAGCCATCACCTCCCTTGACCATATTAGAGGGAAGGAAGTGACCCGCAACAAATAGACACTGCAAGCATAGACTTTTTAGTGAGCATGGCCAATTCCAGACCCCAGGGAGCAGTCAGAAAAAGTCTACAAAAGGAGCAGTACTTCGAGCTCGTTTGGCACGACACGCTACGCTTTAAAACAAAAGCTGTTCTGTATACACTGTAAATTGTGGGGTGGTAACAATACAATCAGATAGGGTTCAGGAGCCGATGATGAAGCCGAAAGGTGGCCCATGAAACCACACAAGTACTCAATATAACCCCGCCGTATTTTGGCTCGTTGGATTTGTCTTGACGAGTTCTGAAGACCCGCATGATGTACATGTTCTGATGACGGAGCCGGAGTGTGGCCAATGGAACTACCCAAGTACTCAACATAAACCCGCAGTGTTTGGGCTTGTTAGATTTGTCTTGACGAGTTCTAAAGACCCGCATGATGTACATGTTCTGATGACGGAGCCGGAGTGTGGCCAATGGAACTACCCAAGTACTCAACATAAACCCGCAGTGTTTGGGCTTGTTAGATTTGTCTTTAAGAGTTCTAAAGACCCGCATGATGTACATGTTCTGATGACGGATCCGGAGTGTGGCCAATGGAACTACCCAAGTGCTCAACATAAACCCGCAGTGTTTGGGCTTTTTAGATTTGTCTTGACGAATTTCTTAGACCCGGATGGCATGCTGGGTCTCATGGTGGAACCGGAGGGTGACCAACGGAACTACCCAACTACTCAATAACCCCGCCGTGTTTGGGCTCATTTGATTTGTCTTGACGAGTTCTGAAGACCCGGATGATGTCCAGGGTCTGATGATGGAGCCGGCGGGTGGCCAACGGAACTACCCAACTACTTAATACGTGTTGAAGCTCGTTACATTTGTATTGACAAGTACCATAGTACTTGTTGGTCTCCGTTGTGTTTTTGCTATAAAAGCCTGTTTACAAAAAAGATCTTTTTAAATTAAAATTATTTTTAAATATATGCTCACATAAAGCCTTCGATACCTCACTGTATTTAACATGTTAGTCCTCTTTATATATTGGTTTCACACGTTTCGTTAATAACGTATTATTCTAATGTCAAAAGACATTACAGTCCCACAAGGATATTTTGGCCCGCGGCCAAAATCGGAACTAACGTTGTCATCAAGTAAAATGTCACTACATGACAGTCGCAGGTTGACTTTTGCTATAAAATCTAACCAAGTTCTTTTTTAAATTGCCGTGCGGATCCACCTGTTGAAATAATTCCTTGGCAGTGGGAAAATTTTACTGACTGTTAACCCTAATTTTACACCAACGCTCCCTGTCAATGTCATCCGTGGGCCAAAAGATCCTTGTCGCACTATAAAAATATAGTCTAAACTATAGGGGAAAAAACGGCTTGCCGCCATTACGAAGTTTTAATGCAATGCAGAAATGCCATACTAAAATTGTAAATAGGCAAGAGAATATCCAGTTTAATGCACGTGACCATATTTAAAAAACCAAAGAAGAACATCAACAACGAAGTCATTCCATTAACTCTCGCTCGTTGTGATCACTCGTCAATAGACTATAATTCAGCCCGACACAGCCTCATAAACTCGAACACCAAACAATTAGAGATCACTCATTAACTCTGCAATATATTATGAAAGACTAATTAGTCTCGCACAAGGCCTTCGCTATTTCTATGTTATATTTATTTTAGCGGGAAAGGCGGCCCTGGCCTTTGCGGCGCCGCTGTCACCTGTCATCCATCAGTCGGTGACAACGCGCATGCGCATACCGGCCTGCGCAGATTGCCGCGCCCGCGCACCGCCTGCGAATTCAAATTTAACGGTACTATGAAGGAATGTAACAAAACAAACGGCTACATTCCGATTTGGAGCGGGTTGGACTCGTTCGGTCGATGCGGGATGTGACAAAAAAGGGACGATCAGCTTAAGGATTCCACTGACAGTGGCCGCATGTTTAGGGTAATTCAGTGCATACGGATATCTCAGCTTGTTAGTAAACGATGCGGATTTGCGACACAGTTATGGATCGAAGTATCTATTCCTGTTAGGATGCTTCCTTTATATCTTGCTTGATATAAAAGTATTTAATAGGTATCTGTTTTAACGGACCTAGGTTAGGCCACTTTGATTTCAGTGCTTGATAAAAAATAAGTATACCTAATTCATTTTTGCCGTGCGTTCAGATTATTAGGACTTTAGCGCATTATGCATTATAGAAGTCTGCTGGAATATCTACTTGTGATATAGAAATGATTTAAATAAAAACACTGGCCGTTCCCGTAGTAATACTCATAACCGTTTACCTACTTCTATTTGGTTTAGACGATTGTAGGTATTGTCCATAGGGAATATGCGTGTATTTTTTTATATTTTTATACGATAGATTACATCAATATATAACTGCAAAAAAAATTTTAGCGTCAAAAACAAAGTGTAAAGGGCAAAAAAAATGTTGAAGATAGCAAACAGATAAGAGCATTTTAAACGCTCGCCATTTTGGCGCGCTTGGCGTGACGTCAAAATCTATTATAACAATCAATTAGTGAACAGCTGTAGAAGTATTTTATTCTGTAATTTATTTTTATTTTGTATTTTGCGGCTATTATACAATGGAACAACACTGTGTTGTGCCTAGGTGTAAAAATACAATAAGAAATGCACCCGATAGGTGCGGACATAAGGAGAAAGTGGTGTAAAATCAGAAAAAGAGACATGGTAACTCCATCAACTTGTTTATATTGCTGTGAAGATCACTTTAACGTAAAAATTAACTTAAATAATTTAAACTAAAATTTTGTCGTTGTGTAAATCGACAACAAAAAATAACAATAAATCTAACTCGATAGCAAACATCCAACAAATATGCACTTGTTAACATTTGTATTGTAGAATATTACGTCATATTCGATCTGGTGGCGTTCCCGCTACTTTGAATTTCCCTCTAATTTTTTGTACTTTCAATAATTATGTTTTTAATAAAAAGGTAATTTTATTAAAAAATATTGGTATGGACATTATTCTAATGCGATAAGGTTTGTAAAAGAAAATATTTGACCCTTATTTGAATTACACGCATATTCCCTATTATTGATTTTTCTTTCCCAATTGAGACATCAGTATACAACATGTACCTATAAACATGAATAGGCAGAAGCAATAAACAATTTCAACATAATGTTTCAAGAGTTGGCGTGTGGCCCTGAGCGGCTAGCTCGGGTCTGGACACGTCTCATGCTCCATCAGTATGCCGCCATCCGTTCGTCCCAATTGCGGGAATTAGCATACTTATTCCAGGCGCCGCCGAATTCGCCTTGTATCGAACCATCAAAGGATCCACCGACACCAAATAAAATTCGACCTAACCTACGCAAAAATAGAATTTGAATTCATTAAACACACTACATACATGTTGATGAGTCGGCACAGCTTGGTGAAGTTGAATTTGGATCATATTTTATAAAGATAAGGGTCAATTTGGAATGGTGGAGGCTCTTAAAAAGTGTAGACATTACGATCGTCAACCGTCGAACTCTGGCCCGCGAGTAATGGGCGCAAATTGATCGCGAAGGCAAATTTTTCAAGTGATTATGCGGGACGCTCTGAGGATGCCGCTGCCGCGAAGGCGGTTGTTTTGTTGCTGTGGGAATGTTTTAGACGCTTGTTAATTCCTAAATTAGTTCATTCTCCGCTCCATTTATGGTAAAAATAATTTGCTACCGTTTGCCAAAATTGCAATGAATATCATTAGTAGTATTTATAATCGAATATATCCGATACTGAAATCTTTTCAAGTTAGGTAGGTACGTCATATATGTATCATACAATAAAATGTACACCTATTACCTTGTGTACTATAAAGACAAGTAAAGTAGGTACAAAAGACATGTAGTGCGATACGGACTTTACCTTCAACGATTTTCCTGGAAGTTATGTAACTCAACAAAGATAAGAGTTCTTGCATAACTCATAAATATTTATTTATGTTAATGAATAAAACAGCTATTAACTAACTGATATGCATTTGCTAATTGGCCCGTTTAAAATATTTCTGTAGCAGTAAATGGTATTTAAAATGACTAACAGAGCTGTATAAAGGGTATTTGATCACAAAGAACTTTTTAAAAACGAAATCTTCACGAATGTAACTTGACTCATAATTATAACGTCAGCGGAATCGAAGCGACGCCCCCGAGGAAAAACGTCGGATAACTAATTAATCTTCCGATTATGATGTTTCCATTAATTGCTCGCTAAAGTCGTTTAATTACCGACTTAAATGCAGCCCTGACACGAATGTGTATAATTGGAAGTTTTGTACTTATAATTTTCTAATGGTTTCCGAGAAACTATAGGTATATAATGTGTGGACGATGCGGAATGATAGATAGGCAACTAGGTACTTAGAATAATAAATTTTATTCATTTGCTTTATTGATGTCTCCGTGATTCACAGGGTAAAAACCGGCAGTGATCACCGAATGATCAGAGGCACATTAAATATTAATGTCAAAATGGAAAGATCGCGTCTGATGAAGTCTACGCTCCGACCTTCTAATGCACATATCCAAAACCCCGAGAACTTTCAACTCGAATTGTCAAACCGCTTCGAATTGCTAGACAGCAGCGCATCAGTGGACGAATCAACAATAGGTTGGTAGAGACTGTCCATGCGGTCGGGTCCAAGCATTTTAAGCCCCACCGTAAAAATAGGCCTCAAAAGCTATCTGACTACACCCGAAACCTTATGGCTGAGCGACGTACCATGACACTCCAAACCTCCGATGATGGTAAGTCCTATAGGCAGCACAATGGACAGATATTGAAGTCCTTGCGACACGATTTACGGTCCTTCAATACAAGACGTATTGAGGAGACCATAGAGCAGAACAAGGGCTCCAAAGTGTTCGCAAGAGACGCGTCTATTGGGCAAAGCCAGTTGACGAAGCTGAAGACGGAGGACGGAAACGTAACGTCGAATAGGTCAGAGGTGCTCAGGGAGATAGAGAGGTTCTATGGGCAGTTGTATACCTCAGTAGCTGAACCTGTTGTTGACTTGGTAAAAGACCTAAGAGCCAAGCTAACCCGACACTACACTGAAGATATCCCGGACATCAGCCTGTTCGAGATTAGGATGGCTCTCAAACAACTTAAAAACAACAAAGCGCCGGGTGAAGACGGAATTACCGCAGAGCTTCTGAAAGCGGGTGGATCGCCGGTACTTAAAGTCCTTCAGAGGCTGTTTAATTTCGTCTTGCTCGAAGGAAAAACGCCGGAAGCATGGAACAGGGGTGTGGTGGTACTCTTTTTCAAGAAAGGTGATAACACTTTATTAAAGAACTATAGGCCCATCACACTGCTGAGCCATGTTTACAAGTTATTTTAGAGAGTCATCACGAATCGTCTCGAACGCAGGCTTGATGATTTCCAGCCTCTCGAACAAGCCGGTTTCCGGAAAGGCTTTAGTACCATAGACCACATACATACGCTGCGGCAGATTATACAGAAGACCGAGGAGTATAATCGGCCACTATGCTTGGCGTTTGTGGACTATGAGAAAGCCATCGATTCGATCGAGACTTGGGCGGTTCTTAGTTCTCTCCAGCGATGCCGCATTGACTATCGGTACATCGAAGTGTTGAAGTGCTTGTATAATAACGCCACCATGTCAGTCCGAGTACAAGGGCAGTGCACGAAGGCGATCTCCATAAAAAGAGGAGTAAGACAGGGAGACGTCATTTCTCCGAAACTGTTTACGACCACCATAGAGGACGCCTTCAAGCTCTTGGAATGGCGAGGACTTGGCATTAACATCAATGGCGAATACATCACTCACATTCGATTTGCCGACGACATCATGGCGGAGTCGCTGGAAGATCTAGGACGAATGCTCGGCGACCTCAACAGAGTATCTCAACAAGTGGGTCTTAAAATGAACATGGACAAAACGAAAATAATGTTTAACGTCCATGTCGTACCCACCGCAATCACCGTTGGGAACTCTACTCTTGAAGTTGTCGACGAATACATTTACCTGGGACAGGTAGTCCGGTTAGGTAGGTCCAACTTTGAGAGAGAGGTCAATCGACGAATCCAACTCGGCTGGGCAGCGTTCGGAAAACTGCGCAACATCTTCTCATCCAAAATACCTCAGTGCCTAAAGACTAAAGTTTTTAGTCAATGTGTGTTACCAGTGATGATATATGGATCAGAGACGTGGTCCCTTACTATAGGTCTCATAAAAAAGCTCAGAGTTGCTCAGCGAGCTATGGAGAGAGCTATGCTCGGCGTTTCTCTACGTGATCGAATCAGGAATGAGGAGATTCGTAGAAGAACCAAGGTCACCGACATAGCCCTTAAGATTAGCAAGCTGAAGTGGCAATGGGCGGGCCACATAGCGCGAAGATCGGTCGGACGTTGGGGCAGAAAGATTCTAGAGTGGAGACCACGTATTGGCAAGCGCAGCGTGGGACGACCGCCTGCCAGATGGATCAACGATCTTGTGAAAATGGCAGGAAGTCGTTGGATGCAGGTGGCATCGGACCGGTTACGCTGGAAAGCAATTGGGGAGGCCTATGTTCAGCAGTGGACAAGTATAGGCTGAGATGATGATGATGATGATGATGATTGATAAAAGTATAAGATAGTAGGTATAGACATTGTATTGACAATATCCCTTAACAAAAAATGTGTTTGGAGAACTTTGAGAATTGACTGAAGTAGTTGAACATTAACAAACCATGAGTTTATATATTAGATCAAACCTCTTGATCACCCTGACATGTTAGTCACTGAATCACAGAACGGAGGCGAATGTTCTATTTATCTATACCATCACGCCAGAACTCTTGGGGAGTAGGCAGAGAATACAGAGTTCCAACTGATTCTTTCCTGACAATAATGTTGTTAGATGAAAATACGATATTTAAGGAGAAACAGACAATGCCTCATTTAAAACAGTTTCCAGATTTTAACAGGAGATAAAGATTTTAATTACCACCCGCCATTGACGACATTATGCTACTTTCTAAGTTTTTTACAATAAGCGTTTTTTAATTTAAATCCCCTAGGTCACTTTAATCACGAAGTCGACTAATTAGTGTCCATGCTTTTTCCAATTACGTACAAAATTGAGCAAAGAATGCTGCGTTACAAAGGTGCAAGGGATAGCAGTTACCCATTGGCGTCAACAAGCAGTTGAGAGGCGTCGGCGAGGGCGGAGCGTCTCGCGCCGCGGGCTGCCTCCAGGTGCATGCCCGCACGCAACCGCTCCAGATCGAACGCTATTATTAAACAGTGCTAATACATTCAGTAGTTTAAACGAGGCAAAAGAGCTGTGAACTGTCAGTAACATTACACTACAATGCGTGAGCGTCAAATAGTTATGTGCGTTAACTAGTTTCTATTTTTTTTTAAGCTATTGACTGAACTGACACTTAAGTCGAAGTTCCAGATTTCTAACAAGCACTTGTACTCATAATATTGTAAAGGTATAGCTACTCCTTGAATATCGTGCATAGTGCAATCACGTGGGGACTAGATCCTGGTTTCGAATCCTAGATCAGAGAAAGTGTTTAATTATGCTGGGTATAACAATAGGTTCGCTCCCTAGTCGGCGAATGTCGGTGTACACTGCATACTTTTGTCTCCCCTTGGGGAAGAGAGGTGTCACAATATTTCATTTCAACAATTCCATGTAGGTTTATTCTTTACGAGTTATAAAACATGTCGTGGATTCATGCGTATGTCGGGCGCCAGTTAATTGCCCGCTCCTCAGGTGAAAGCACCTAGCAAAACGACCAGCACACCCCTTCGTATCTGCCTAGTGTCCTTTACGTGCTAACAAAGCCAACCTTTCACTATTTTTTGCGTCGTCCACACTCGCCGCCTACCGCTTTCTCCTAATTAATGTTAATGGATTCTATAACTGTATCCTAGATTATACAAGCGAAAACGAACTTTAAACTAGTGCTTTAAAACTTTAATAACAGTGAGTTTTGAAAGCTGACCTTTCGATTCAAGGACAAAGAAAGTACCTATCATCCGATGGTTTTAAATTTACTACTCATTGCCAATAAAAAGTTTTGCTTTTTATTTCTTTGTACAATTCTAGTTAATGGAATATTATTGTTGTAAAAGTTAAGCTCGAAAGGGAAGTGCCTAGGTTTCTTGTTTGGGGACCGGAACACAGGTGTTGGTAAATGTCAGCTAGACCCAACGGGTGTTTATTTTAACTAAAAGTTTAAACGTGCTCAAAAAGTAGTAAGTATTATTTTAAATGGAACTCTGTACTCTCTGCCTACCCCGCGAGGGAGCTGGCGTGATGATATAGATAGATAGATAGATTATTTTAAATATGATGTGTCGACGACAGATACGTATACATAAGTGTCAAATCGTGTTAAAATAATGTTGTAGCAGATAACATAATACCATCATCATCAGCCGGAAGTTGTCCACTGCAGGACAAAGGTCTTCCCCAAAGATAGCCACGACGACCGGCGTTATACAACATACTCGTACCTACTTCAAATTCCTACATAATATATCCGTAATTCCGCACTGACTTTTCAAATATTTGCCAGCTAAATATACAAGGTGTAACATAATAAACGTAAGACCTGAAAGTAGTTTTTTATCTAAATCGGTAACTGAATTGATTCCAATAATTTTTAATGTATCTTACATTTTTTTAAATATGAAAAAAAAGTTTTTACTCCTTCAGCGCGCTATAAAAAACTAAATTTATTCTTGATTCATTGCAATAAGGAGATTTCAAATGCATTCCTAAAACGTATTTCTCAAAACGCATACATACACGTGCAAGTTTTATTATATATAAAAGTGCTTAAAAGAAGGTTAAAAAACTTTTAATTTGGAAATTTGGTTTTCGTTTTGAATTTATGAAGCAATTCTCTAATCGGGGTGTCTGAGGTCTTGCGTTTATTATGTTACACCTTGTATAAATATCGTTATATGGAATCCAAAAGGCATGTTGAAAACTAACGGTATCAAGTAGTTCGCACTTATTAAATAGGCAAAATTAATTGTTGAGATTCACAAGTGAGGATATTAAACAGCATGTTAGTATAATAGATATTATAGAGACAAATTTTATCGCCCCAGAGTAAAAGCGCAGATGCCTACTATTCTATTTATATCGTCACGCCAGATCCCTTGCGGGGTAGGCAGAGAGTACAGAGTTCCAACAGGTTCTTTCCTTACATACCTCTCTGGCTTCCTCCACTATCACAGTACTACTACTATTCATTAGAAAAAATATAACTGAAATAAATATCAATCAAATTCAATAAGTAACATCTACCAGGCCAGACTCTGGCTCTAGAACGATATAAACTGCACTGTGTATACAATCGGTGAATCCTCAATAATAATTAAATAAACCGACTCATTTTTAACCGACTTCAAAAAGGAGAAGGTTGACAATTCGTCTGTGTTTATGTCGTCTTAATTTATGAACTGTAGGTCTACCATGAAACGTAATTCCAAAGTTTCGGATCGAAATTTCGGGCAATTTCTACCACGAAGTGCTTTCGTTCCGAAATCGGTCCCGAAAACGGCTTGTGACGTTTCGTCCGTCGTAATGTGCGGCTTGTGACGTTTCGTCCGTCGTAGTGTACCATGAAGTGATTCGAACAAACGAAGTTTCGGCATTTTGACAGCACTTCTTTCGTGATTTTAACCTCAATTATACGAAAACTAAAGAAGTAACTTTTTACTTTCGTAAGTATGAGTTTGAATTCTTTGGCTGTTTAAATATAAACACGAATGGTTTAATGGAGATTTTGTTGATATCTTAAAGCAATAAATGTTCAAACTGGAACTATATGGTGTTTTTATACTATGATTATTGCTATTTTAACATAGAGTACAAACATACGGAAATTCACGATTTTTCTATAAATCCTTTCAAAGATCGAAAGCAGAAGGGCATCCGCCTAGGTTGCGATGACTCTTATAATAATTCTTGTCGAGTTGCTTTTAAATACCAAATAGCCTTTGCTGCCGTTAATAACAAAATATGAAAATTCTACAAACAAAACGAAATTACCATTAGTAGTGGGTACCGAACTCGCATCCAATTCTATAGCGACCATGACATTATTTATTGCGCCATTTCGACTTCAGAAGAAAGTACGAAATTTTGGAATATTATATGTATAGTTCGTGCTTTTATGTCATTATGACAGTTTGACATTTAATAATTTTACTCGACTAACTTGAGATGTTCATAAGTTACCATGTACCTAATTAGAAACAAATGCACTTTTTATTTGGTTGGTTTATACTACTTCATTTATTAATTACTTTTTTCGTAAACGGAAACATACTTCGCATCTGTCATTCATTCACGAACACAGTCTATGGTGCCCGACCGAAATAAATAAATCCGATGCAACTTCATGGTACGTACACGCATCGTATTTCGTCCGTGTATCGTTCGGCTCCGAAGTTTCGGATTGAAACTTTCATGGTAAACCTACTGATTTTAATGATTATTTTTGCGTTGAGTTTAGTATAGTTTCGAGGTGGTCCCATTTTAATGAAATCGGTATTGAACTTTGGACTTTGAAGATTCACCAGGGGAGTCCTTAACGGCGAACAGCACGAATGTAAAGATTCCGTTATTATGGTTATAATATCAATCCTGTAGGTACCTTGCTGTACAACTCAGCAAAATAATATAATATAGGTATATAAATATTAGTAAAAATCTACCTTTTTAAAAAATAAAACCGACTTAAAAAAATAAATATTTGAAGTCGGTGCCAAGTAACCGACTGCACTAACCGGTACCGACTTCAAATAATTTTTTTTGCTTTTTGAAATGGGTTTTAATTAAAAAAAGGATCTTCTCAAATTTTATTCAAACACTGCAAAGTTGTTTACTTTAGTATGCACGTACTGCAACATGCATAGGGTTGTGAGCCGGGTTCCCCTGCAGTCTGCCACCCCATCCTCCAGCCCCGCGCGACCCGCGACAACACGCGTCCAATATTTACGCTGTTGTAACTGCGAGTATATAGAATAGAATAACCTATGTTTCACAAAATAAACTGATTTGATTTGATTTGAGTTGCGTCTGTGAAATGAGCGACGTTCCGGCGGGCATTTTGAACAAAGATTTACACAAAGTGTATTTCAAGACTAGGGTCCGTGTGTCGTAAAAATATTCTACTAATCTAAAATACTAATCAGACGACTATTTCTGGCACACACCACAATATTTCTGGGTTCTAAATAATATTTAGGACTAGGATAGGAAGACGATGACATATCTAATTGTTTACGGTAAAAGAAAATTATTTAAGACAAAAGATAAGAGAATTGAACAAATGGAAGATCCTTTGGGTTCTCTGTATTACTCGCTGACCTGCAAGGGATGGTATAGATAGAAAAGACTCTAATTCTAACACCCAATCGACACTTCATTTTGATTGATGGATATTCAACACGTTGGGAGAACAGTATTATATAGTATTAATAGTAAGTTATTCTACGCTAAGAGGCTGAGGGCTAGATAAGATAATAATACATTTACCAAATATAATGATACCAAACTTACTAGAATATTTTTACCCATTCTACATCGCGCTTATCTTCTCGACCCTTTACAGTTCCACTAAGTTCTTTCTTTACCGAATTCTCCGGCTTCTTTCAATCGCATAGTTCGTCTTATACATGCTTGTTCATAACGAAGACTCTTATGACTCGAACACAGCAATATAATATTAGTATACTTCCGCTTCTCTACTACAGTTTGGACCAATTAAACTGCGTCCAATTCGGCCGAGTAGTAAAGTTGTCCGTCCGCTGTTTGCTCTTCAAGTTTCCAGCGCCCCCCGCCCGCCGACTGCCTCTGGGCACAATTTAATTACCAAATGGACCGTTTTTTGTGATCCCCGGAGCGTGTAAACAGCGGCGTAACGATGTGTGTGGAAGGATGGGCCACCGGTATTCGTTTGTTTTATGTTCCTGTTTAAGATCGGCGAACAGGTGGACCGTTCAGCTTTTTTTGAGGAAAATTGGGAGTTTAGGGAGAGGTATTTGATGTTGTTATGTATTCCCTATAAGCATACATTTATACTTCATAGGAAGTGGATGACTGTGCTATAAATAAACGTAAAAAATATACATAAGAATATTTATACGCAGATTCTATTTTTCTAGAAAAGAAATAGTCAATTGTAAAGAACTAAACATGTCTTTTATTCGCAGTATTAGATTTTTTTATGGATCGATAGTTGTGGCAGTCAAACGGGCTAGTAAAATAAAAATAACGGAAATTCGACCTTTCATTTAGGTATATATAAATTTTAAGCTTACCATTATGATTTTTTTTCACAAATGTGCGCATAGCTTAGTGCCGCATCTAACTGGCAACACAAGCGGTCCCTCGTTATTTTAAACAATTCGATAATGGCGCCCCCTGGCCACGCTCGCTACACTGATTGCGGCTCAAAGGGAGCCCTGTCCCTCGCTAATGAGCCGTCTGCGACTCGCCAACTTGTGATGTTAGCCCACGGCGACCTGTTTACTTAAAACTACAACGCAGTTAAACTGAAGATCAGAGTTGGAGGGTAGTTTGTACCTACTTTTTTTGTTATTATTGGACGCTAAGGGCATGTGGATGCCTTTAAAAAAAGTTATATTATGTTTCCCCGTGTAGGAAATGTCATAGTAGTTTTGTGGAGAAACGAAATATTTGTAAAAATCTTACATATACGCCATTTAGTCGACGATATTAGGCCCCAATGTAACTGGGGCGAATTTATTACCATCATAGTGGGCACAATTACAAACTCTGTACTGACACTGATATTTTTTCTATAGGAAAATGACTATAACATTGTTCAATCTAGGTTTCAAATTTAGTGTGCCTTATTGTGGCAACAAGGAGAGAAAGGAAAATAAAATATTGGCCACAGCACGAAATATATCGGAAATATCTACTTAGTTTGTTACAAGTTCTTTAAGCGCATAGTGTCTTAAATATCAGATGTGAAATCAAAACCACCTCTTCCCATTCATTTCATAAAACATTGTCCCCTCTCCCATACCGTCTATGTACATCTACATACCGATCAAGCGCGACAATATGCAAAATAATTTACATACGCCTATATATCATATTCCGTCCGCGAATCACACGACGCGCACACAAAAATGACACTTTAAAAAACCTCCGTAGGTCCGCACTGCGCAAGACCGTACGCGAATTGTCGGCCAATCGCTGCCCTCCGCGCCCGTATGTAAATGTTCTGTATTCAAATAAGTTTAAAATCAGAACGCGCATGCACGCGCCGGTGATTTTTATTGGCGCTTTGCATAAAAGGGTTCTTTACTGTGCGCGGATTTGACAGGCGTGTGCCTAAAAAACAGGGTCGTGCGCTTGGGTTGCAACCCTTCCGCAACCCTTTTTCGGTTGCAGCTGTTTTTTAATGTTTAGTTGGTGCCACGAGACGTCGGCTTTGACACGTTTTTTGTTGAGCCACACTTTTATTGTCACGTTAAAAGTTTATAGTGAACACCTGGAGCTGGTTAGTATCTTTGGTGATTTATCGAGACACGTGAATTGTTATTGGATTGGGATAGTTGATCGAGAACATTAATATTTTTCCGCTTCTAGTGAAATTAAAAAGTGTCAGTGTGGCGCGGGATCGATTACCGCTCATATACAATATTGTCTAGGTGTGGTGCGTATTAGCAACAGGCTGTTAAGGCGAAGTTTTGTATAATTATTTTTACTCATAAATTGTGAAGGCTGATGATGACATTTTATTAATTTATCTAGTGGTGATTTGTATATATTATAATATACAATCCACAACTTTCAAGAGTTGCAACTTTTTTCTCTATTTGGGTAGCCTTACTAGTAGTAGCAGTACCACTAATATTATTTTTATAATTATGAAATTAAAAACCACAATTACCACTTTCATTACCCGGCTGATTTTAAACTATGATTTAAGTAAAATATTTTTATTTACCAAGCGGTTCACGTAATATTTAGTTCGTACGTAGATTTACGCAAATATTCTATGATTTTTTGGGATATTATCGCGGATTAATATTAAAGAAGTTTGAAGGTACCTCGGAAATACAATGACGTGTGGACTTCAAACACCTTTACCATGGCCATGACTACTGAAATAAAACGCTAGAAATGACGGAAACTCAAAAAATGCTACATGTGGAAAATTCGATTAATTTTAATGCTAAGCTGGTTGTATCGTGATGCTAGAGACTTTTATCTGACGTTTATAAAATATAGAAACCTAGCATAAAGGGAACACAGCCTAAATGGGCACATTCGTCTTAAAAGCGCGTGCGGCGGGAAACGGGCGGGGCCCCGGCAAATATAGCATACGAGGTGACACAGTTGATGTGATGGCGGCGCGCAATCAGCTAATGTGCGGCCGGCGTCGGGTTCCGACATGATCTATGCTGGATATTATAACCATAGGGTGTGGTTGTTTCAATATACTGTGGTTTTCTGACATAGACTGTGGTTGTTTGAATTGTTGGTTGATAGAAACCCGTGGGCTAATTGGGTTTTTGGATGATTTAGTTGGTGTAATTTCGTTATGACTAAGAGAGTAAATGAAGTGAGAGGACTACATACTTTCTGACTACACTACGCAGGAATCTGGTGTGATGATATAGATATACATAAGGTGTAACAAATTTAACGCAAGACCTGAATGTAGTTCGTTGTAAATCGATAACTGAATTGAATCCAACTTTTTTAAATTTGCAAAAAGATGCTGTTACTCTCTTAGTGCGCTATAAAAAACTAAGTTTATTCTTGTTTCAAAGCAGTACGGAGATTTCAAATGCATTTCTAAAACGTATTTATCAATTCGCACACATACGCGTACAAGTTTCATTGTTAAATATTGCGTAAAAAAGGGGTTAAAAATGTTGAATTAGGAAAATTGGTTTTCGTATTGAATTTGTGAAGTAATTATCTAATCGGGGTGTCTGAGGTCTTGCGTTATTTATGATACTCCTTGTATATAACTGTATTTTAGAGAAGTAGTAGAATCGTTTTCTTTTTTAAAATGTTTGATCAATTACATGATTTACCGAATGCAGGAAAATATTTGCGTGGGCATGTCTTGCAAAGATTCAATGATCGCTTCCATTAGCGGCAAATATTGGCGATGTGGCGATACGCGGCCGGTTAATGTAGGAAATGAAATATCCGGCGCGTCCGAGCCCCGAGCCCCCCCCCCCCCCCCCCGCGCCAGCGCACGCACTGAGACGGCGGGCTGTATACTGAATTGAAATTATGGTAAATTTCATAAACTTAAGAACAATGTCGTATACAAGTAACAGAAATTAAAAAATAATATACTGATCGCGTTTGTAATAGCGTAAAAAGGAGGTTACGGCGCTCGATGATCCATCGTGTTTTACCTGATGCGCAACTCAAGTCTTCGTAAACAGCAAGCGGGTATGAGATGAACTATTAGAGAGAAGAGGCCTGTACGGAAACATCCTGTTGGAACTCTTTGCCTACTAAAGTAATATTGTTTTTCTTAGATTCTGGGTTATGGCTGTATATACTTTGATTAGTGTAAGTAAGAGTCGTTTGTTCATCTTTCGTTACCTAAAAACCTTCGGACACATCTGCTCGGCATGTTTTCACTTAATACTTAACAAGATTTTCCTATTGTGTTGCCTCGAGAAAGGTAACAGAGGATTAGCACTTGACCTTCAGCACGCCTGAAGCAACAGCTGTGTCGAGTACAATAAGTAAGATTATATTAATATTTAGTTTATATTGATTTGTTTAATCATATCCTAATGTAAAAGCTGTAGTTATTTGTGTAATGTGCATTTTAAGAACAATCAGAGTATGAATTCAACACTTGACTAAATTGTTTCTTTCTCACTCTCTCTCTTTCTCTCTCCCTATCTATTTAATCACACTTAGATCCTTTGCGAGGTAGGCAAAAACCTCAGATTTCTTCATTTCTATATAAATTAACATGCACAAACATCCAGATTGAAACACATCTTTGCCAGTGACACAACGATATGTCTCATGCAGGGATCGAATCTCTGACAACTATATCTAGTAAGCATTATCTCGCTGACCACTAGATCAAGCCGTCATCACACTGTCCAAAGATACCCAAAATTTTGAAAATAAAATGACCAATGCAACGATTTCTCTACCCAGTGCGTAGGTAGCAAGCCCACGCCCACATTACATCGGACAAGCGGCGGGAACGCGAGCCGCCGGCGTTTTTTCCCAAAACGCGACACAACGCAAATACACCGAGCGATAACGTTTTACTGGTATTTGCTTTCACTTGCCGCTCGCAAACATCCTTCAGGATGACTCCGATTACAAGATAATTGTTTCAGGAAAAATATGAAATTATTTTATCCTCGCGTCTAACTACTCTGTAATAAAGAAGTAAATCAGATAATATTTTCATTGATTTTCCTAAATCTCTGCCTGCTTCGTTGCTCTAGTGGCGTATCATACGCATCGCGATTTCCTGGGTTCGAATCCTAAGTTTTTAGTACCGATCCGGAATCTGGAATTAAATTCATAGTCTGCAATTGTGTCCGGTACAATGGCTTGCCCCCTATTACAATGGGGCCTAATATCCTTGGCGGAATGTGGGTATATACATTACACCTCTGTCACATCCTCTTAGAGAATGAAGGCGTGAATGTATTTATGTTTTATTTGATTCTTGATTACTCTTTTAGAAATATGACAATGCCAGTATAGGTACGTATTTATGAAGATGGATGTGATACAAAGAATCATGTCATCGTCCCCCTTTCAAAGATTATACAAGATAAACAACATAGCTATACCCTGACCCGTTTCACGCCATTTATTTTTTGCACAAAAACAAAACAATAAAATTACCTATTCATATACAAACGTAGCTACGGTATAGCGGGGAACCCCTCCTTGGGGGCCGTGGGGGGAGGAGGGGAACAACCCTTTCTCCCCTGCGCCATCCATCACCGAAGAGCAGCGAAATGTATTTTAATCCACTGCCCTCCGCTCGGGCTCTTCATGAAACGTGAAAAATGATCCCTCAGCGCACACATACACACACATTCCTCGTACGTACAAGGCAAGTTAACTACGGATGGGCGTGTGTGGGTGTGGGATAGGATTAGGAAGTTATTGCCTTGAGATCTCCTTCCATGCAGGTTATATTTTAGGCATTAGATACGGGCTGTTTAATTTTGGGGTCGAACATAATACCTAAGCTCTGTTGGAGGTGTTTGCTTCTTGTTTGTTATTTGTACATAATAATAATTAAATCGTTTCTGTATTTACAGTACCTATGACTTTTTACAAGCTTCAATTTAACTTGCAATGTTCGTATGTCTGTCTGTCTGTCTTTCCGGTTCAAATCTTGTGATCCATTTTTCAAGCTCTATACCCTCAGTATACGATTGAGCTGAAATTGGGAATACGTATTTAAATTCGGTGACAATGCAATAATATGGTACCATGGAGGTGGTTTGATGATGGAGTCGGAAGCTGGCCATAGGAATATGTGAACTACATAACATAATCCCTCGTATTTAGGCTTGTTTGATTGGTATTGAGAAGTACTATATAACTAGATGGTGTTTAAGGTTTTATGATAAAGCCTAAGATGGCCAATGGAATCATCCAATTATTCAACATAACCCTATCGTGTTTGAGTTCGTTGGATTTTTTTGGACGAGTACATACTGTAGACCCGGTTGGTAAGTAGGATCTGATGATGGAGCCGGACGAAGGCCATAAGAACTCATCAAATATGCCAAATATATCTATTGTGTTTTTGCTATAAAACTATGTAATTAAAAAGTTCTTTTTAAATTAATATTATTAAAACCAAACATCTTCACATTTACATTCCTCAATTGGGGTTGCCAGAGGTGTACTGTGTACATGCATATTTAGCCGACGATATTAAGTCCAGTGTAATGGGAGGAATGGTTGTAAATTGTTATTCTACCGAGCACAATCCCGAATTTTGGACGGCTACTGTCAACTTTTCGATACAGAAACTTTAACAAGTCTCTGTCCGTACTTACCATTCTAATCTATCCCGTTCGAACCCAGGACGCCGTGATTTTTTAAACGTGATAAATTTTAAATGATGGTACTCCTTCCTTAAAATAAATGATTTATTTATCAATTACAATCGTAACTAATAGTAGACATTCTTAGAAACAAGCTTTTATGCAGCCCGATAACGGTGCATTTTAAAACGGTCAATCAAATTAGATGTCTATACAAAATTTCGTGTATATGCTGTTGGTCGTTGAGAAATACCTTGGTCTGGAGCCAATCCTGGGTGAACAATCAAGGCAGAATCACCATAAAAATCTTTTATAAAAAAGGTAAACCGACTTCAAAAAGCAAAAAATAAATATTTGAAGTCGGTGCTGGTTGGTGCAGTCGGTTACTTGGCACCGACTTCAAATATTTATTTTTTGCTTTTTGTAGTCGGTTTACCTTTTTTTATAAAAGATATTTATTTTACAATTTTAAGTGACGAGTGACTTATTTAGTAATATTTATATACCGATATTATATTATTTTGCTGAGTTGTACAGTAAGGTACATTATATAATGACTATAATAACGGAATCTATACATTCGTGCTGTTCGCCGTTAAGGAGTTCCCTGGTTTATCTTCAAAGTCCAAGGTCCAATACCAATAACATTAAAATAAGACCACCTCAAAACTATACTGAACCCAATGCAAAAAGAATCATTAAAAATCGGTTCATAAGCAAAGGAGTTATAAAAAAACGACGAATTATGAACCTCCTTTTTTGAAGTTGGCTGATATACTGCTTAGTTCTATAGTAGGGTACCTATAGGATTGACGTAATGCCCATAATATCTCAATTTATCAGACCTAGACTATCTTACCATGACCAAATAGACCATGTCTTAGCTGAAGGGCAAGTCAAGAGTCTCCGTAACCGGCGAGTGTGTATGAGACGAATTATGAGAGTGGAGGAAGCCAGACAGGTATGTAAGGAAAGAACCTGTTGGAACTCTGTACTCTCTGCCTAGCCCGCGAGGGAGCTGGCGTGATGATATAGATAGATCTCAATTTATGCATGCCTATTGTTTGTCGTTAAGGACTGGTACAAATAGTTAAAGGAGTTCCCTGGTGTATCTTCTAAGTCCAAGGTTCAATGCCAATGAAATTAAAATGGGGGACCACCTTGGAGCTATATTGAACCCAATACAAAAAAAATCATCAAAATCGGTCCTCAATTGACGGAAATATCGCTGAACATACATACTAACAGTACTAATAAAAAAAAAGAAAAACAATAAAGCATACATACAACCGAACATAGAACCTCCTCCTTTTTGAAGTCGGTTAAAAATGGATTGCCATGGGACTTGAAACAAGATGCCACACTTCAACTCCATAGGGTATGAGAAAGTCGATTTAATTCTGCTTGCAAATTTGAGCTAAAACAAACATTGCAAGTTAAATAAAAGCTTGTAAAAATATTAGTTAAAGTTCATCGGGTTCTGTATATCATCCTTCAATATTAATATTAATAATATGTACCACGTTTAAAAGTTGCGCTGAATTCATATTTCGTAAAAATTAAGGACATTTGGTAAGCTATTGCGAACTTCCACATTGCACCAAATTAATCACAAAGCACTCAGATAATAGTAGGTCAGCGTATAACCATGTTGACATATCTTATTAATATGCGGATAATTTTGCTCTTACCTCTTATAAGAAACGTTTGTTAAATAAGTATTTTTATTTATAGGTTCTTCGTCTTCAACCTTCCGTCGCTGTTACTACCGACCTGGCCTCAAACAATAAGAACTCAGAAATAACACTTGAAGAGTTTCAGAAGTTTTAAAAAACAATGAAGTATTTTTCGTCTCCAAGACTTCTCCACCTTTGTAAAGCTGGATCCGACATCGAGCTTATGTGGAACAGCAGCAAAAGGCGAGTACATAATTTGAAGTACTAGAATAATTATACAACATAATAATTATGGCTTACTAGTGTATCAACTACTTAGAAAATTAATCAGTATTGTGTTCCTTACAGTGTGCCTGCCGTAGAGGTCATAAAATTATGACATCAATAGACTATATCTGGAAGAAGGATGATTTGGTATTCTTGGGCTTTTTCAACAACTTTAAATAACAATGGAATTGAGGTAAAACATCTTTATATTAAGATAGACTTAAGTTTTAAGAATTGCCTTATTGCCTCGCTAATGATTCATTATCCTCCTATAATCCAATGGTAATAATCTAGTCTAAACTGTCGAGTTTCTTGCCCTTCTACCCAAAGGACTGACACTCCGAAGTAATGATGGAGTCCCTCGTACTTTCTTATCGATTTACTAAAATCACCGAATACATCGGTGAATCTTCATGTATGAAGTAAAAAAACTCTAAAATAGACATAAATCTATTAGTTACAATATACTAATATGGCATGCAAAACCGATGCAGTTCCTTGATTTTATAATTTATTCTCTGTTTTGTTTCAGATTTTAGTAGACGAAATGCATACTCGTGATATCTCTTGTGGAATAAGTAAGATAAACTGAGTTTAACACAGGTATGTTTGCAAAGTATAATAGTTGTGTTCCACTATCTAAACTTCATTAGTTCATGTCTAACAAAAGGTACCCTGTCAGATTCGGAGATCATTAATTTCTCAAGAAACGTGATGTATTCGATAATCAGAGATTAATTCGCCTGGTAATCTGCATCAATCTTTATTCCAGTTTATAATATAATCAAACAGCTATCCCTTTTTTTTAATTTCCAACTGCAAAATCTCAGAATTTAAAGAAAATCGTTTCACATCAAACCTGGTACATAAGCCAATCCCCGGCGTGTGAAAACTTTGATAGCTGGGAGCGGTCCCGCGAGGCCTAGCGTCTACCCCGTGACGTCACGGGACGTCATTAATCATACACAAATTGTTGCTCGTCCCGGGGGTCGGCAGATATGTAAGCTTCAGTTGAGCCAGTCATCGGTGTATTGAGAAATGTCTTGGAAAAAGCAACGTCGGTATCGTAGCCAGTGAGTGACGGGTGACTTAAGTAAATAATGATTGTTAATAGTTGATTTTGGGGTGCTTCAGATAATGCAGGGCTTACTGTTTTCTTGTAGAAGAAATTAAGCGTAATTGATATAATAACTGAACGAGGGTGGAAAAAAATAGACACCGTCACGCCTATATTTCCCAAGTGGGGGTGACAGGTGTACTGTGTTCACTCACTTTTCGCCGACGACAAAATAAACATGAATAAAAACATCAATTTCCAAAATGAATTTGGCTTAGAGGTCTAAAGATTATACCGATCGTTCTAGACAGTCATTCCACTGTAGAACTACTGCTATTATCGGTATACCCTATACGACTATATCTTTAAAGGACTGGGCAGAGATATTTGGTTCACTTTCAAGTTTAGCACTCGGATTAATACAGTCATATACTATCATCAGCTGAAAGAAGTCCACTGCAGGAGTTCGCCGCGACCACCCGATTTGTACTGTGCGCATCTAGCTACAAATACTGAATAGCTCTACTTTAAACATACTTCTTATAATCAGCCTAGAAAAAAACGATAACAATTGACCCGCTGACTAGAAGTTTTACAACGGGACTCTACATCATACAACTTAATAAATTCGCATATCTTCGCGACCAGAATGATGACCCTATCATGTGACGTCACGGCCATAACAGTCAATGTTTATTGCGCGCTATCGGCGGATTACTAAAACATCTGTCCCGGAAAATTCACTCTCGACCCGTTTATCGCCGAGGGCCGGGAAAAAAGTGCAATAACGCGGTGTCATAACAAAGACGCCGCCGCCGGCCGATAATACTATGATTAATACCCGGCCTTATCTTGAGAGTGCAGGCCTCGCCCGCCCTAAGGAAACCTCTGCATCTCCATAGCTGAAACATTCTATATCATGAACTATCACCCTCCAATTTCAACTCTATTTTTGGATGTTAAAGTTGGTTTTGAATTGTATAGTCGTCTGTTTAAGGTATTCTCCGGGTCGGACCTAAGAGTTACGGATTTCGCATAATGCATATTATATTCGTGCGGGGGAGGGTGAGGGTGCGCGGCTGGGGCGGGCGGGGAGCGCACGGGTAGAAAGGGCGCGCGGAGGGCGGCGGGGGACGCCGGAGGGCCGGGGGAGGCTCGTGACCGCACGTCTTTTGCACACGACAACCTCTCGACATTTTTTTATTATTATTGCGCTTCGATGGAATTTATTCGTGAAGGGTAGGTAATAGAATAGCGGCCACGCTCGTTTTGCTCCTAATGGCGATTTTGAATATCATTTTTAAATCACATAATGGAGTGTAGTCGCTTTTTTAGAGTTATTTTTAAGGGGCGCACGGTGAGGGTCGGCCGCTATGAATTTTTGTGGAGGATTATCTTTTATGAACATTGAATAGGTGTATAAAAATGTGAATCACATCAGCTGGCAGTTTATATTTACACTAAGCTCTCAAGTTTGAAGGTAATTCTTGATATTAAGTCCTTAATAATAATAATATAATAATATTTTTTGTTTACCGACTAAATAAACCGAGTCTTATCTGATGGAAAAGTCAAGAGTCTCCGTAACCGGCGAGCGTGTATGAGACGAACTATGAGAGTCGAGGAAGCCAGAGAGGTATGTAAGGAAAGAACCTGTTGGAACTCTGTACTCTCTGCCTACCCCGCAAGGGATCTGGCGTGAGGTTATAGATAGATAGATAGATAGATTTTTTGTTTATTTATAATGTAAGTCTTAAGTCGAGAAATTAGATACAGAAATGGAAATTGGCAAAAGTAGATTACTTCTTCAACATTAGTGTTAGCATTAAAATAAGACCTCTTTTCACAAGGCTTTGCGAAATACAGGTGTGTCCTCTGCCTACCTATACCGAGAAGTATGTATCAGTTATGTCCAGGTTTATAAAACTATACTACCTCTATCTCCATCTATATCGTCACGCCAGGTCGCCTGCGGGGTAGGCAGAAAGTACAACAGGTGGCATAAAAAAATTGAGAAACACAATTATTATCAGTTTATTCTTTTAGACCTTTTAGTAATGCAATTACCTGTTTGGACATAAATATTCCAATCTGTTATCCCTACACGACAAACACACGGCCCACCCCCACAGCAACACATTACCCACCGAACCGAAAAGGCTGAAATATAATTACAGTAATTAATTTCGCGGTCCGGCGAGCCAGATTCAACTAACGATGAATCGCGCCATAACCGATGTTAATCTCAGCCTTCAGCCGCAGGTGGCTGCGGCCGCGCAGGACGACTAATCGCCGGCGATATGAGAAATGTATTTACGCTGACGTATTCGCTATGACCGATTGAACACGCAACGCAGCGCGTTTCGATAGCTCCGTGGATTGATCGATCAAGCAATTTTATTTTGTAAACATAGCATGTACACATATGTTAATACCTTATTGTAGATCGCAATATTTTGCCAATAGTTGGCCTAGAAAATTTGCGTGTGAATTTATTATTAAAATATAGGCATTATAATTAATTAAAATAATAAGTATATGGACAATAAAAGGTAATCCTTAACAGACAATAATGTATAATGTTTGTAGAGTAAATACAGTAATTATCAGAAGGATAAGTCACGAGTCTCCGTAACCGGCGAGCGTGTATGAGACGAGCTATGAGAGTGGAGGAAGCCAGAGAGATATGTAAAGAAAGAACTTGTTGGAATTCTGTACTCCCTGCCTGCCCCGCAAGGGATTTGGCGCGATGATATAGATAGATAGATAGATAGACAGTAATTTTTAATACTAGCAGTTCTCCGCGGTTTCTAACCCGATCGACACCAGTGCCATCTACGGGGTCTATGTTACTTCCGGGACAGTCGTAATGTAGCTTCCTAATGGTGAAAGAATTATTAAAATCCGTTGAGTAGCTTCAGAGTTAAGCGATTACAAACAAATCCTTACTCTTTTATAATAATTGTATAAAAGGATCTCAAGAATCAATGGATCTGGCGCGGTGATATAGAGAGGTTAAGTAAGAATAATTGTAATTGGTCCAATTTAATAATAATTATTGTTTAATGGTACTTTTCATGAAGTTATAGTAACGCGCCGCGTTTGGTCACTGCGAATAACGGCCCAGGGCAATTATACGGGGGGGCTGCCCTCCTCTCGATGTCATCTGCACTGGTAGCTATGGTAATCACACCACCTATATTCCCGAGAGGGAGTGGCAGAGATGTTTATTTCGCATTTCATTGACGATACTTAAAACTGCTAATGAGATTTTTTCGATAGAAATAGCACACTTTGTCCAACCTTGGATTGGATTGGATTAGATTTGAACCTTGGTCCTAGTGATCGGCGATGATAGCATGAGTAATGTTTTCCTCGTGTGCATGAATAATTAATTTGTAGTAGAACAAGATCATTCTTACTTCTTGTGGATATCGTCACGGGCGGTTAAAAGATCAGAAAACGATCGAGCCGTCTATCGGTGCTAGGCTTGCCCCCTATTATGTGAGCTGTTTGAGACGATTTTGGTGCAATGTGGATGTTTGGAAAATTATGTGTTCCGTCGACCACATCCCTGCTGGCATAATGGCTGTCATGGAGTGCGTGTGTCGGAAATAATTTTGGTTATTTTCTTTAAGGCCGCATTAATATCTTCCCTTTTGAAATACTCGATCAAAAATTTAAACCCTCATGTTGTATGAATGTATGTGTTGTATTATCACGTTAGATCCCTTACGGGGTAGGCAGAGAGTACAGAGTTCTAACAGGTTTTTTCCTTACATACCTCTCTGGCTTCCTCTACTCTCATAGTGAATTAAATATACTTTTGAAAAATGATTTCTTTGTTCGCAGATTAAAGAATATCAGCGTTATCCATACATTATTATTACTTACGCCTGTTGCAAGACTTGGATTTATTTTTTTGTTTATTAATAACCCAAGGAGATAACGGGCTATTGAAAGGAATAAAGGTTTCTGAAGCAATTCAGGAGTAAGTTTAGGCAAGCAACTATCGGTATGACTTATTTCTTTTGTTTGCAAACATAAGTATTTTAACTTCGAGTGTTGAAAAACAATTTTGTAACGATCGGAGTCTTAAGATTTTCAGAGATGTACGCGTGGATCACCGGCATATTAAGACTTGAAGCATGATTTAATCAAATAGTATTTTACTGGTATCTAACTCGTAGTTATTGATTTAAGAAAGACTGCAACACTTTTGTTTTCAATTTATTCACACCATCTATAAATCCCACAGGACTAATTCGAATCCGTTTATTGGAATAACAGAGGTTTTTAAGATGCCAGAGAAGAAAATTTTCTTTGCAGATATGCTGAATTATTACGATGGATGGTGTGCACATAAAAAAACAATGAATTGAGGTAAAAGTCTCACCAAACATAAAAAAAATATCATTAACAGTTACACATGCTGTACAGCACGCATTCCGAGTCTAAGGGTCAATAGTCGTGATCGATTTGATGTAGAATTAACAAAAACAGAATTAAAGAAAACAATATTAGTAGGCTAAAGAACTATGAAAGGGGTTTTTTGGCGGGAAGTCGAAGAGTGATGTTGTCAATTTGCTTTAATTTCCAAAACTTGAGTTATTTCGACTAATAATGTGTAATGTTGGTGGAATATTAACCATTATGTGTTCTTATACGTGCATGAGTAAAGGTAATTGTAACAAAGTGATAAAACGTGCCTTTTCGACTTCCCTCAAAACGGTCGTTGCAATTGGTATGTAAATTATCCACCGCTTTACTATCCAGGGTGGGGTACTTCATTAATTTCATTATCATCGTTGTCATCAAATTCATCGGGGAGTCGAATTAATTTAAACAAACATGATTATATATCTCACTGGACACAGGGAAAATACACTTATAATTAGTGTGAAGCCATAACTTAAAGAAGAGGAAGAAGAACTATGAAAATATACACTCATTATGCACTTACTAAAAAACTGTGTGTGTTTGTGTTGCCAAAACATTCAAAAGGCAAAATATAATTTACAGGTTGGGTCGAGTCTCCGTCGTAGTAGCGGTGTAGCAGCGTGCTACGAGCTACGCTCTGTGGAATGTTGTTCCAAGGTGAGTTGTATTATTTGTCTTTAAAATGAGTGTTTGCTTGTAAATTGCGCGCTTGCTACGCCGTTAGAATACAGAGATACGAATTATGCGCTACGGCTAGCACTGTGTGTGCTAAATGCTTAATATGTGATGTGAATTTATCACATCGGACCTAACATCGTTGGTGAAAAATGGGTATTCACAGTACACCTCTGCCACCCTCCCTTGACAAATATAGGCGTGACGGTATAATTGCATAATATTTTTTGATTTATGTTTTTCTTCTTTTTATAAAACCGTAGCCCCACACTAGGATTTATTACTGTATCGTGGGTGCGTTTAAAAACATGAAATTTCTCATACACAAATACCCAGACTGGAACAAATAATTGTGGATCACACGAAAATTTGACCCGTGCGGGAATCGAACCCGCGACTCTTAGACACAGTGGGCGGAACGGCTCAAGCTCTAGACCATTGCGCTAAATCGTCCGTCAAAACACCTATGACCAATATGAACACCTGTTATTTGATTAATAGCTATCTATCTTTCTATATCATCACGCCAGATCTCTTACGGGGTAGGCAGCGAGTACAGAGTTCCAACAGGTTCTTTCCTTACATACCTCTCTGGCTTCCTCTACTCTCATAGTTCGTTTCATACACGCTCGCCGGTTACGGAGACTTCTGACTTGTCCTTCAGATAAGACCCGGTCTATTTGGTCATGGTAAGCTAGTCTAGGTCTTCCCCGGTACCTACATCCTTCCACTTTCGCATTGTATATCAGTTTTGTTAATCTTTCTTCGGACATTCTTTTTATATGCCCGAACCAACGGAGCATACCCTGTCTCATCTTTACACCGATACTCTCTTTCATACCTATTCGCTTTCTCACTACGCTGTTGCGAATACGTCGGTCAGCGTGACTCCGCACATCTTCCGCAGAGCTCGCATTTCCACCGCATTTATCCTACTTCCATTCTCCTTCTTACATACCCAGCTCTCGCTGCCATATAACAGCGTTGGGACAAGCACTCCATTATGTATGGCCAGCTGCGCCTTTTGGTTTAAGTGCCGGCTCCCAAGTAGCTTTCCTATCGCGCCATTCACTCTGTTACGCCCTACACTTACTCTTCTCTCTTTGTCAGCGGTGTATTTCCGATCCTTACTGAATGCGCATCCAAGATATACAAACTCATTCACTTACTCGAGCTCATCGTTACCAACCACAATCCTTGCATTCGTTCTGGTTTCTTCCCGTTCAAAAACCATAATTTTGGTTTTCTTTACATTGAAATGTAAGCCATTTTTCATGCAGTCGTCTTTCATAACTGTGACTAGTGATCGCAGATCAGTGGCTGTTGGCGCTATCAAAACCGCGTCATCTGCATAAAGTATATGATTTACCACTAGATCACTCATTTGTACACCTTCATTCATCGCTTTCAGTCGATAAAGACTTTTATCCAAAAATATTTTAAACAGTCTAGCGGACAACACGCAACCCTGCTTGACGCCGATTTCAACGTGGTGTGGGGTGACATGTTACCTTCAACCAGGGTGACATGTTACCACCCACCCGTGCGCATGCCTTACAGTCCACATAGGTGGACTGGACGGCCCGCAGCAGAGTGCTATCCATACCATACTCAGGCAAAATGTACCAAAGTCTCTTTCGCACAACTCTATCAAACGCCTTCTCTAGATCCACAAAACTGCAGAAAACATTCCGGCCTACTGCCAGATGCTTATCTACGATGTTGCGGAGGGAGAAATCTTCATCCGAACATCCTCTTCCGGACCTGAAACCCCCTTGTGCCTCGCACAACATTCCATCGGACTTCTTAATAGCTGATCTGGTATTACTTGGTGTGACTTTAATTTTTTAACTTGTTGCAAAAACAATATTCCGTAGCGTTTAGGAGGCTTTTATAGTAGTGGACGTCTTTTGTCTGAGGATGATGAAGCACTAGAAATAATTACCTGGAGGATTTGAAATATATTTATATAGAAAAATCTGATAGATATCTCTGGGGGACGCTTCTATAAGGCTGTGTGAAATGACGTAGCACCTATCCTCAAATCAAGATGGATTTGAGTTCGCAGCACGATAACAAAGCCATTTAAGTGTTCCGCCGCACTACGTGTCGATAGCTCCGTCCATACATCTCTCGCTCCAAATGTGTGTAATGTCGCCGTTCGCTCGCACAAAACGGCCAGCCTAACGAGACCCAGCACAGGGTATTCTGTCACCCCTTTATAGGTGTATTTACAATGAGATGAGGGAGGGGTGGTCGATCTGTTTACGCTGGTAATGGGTCGTACATATTTCTGCAATTGATTAGGCGGGGGCGGTCGCCATGGCGACGCTGCACCGACTCCCCTGCCCCTCGCGCCCCAGCACCCCCGCCCCGCGACCCGCTCATTGTAGTTCGCGAGTATAGTTGCGTCCACAATCATTACGCTATTGTGATTTATCTTGTTTTATTGATAAGAATATCTCTGGCGAATATAGGCGTGACGGTGTGCATTGATAAGAATATTATGCGTTTTTGGGTTATCGGTTATTTCTATTCTAAATTGGGAAGGACTTTGGCTATGTGAAGAGACATATAGTCTATCATCAATATCTTCTTAAATAAATTAAACAATTCTTGTACTTTGTGAACTTTGCAAGCGCGGACTGTGATTATTTCTGTATCATTGTGCGAGTTTACAAACCCCCAAAACGAGAAGGAAGTTTATCTAGCATCTGATGCGATGATATAGATAGATATTATCCAGAATATACAAGGATGGTGTAGTTAATAAAATCAAAGCAAAACATTTTTACGACTCAACTAATAAATTAATTTTATTTAAACGTATATGTGGCATTCTCTGAGATTTAAGGTCGATAAACACACCAACGAATTGAACCTACGGCGCTAACTCTCAAACACAATGTACTGCGACGAAATATTTCCAATCAGAGCGCGGAGCAATCTGCGAAATACCTGGCGTCGCCGCCGATTGCCGCTATAGCAACGGCTGCGAAGACTTAATAAATAATATAGACGGATAAGGTTAATTGCCACCGCAAAGTTCGCGTTTGTATTTTATATTCATGAATTTTGAAATTTCTAATCTATAACTTAATTCAAATGGTCTTACCCAATGAGATGGAAACGTAACACTCAATAACGTAGTCTACATTATAGAGTCTTAGCCTGTTGTGACCAAGATAGTCTCTTAAAGGCTATCTTTGTATAATTATGGGAAGAGGTTGTCGCCATAATTACAACCAAGTTCCATCCCTTGCAGGACATAAGCTACGTGGAATATATTTATCCTGAGCCAATTCTGGCCAGCTCAACCCACATACCTTACCATCTTTACACTGGCCTTTCACGACTGTCGTATCCCAGAGGGGATGGCTACAGAGGTACACTATTCAGTCCGAGACCTATTCCACTTGCCATCACCGCATCTTGCGAGGTGTTCTGCCCCTTCCACTTGAGTTTAAATATACGGGATTTAAGTTTAAGTTTCCTACGGATCTCCGTATTTCTGACTCGGTCACTCAGTGCGGTGAGGCGAACCCTAGTAAAATGGTTCCATTTCCTGCCAACTTTGTCTCGCTTCCTTTAATTATTATTATAGTCTGCGGGATGCCAGTCTAAAGCATGGCCCCGGAAGCCATCTAGTTTCAAGTTAATTCGCCGGGGCTAATCCGAGCGCCTAATTATCGCTCCCCGAGTACTCCTCGCCTATCGCCGCCGGCTGGGAGCCTCCGCCTTAATTGATTTTGGGAGATAAGTGGGAGTTTAAATGTATCTAGCCACTATAAGGCTTTATTCCCCGAGCGGGTGTAGCAGAGGTGTACTGTGTACATCTACTTTTCGCCGACGATGTTAGGTCCCATGTCATAGGGAACAAGACTCCGAACTGATACTGGGAATTTTCAATAGGAAAATAACATTTGTCCGACCTAGGATTAGAACTCAGGACCTCGTGATCACTACGCGTATTATTCGCCATTAGACCAATAAGGCAGTTAGTATTTTTATTCATTACCTATCTATCTTTCCTCCAATCTCTATCCCCTGTAAATAATGATCTTTCTGCTTGATACGCGTCGAGGTCATCACGCTTCCTGGGTCTGCCACGGCGCCGTGACCTTGTTGAAAGAGGGGGAACCTTTGCCCAGCTGGGAGACATTAGGTTAGTAAAAAAATATTTACCTTGACGTCGGCTAGGTACAGTAATTAAGAGCTTAAGCCGCTTCGCCTGCTGGATCAAGTAGTCGCGGGCTCGATCCCCGCACGGGATAAATAATAATAATAGTTTAGTTTATTTATTCCTCTTCACAAAAGGTACTTACAATCTAAGTCGGGTCTATTTCTTAATGATACAAATCTTTGTGTGATCTACAAATATTTGTTTTGGTCTGGGTATTTGTGTAAGTGAATTTTATGTTTGTAAATTACGTGATAAAATGACACAGGTATAATCCCTAGTGTGGGGTTAAGTTTTTTAACAAGCGTTTATTAACTTGACCTGTATATGGAATCTTTCAACGCATCATAATTTTCATCAACTTTAAGGCGTCCGATTAGCTTAGCCTCATATCCTGACCAGTATTACCAGAATAAAAAAACATGATTATTTTTTACAAGTAAGATATATACTATGTATGTTGTTTGGTACTAACTACTTTTGATGTTGTATTGTGACTAAAAATAAGAAAATAAATTATAATTAATATTAGTTAAAATAGTAGTAAAAAGCACCCCACGCTTTTCCATTTTTTTACACAAACAAGCGTGGGGTGATTTCTACTATATATATAGTAATGTATTTATAATAAATCTACTTTTATAAAAAGCTTCTAATGAACTTTTTACAACATTGACTTTTAAGCATCCAACACCTTTTTTACAATAAAATTAATTCAACAAACTATATATATATATCCCATGTGACTGCATCCCACGTCAGGGGTAGGCAGAGAGTACAAAGTTCTAACAATTTCTATATCTCCAGCTCTTTTTGGCTTCCTCTTTACTCTCATAAAAGAGTTTGGTTATGCTTGTTAGTAAAGTTAATCAAATGGGACCCTTGGAAAAAAATCGTAGGTATTTTTTTGGCTGCGTCGTTACAGTGTTGTTAGTAACCGACATGGTTAGGCAGTCGGTCTATGATGGGTATGAGTAATGCATGGGACAGAGCATATATCTGTGATACGTTTGGTATGGGACTGTTGTATTGGGATGTATTTTCATAGTCGAGTATCTCAATGATTTGGGAGACAAGCTACAACTAATAATACACCTTGGCCAGGCAAGAAATACTTTTAAATATTTGTACCAGTTTCAGAAATTAAAAAAGTAATTTTATTTTTCTAATCAATTTACCTCATACACTGATTGACGGTCAGATAACAACAGCACAGCTTAAACCAGTGCATACATTTTTTCATAAGATTTCCTTATATGACACTAGCATTAGTCCGCGAAGTAAATTGAATGTGACAAGACAGGAACCTAATATTTTTGCGGGATAACATCCTATGAGGTATCCTATGTGTTAGTTCAGGTTATGCACTATCTCTGCGCCAAATTTCATCGAAATCCGTTCAGCTGTTTGTGCATGATTTTGTGACAAACATACAAACTTTCATATTTATAATATTAGTAGGATAGGTAAGAAAAGATTTTTGATAATTTTTCTTCGAATGTGGTTAAAATCACTGATAGGAAATCCCATCGGACACACGGCTTACTGTCCTTGTGATGTTAGACATAGATATACTATCAATAAAACAACAAAAATAGTATCCAATATCATATTAATGTTATAAAGAACGAGACATTTCCATGAACAAGGCCCAAAGACCGGACCTACCGTAACGAGGAACCAAGTGTCGCTCGCCGCTTAATTATTGCCCCCGGGCGAGGAACGGGGGCGGGAGCGTGGGGGCCGAAGGGGTTCATCGCCGAAAAGCGGGAGGCGGGGGCGTGGGGGCACCGCGGGCGGGAGGGAGATGTGCAGCGAGGCCGGGGCCACTCGGAGCCTGTTTATTTGCAAGCATTCATTGTTATAATTATGTTTGGAAGATGTTGATGCTTTCTTCATACTTGGTAGTTGTTAAAAAGTGAGGAGTTGTCGGGGAAATCTAAACTCAAACTCAAATAATTTATTTTGTATAAGCCCTGCGGGGACCCTACAAATAGTGAATTTACATTTTTTTTTTAAATTTCAATTAACGACTAATCTACCAATCTACCTCCGGATCGGAACACGGCTTCCACTGAGAAGATCCAGCAAAGAAACTCAGCGGGCTTGTCTTTTTTATTTAATTCTCTTTCTATTTTTTCTTTTCTTTTTTTAATCATATTATGTGGATACAATGCTTAGGTTACAATTAAATAGTTTATGACCTAGCTCCAGTGTGATGCCTTACGATCGAGATATGAATCTAATGATGTTATCTGTAAAGAGCGTCTCAAGGATTCCAGATGGACCAGACCCACAAGCAGCACCCGTTCACGAGTATAACTGCTGGAACAGCCATTACTCCCCTCGACCATATTGGAGGGAAGGGAATATTAATAGCTTAATTATATTATTTCATTAATTTATGGCATACCTACTTAAAATTTTTATTACAACTGTATTTGCAATGCCCGTAAACGGCCACTAAGTCATAAGCACTTTATAATATTAAGATCTCATATTATTGTACACTTAGTCCGCAAATAAATATTTGAATTTGAATTTGACCCGCGCCAGACAGCCACCGCAAGCAAAGACATTATAGTGAGCATGACTAGACCAGAACCCCAAAGACGGTAGCCACATTGTGTCTACAAAGCAGCAATACCCCAAGCTCGTCAGGCAGCACACGCTACGCTTTAACATTGCCGTAATTATAAGAGAACAATACATAGCATTACTATCAATAACATGGCACTTCAATCCCACGCGGTCTTATCTTCTATGTAATCCGAGATTTTGAAATAAGCTTTCTTACATAATTGATTATGATTTTAAATTTATTAATTGGTAAATCTCGATCCTACTAGTATTAAAAGTTGGTAGAACGTTATTTATGTATTGTACAAAGAA